>CM077301.1:3102500-3145000 GCA_039654925.1 Anguilla pacifica | reverse complement strand
TGCACACCATCGGCCTTGATTCACTCAAAAACCAAGCACGGAAGCACGCCGCTCCGTTTTCCTTAAAGGGCTTCTCACCTTTGACGCAAGGTTAAGTGAAACCGACTGTAACGATTTGGGATTTGTTGTTGTTGTCGATTAATTCCCTCAGTATCTTTCAAATTTAATCTCGTTGATTTGAGGTCTGTTTCATTTGGGCTTCATATCAACTACTAGGCCTGCTTTCTAAGTATCACACAAGCCCTACCGAACGTGGCGACGTCCTACCCTACAAAACGTACGAAGAACTTCCCATCCTATGTCTTATAACTTCCCATCCTATGTCTTATAACTAAGTCCTGGCAGACCAATCATGAATGAGATTCTCTGCATTTACAAATACAGTTTAATGTATTCGATTTATGAAATCACTTTCTAGCATTTGTCGTCCGATTGGACGCGTACGAAGACCCTGACAATGGTGGCGACGTTGCGGAGAATGCAGACAGCCCGGGCATTGTCCGGGAGAAAGCATCGTACACTGGTGTTAGCATTACTCCAAAGGGGAATCCGATTATCGAGACATGGACCAGCTGGCATCCCTGATGCAATCAATATCACCCCATGAGTGACTGTACATTAATTTGTCTCTGCAGCATCAGTACTGCGCTGAAAATTGCAAGGAAGCCAGAGAGCAAACTGTGGCACACCAGGGTAATTTCGGTTTACTTAAATACTTGTAATTAGCTTTTGCAATTATTTGTCTGTTATAAAAGACAACAGACGCACCGATTCCGTGGCTGTGGGGCAGGCCCGTTGGCCGGAGAAATGTTATGGAGGAAGACTGAGGCGAAAAGCCTCGCGCGCAGACAGAATAGCTCGCAGTCTCGCGCTACAGTAAATATACTTCACCGCAGCCAGTGCTTACATTCAAATATAAGGGAGAGCATTTCATACTGTACAGGAAATTCAGCATATCGATTCGTTTTAAGAGTTGAGTCCATTTGTAAGTAAATGTATTGATTGTTTATGCGTATCTTTAAAAATGCATGAGGTTTCTGAAATCAAAAAGGGCTAACATTTTCTTTTTAGATGTGTTTTTTAAAATATGTTTTCATGTTATACTGGGAAAATAATGTATTACTGTGCACAGAGTAGGCCTACATAAACTCAGATTTAAAACGGAAACACACACACACACACACAGATATATAAATAATGATAAAACCATCAGTGCTGTCTGAGTAATTGCAGCGCAATATCCTTATCACCAGTACTTTATTAGCAGCACAACAACTATTGGAATTATTAATCACGCTATGTTTATTACATTTACTGAAACACATTATAAGGGCTTTGTAATTACTAAACCGTAAACGGTACCTTCAGAACCAGCAACATCACTAACAACAAGTTTCTGCTGAGAGACAGCGAGTGTGTTAAGACATTACTTGCTTAATTTATAGAGGAAGCACAACTACTGTGTCCCTGCACAAGCTGCCATAAGTTATTTTTATTCAGTAAATAAATGCAGTTATAATTTATATTTTACGGTGAAATGTAAACTATGAATGTTGGTCTGCACAGATATGTCTGCTTAGCATTGCATTACGTTTAGCAGGCATTTAGCAGATGCTCTTATCCAGAGTGACTTACACAAGTTTTTGCATAGCATTTACATTGCATGCATTTATACAGCTGGATATATACTGAAGCAATGCAGGTTAAGTACCTTGCCCTTAGCAAATAAATAATATTAAAACTGCTGCAGCAACCACTGATTCAGTAGTTTAGCAAGACTGGACATTACCCCCTCTGTAGTTTTCTGAATCGTGATCAGTATTTTAGTACACAGTGATAATGTCTGGATTATTTAATGTCTCTGGAAACACATGTTTTAATGGCTGTTGATCAAACTGTTATTTCAACCTAGAGAGACACTTAAAAGCAGTGACACATATATTTAAATAATTTCAATGACTAGACAATATTCATATCTATGAAAAGCATAATTTAAAAAAGTATAATGAGCTGCAAGATAGTCAGAAGTTTTGGAGCACTGTTTTTAAATGGTATTTCCTGAATAATTGTACTCAAATTCTTTGTTTGTGAAATGGGGAATTATATTATCTTAATGACATTTGCTAGTGTAGAATAAACTTGTAGTGTAGCTACAGAAACAGTTTGTTCAAAACAGTTTTTGCAGCTGATAATATGCAAATTAATGTGTAACCAAATTTGCATATTATCAAAGAGTCACATCAAAAGGTGGCAACTATTAGTAATTTTTTTTTTTAATTCAGCTTGCCATGTGAAGAAATATATTGTTTTGTAGATTATACAGATTAGCTGCAAAAATAAACAGGAAAGCTCACTGGAATTTCTGATTTTAAAATACATTTTTAATCTGTGAGAGAAGTAGGGGTCGGCGCATAATTACTATGACGATAAAAGCAAACAGCAAAGCTTTTTAGCAAAAGCAAAAAAAGTCTTTATCTTTTAACAAATATTGTAAATTAGATTTTACAAAAAAGTTTGCACTTAATGATTTGGCTGTTTGAAACACACCAGTGAAGCACATTCATAGTTCACTGCAGAGATACATTTTACTGTAAGTGCTGCCCTGACAGAGAAAATCTTTATTGGATCTTAAAAACCCCCCCAAAAAAATTTAATAAGATGAGTGCAGTGTTTCAAAGCATTTTACACTTTTAAATTCCCTAAATTTCTTATAAGCATTACAAAAATATATATTTTTCTATTTTTAAAAGTACACAACCAGAAATCACACAAACAGCCGAAGGGGAACAATTATGAAAAAAGGAGGAGAAAAATAGAAATGTTCGCAAGAAAGGTCCGAGTCAAAGTACACAGCGCCAGCAGTTTAAAGCAGCATAGCTTTCTCTGTGTGACCTTATAGCCCCTATATTGGTGGCACCTCAGTTGGCACCAGATTAAGGGCTTTTGACACACATTCATTTAATAGTGTATTCTTTTTAACTCAATCTGACTTTCAAGACCAAACCATTTAGAATGAAGCCAACAATTATAGGTGTTTGCATTACTGTATGTCTAATTATACAAACTCATTCATGCACTAATGGCTGATTATGTTACATATGAGTTGTGAATTATATGCGTACGTGCATATAATTGCAGTAAACTGCAAGTTCTATCTCATCAAGCTTTGGCAACCTTCAAACTGTATTTAACGTTGTAATTGTTGCAATGCAAGATACACGAGCATAGTTTCTCAAAATAGAGTCAATTAATTAATTTGTCTTCTGGTTGCCTTGATTGTCATGGATGCCTGCCGTTCACTTGAGGGCAAGGGGTTCAAGCAAACACCACTAATATTGGAGTAACATTGATGTCATGGGAAAGCATTGCATTATATTACAGGCATTTAGCAGATGTTCTTATCCAAAGCGACTTACACGACTTATTTTACTTAGCATTGACATTGCAACTATTTATACAGCTGGATATATATACTGAAGCAATGCATGTTAAGTACCTTACTCAAGGGTACAACGGCAGTGTCCTACCCAGGAATCGAACCTATGACCTTTCGGGTACCTATGACCATAGTTCCTAACCCACTATGCTACACTGCTGCCCTCTTGTCCCATAATTATTTTAGGCTTATTCTCTCTCAATAAATGGGTGAGGAGATAGGTGTTTGTTTCTAACAATGCAGCAGAATTATATCAGTCACATGATGGTAATGCTCTGGCTACTCTTCTGGATTTTTACTGGCTACAATGACTACTGGGTGTGGAGAATAGTATTTTTGGGGTCTGCAAGAGTGTTTGGGGAGAGAGAGACAAGACATATTAGACATTAACACCTGATCTGGAGCTTTAAAAATGTCTTCAGTTGGGGGGGAAACAGATCAGTGAAAGTTCAAGGCCTGTGAATATCTGTAATCTGTAAGTTGAAAAATGGCAGTTGGTCCAATCCTAAAGCTCCAACACTAAATTCTGCAAGTATTTCCTAAGGCTTAGAAAGACCTGCAAAAAAATAAAATAAATAATTATAATAATAAAAATAAAATGCAGTCCTTGGGGAAGGGACTTTCCGATCCTCCCGGACGGGGGTTGGTGGCGTAACGCGATTCTGAGATTGACAGGAATATGCTGATATCTGATAGGCTGAATGGCTCGTCGGCCCCTCCCGAGCACTCAGACGGAAGGAGCCCATTGAGAGGCGACGCGCAGGTTATTTTCCTCTGGAGCTGGAAACCCGGCTCCAGCGGCTGCGGCTGCAGTTGCGAATGTGCAACAAATAGACCGCAGCCGTGGTCTGTCCGTGTAACCTGAGCAGGAGGATCCTCTCGTTTATGTCATGCAGCTCCCCTAGAGAGGAACATGATTTCCAGCATTTGAAGAGAGGACAGGGTGACTTGTTTTGACAGCATATTATGACTCGTGGTGTTGCAAAAGCGTCTCTCTTTCTTGGCCCAACATATTGCCTGTTTATTTTTTTTTTTTTGGGCCGGGGGTGGGGGGGGGGGGGGGGTGGGTGGGGAGGGATCATGTGACCTGGGAGTCGGAGAATAAACTCGTGACGGAAGATCCGAGCGACACTCTGGCTGCTGTCCCTGTTAGGCTTTCAGTTGCTGCTAAGATCAGACAGCACTTCTGACAAATCATTTCAGAGGGCAGACAAACGTGGCTGCACACTGTCTTCTTACAGGGGGGTGGGGTGGGGAGGGGGCCCCAAGATAATTCCAGGTTCCTGACTGAACACAGATTTTCCTTTATTCCCTAATTCGGAATTTTCCAGTCAAGATTATGAACTGTCCCATCACTGCAAACTCCCTGTATAAATTTGGGAGGCGGCAGGCCACAGCATGCACCGTCTAAAAGGATGTTGTCACTGGGTAGTCCAGCCGTGCTGCCAGTGCCCACTTCCTGGGTTTCCATTTGGCTTATTTCAGTTGCTCATTTTCACTCCTTGCATCCTCTCCTTGCGTCCTTAGCTCCGCCCAACGGAGGATGCAAGCAAAGGATGCGAGGAAAATATTTGAGGATGGAGAAATTGAGGAAATGTTTATTTGGAAAATGGAACATCCTTGCTCTTTCAGGCGTCAATTTGAAACCACGTCAGTTACAGACTTGGCAGATGTGGAGAAGTGGATCCACAGATTGATCATTTATGTGTCACACATTCTGGAAAAAAAAAAACTTTCACAATGGATGCTCTTGTATATCCTGTCTGAAGCTTCCTCTGGGAGCCTCCTAGCTCCTCCAAGAAGCATTTAACAGATTAATGTCCTTAAAGGTGGCAGACCTCGATCAATTTCCGGGTCCGGCAAGGCCAAGAAGATGAGGACAGATAAAATAAGTGATTGGAATAAGCTCATTGCCAACTTCCTGCACTGTTCTTGCCTACTTCCTGTGCTGCCATTTCTCATTTCCTGTGGTGCCATTTCCCACTTCCTGTGACACCACCACATACTCATTGTGCTGCTGTTGTCCACTTCCTGCACTATTATTGCCCACTTCCTGTACTGGTATCGTACACTTCCTGTGCTGCCGTCTCCCACTTCCTGTGGCACCATTTCCACTTCCTGTTAAGGTATTGAGAAAGATGCAAGAGCCAGATCCACCAGAGGTATCTCTATTTTGTAATGAGGCAGAGAAAAAAAAACACTGCAACGGCCAATTATATACCTCCCTGGGAGGGTCACAGGTCATATTCAGCCCTGGCAGGTCAGAGGTCAATTACAGACCTTGGATGCATTGCTACACTGAGAACCATCCTCAAGGGACAGACAGTGGTTCAAACTTGAATCAGACGGCTCATTTCAGAAAGATAATGTGCAGTTGTTTTTCTGTTTAATTTGCCTGAATGTATGCCCAGAAATAACCCATTTAAGTAACAGTAAAGTTTTACAGAGAGATGATTCGTGGAACAGTTTGCTAGATCATATAGTACAGGCAGTGGCCCTTGGGGTATTCCAGACCAGGCTTGATGCAGTGCTGGATGCTCTCTAGTTTGCAGGTAAATGTAAAGCCTTTGTGTGCTGAAAGAGCTGTTCTCATTATCATGCCCTCATATTCTGGATTTAGAGTCTTGGTAGGGCCCCAACAGTAACAGACTCTATTGGACAATCTGTCAGTTGACCTACACATATTGTAGCTCTGAATGGTAGAGTTAGCAACTTCTCAGTGTCTTATTTTAAGCCTGTAAAAAAATAGTTTCATTTCAAATAAATTTAATCGCCTTTAATCACCTTTTTTACAAGTGTGTGTTTGTGTGTGTGTGTTAGTGTGTGTGGAACGCAAACCCACTAACCCTCTTTGCTTATGTTGAGAGACCCACAATATAAATATTTTTCTCATCTGAATACACAGCAAATCTCTATCACCCTAACTTTCGCCTTTCAGCTAGTGATCTTAAAGATAGTGATCTTAGCCAATCAGTGACACTGCAAGATTATTCCTTCTCGGCACTCCCACCCCACCCCAGAATCAGGTTCAGCGTGTCTGTCTATGGGCAGTGGGCCAGCAGCATAGAGAGCAGGGGTTGGGGGGGGGGGATCAAGTGCCACCAGCGAGCACGTAAAACCCGGGTGGTGACAAGCCGTCCCCTTCTTCTCCTCGCGCCACAGCAACAGGCAGCAGAGCGGCGGCGCACAGCGGCAAAGTAGCTCTTTGACCCGACCCCCGTCGATATTGCAGAAAACATGTGTGGGTGTCCATCACGGCGGGATGGTTCCAAGGCAGCTAGGGCTCTTGGGAAAAATAACCTCAGCGCCCCATCTCCAATTATAGCATTGCCTGCCCGCAGAACCGGGGGGCTGTGTGTGTGGGAAGATTAGTTGACGCAAAAACCATTCGAAAAACTCTGCGGCCGGGTCGTTCGAAAGATCGCGTCTCCATGCCTCGTGACCTCCTTTGCCAAGAGGTAAGTGCCTGTGCACTGTAACATAAAAATAAAAAACGCCCACCGACTCTTTTCCGCTATTAAAATGAACAAAAAACGGCTCGAGACGGGAGATGAAGGGGATTTACCAAGAGATCAATGTTATTTTCCGAAAAGGTACAAGCATTTGGCCGAAAAAAAAGTGGTCATGCAAAATTGTTCCTTCATTGGTCAGGCACCAAAAGGAAATCTTGAAAATCAAGTTATGCATTATATGAAATTTTCTATTTTAATTTTTAAAAGCACAACTTAATTTGGTTCACACTTTTCATGCGGTAGATTTCCAACACTTTCTCAACACTGCAGAAAATAATTCTAAAAACACATTTCAGCTGTGTTGAGAAAGTGTTGGAAATCTACCGCATGAAAAGTGTGAACCAAATTAAGTTGTGCTTTTAAAAATTAAAATAGAAAATTTCATATAATGCATAACTTGATTTTCAAGATTTCCTTTTGGTGAATTAAGATATGAATGTACTGAAATTAATTGGTGTTTTTCTGTGTTAGATGAATTAAGCAGAAAACAGATTTGACAGATGTTTCAAGTGACAGCACGGCCAAGAGAGGATAGGAGACAAAGAACTGAAATATAACAAGGTGAAAAAATTTGGGGGGGGGGGTTGGGGGTGTGGAGGGGTGGGTCAGGGAGGGGTCAGTCAATTTATTCAGTATGGCACTTACTCTTAAATTTGAGAACCAAATTTAAGCAAGATTTCTACACAATAGTTTAAATTCATTGTATCATTTTGATATAATGAAGACTAAATACTGAATACATTGTGTAGCCTAGGTAGATTATTCCTAAAAACCACTGCCTGTCTACAATGCACGTCACATCTGTCTCCATTTATGAATTCAGAAGATACAACATGAAGTCTACTTTACATTGTTAAGGGTTTATTTTAAATGGTTATGACTTTAAATATATTGCGAAGAACGTTAGCTTAAAGAACTACTATGGCAAGTAAAAAAAACTATTATCATTCATAATAATAATAAATCATTAGGCTAATAATAATATAGACCTCACAGATTGGTGGCCAGTATTATTTTAATTAATCAAAGTCAATTTATTTCCACATTGGTTGGCTACTGCTTGCACCAAAACAAGAGTGAATTGTGGGTGATGTCTTGAGCTATTTTTGTTCTTGGCCACATGTATGCAAAAACACATGATTTAGCTGCTGAAGCAAGTCACCAGTTAGCCAACATTGCTTCTCACTGAATGCAAGGTGTTTCAGTTACAAACCGTCGTTCTGTGTGAACTCATTAGTCCACAGACTCTGAAGGTTCGAAAGGTGAACTGGACCGCAAGGTCCGGCTCTCCAAATATAAAAATAGCTGATGAGCATGTTTATTTCGCCTGCTGTTACTCGACACCAAATGGTTATTCCAATACATGTGCTAGCTAGCTAGCAAGCTAGCTTCTTCCCGTGTTATAACTGTTTGGTTTCTCCGTCTCCCCACTCCTATTTCAGAACATTTCTGCTTTCTCCAGATTCCTTGTCTGCTTCATTTCACCTGGATTCAAAGGCCCGAGCAATCTCGAAGGTACACTTTGCCATTTATGTCCTCTGACAAGAATTTTAAAAAACTGTTTATCGCCCCCAGAGTGCTCTCTAAAGTAACTGAAAACCTTGTCTTTTCCTCAGCTGTCGGGTTCAAATGACATTGTCTGGATATCTCAGTGAATCCGTTTTCTTTGAAACTTGACAGAAGCTCTTGCCTCGAAATGCAATACGGAAGCAAAAGGTAAGTCGACAGTTGTGCAGTGTAATTGAAAAAAGGCTGCTTCAGGGTTGACAATAATTTCAGTTTGTTTTTAAAAGATTGGTTGACGAGGAGGGTAACACATCCAAGAAAATATTTATGCTTTGACTGTGCAAGCCCAACATATTTTAGAAGTAAAGCGGCGTTGATAGGGTATGCAGCGGCCAGCATTTGTGTAGACTACAGTAATTACACAACTACATAGCCAAGTTACCTGACTAACCCCCCTAGACGTATAGGCTACTAGCAGTTTTTTAAATAAATTAAATAATTTGTGTCTCACTGTCTTGTGAAGCCTTTCCCTGGAGACGTCAGATGTGCGAGCGGCATCAGTAGAGTCGTTGGGTAAAAATAAACTTGTCACACAAGTAGACGCAAAGAATTCATTAAGAACGCAAATGGTATCAAATTTTAAGAGCTGGAAAATTTCTGAAATGCGGCCAAATTGTGCTGGGCATGACGCAGACAGGCTACTGTATATAGCGTAGTTACCAAAATTTTAGTAGCCCGTGCTCATCAGCTTGGAAAATAACGTCTGTTTTAAGTACAAGTAGCCTGCCATTTGGAACGAACCGTCGTTTAAGTAATGCCTTATATTAGTCCGACTCAAGCCACCGTTTGTGTGATTTTTTTAAGCCTACGGAGTAGCCTACTATGTCATAATATCCCCACATTTTCTCATTACAATGGCCTTTTGTCATCAACCCTTGGTGGTGTTATACTTTTTTTTGTTGTGGTCTGTGTTTGATCATTAGAGAGAAGTTCTGGTTCAGACAGAGAGAACACGGCAGAGTTGCTCGAACGAGGGATACAAATTGCTTTAAGAGTTATTCTAGGTCTGTTTGGAGACAGCCGGATCGCTACAATAAAATTATCTTCACGCTATGTCTTGTTTTACGGATACTGACTGTTGCCAATCGTAGTAGCCTACTGTACGAGTGTATTTTAGTTCTATGCACACTGTCTTTTACTGTTACCTGCCCAGCGACAACAGATGAAATTTTAGCTTGATAGCTCATTCTGGGACCGCCAGGTGGCTGCCTACTGTCCCTGCCAATTAAATGAATAAAAATAAAGATTCTCATAAAATTATACTTTGTTTGTTGTTTTTGAAGCATTTTATTTATATACGTTGAGGGTAAATAACTTTATCAGATATCCAGGCACATCTCACCGACAGTCGTTACCCAGAGTGTGGAAAGCTGTCATCCCTGAAAAACTGGCTTGCAGAAGACTCAACGTGCATTTACTGTTAGTCTGAAACCATTTTCAGATAGCGTATTGTGTAGGTGTAGAAGGTTTTTGTTTTCAGGTTAAGTAAATAAGCGGCAAGCTTATCTCATATTTGCATCCAAAGTCAACCTAACTTCTCTAAGAAATGTAAGATTCAGATTTCTTTGCAATTCATGAAAAAAAGTGCTTGAATGTATGCCTATTAATTTTAAAAAAGTAAAAACTCTATTTGTTAGTTAGCTTAAGGCCTTAATTTTAGTTGTTTAGTTTTCATTCATTTAAAAATTTTTCAGTCTCATTGACTATTGTGTTGTTTTTGATGGGGAAGCTCCATAAAATTTGGGTACTCTTAATCGGTAGTTTTTGTGTAAGGGATATATTAAAAGATGGCCACAATATAACATTGAAGGTTTTGACACACAAAAATTCTGTTTTGACATTTCTTTAAATACGTCTCAGTAGCCTACAGTGATTCATTAGCTTATGTTTTTAAGTTTCGTAAGATGAGCAGTAGCCTATAGCCTATACAGTCAAATCACTTGTAGAGCAGAATGGGTTTAAATTGAGATGACATTCTGATTACATTTGATGAAACTGATATTAGTAGAGTTCTTTTTTAAGTTTAATTCTTTAAGGTGTGAGATCGTAAGCATGTGATTTAAAGTCTTTTAAAGTGAACATTATAATGCTGACCACATTCACTACTGGCAAATGAAAGCAATTGAGTTCTAGAACGCTGACTTGCAATTTTGATAAAACATTACAAAAAATGTTCTTCAAATGGTTGAAGAGTGTATGCAGCTAAAACAAAAGTACACCTGCTATTAATCATGTTTTTAAAAAAAAAATTATTAGTGGGTCAGTGTTTTATACATGTGTATTCATTGTGTTACTCTGGATTATGAGCAACTGCTTGCACACACGGTGATGCCGTAAAGCAGTTTTAGCATGTCTCATTTAATAAGCCACTGTTTCTGAGCTCCCGGTTGCTAGCCATGCTAACGGCTGCCGTCCCTTGGGGAGGGGGGGCTGGGGGGGGGGGGTCACTGGCGTCCAATGAGACGCTGTAACCCTGGATGACTCAATCTTTCTCTTCACACTGCGTGACACAAGTCACCCGACTGGGACGCCACTCCCAGCTAGCGCTGGCACAAGCAGCCAGCACTGGCACGGTCCGGATCCAACACCGGGACCCTGGATGGGGCCTAATCCATGCACTAGATCAAGCGGCCTTATTAACAACTGGGTTTTCAACAGGGGGGTTGAAAACCGCAGACCCTGAAAGGTACAGTAGGGGGTTCGCTGGTCGGTCTTGATAGGCACTGACTATTTATAGATTTGGGAAAATATTGGGGGGGGGAAACCCCTGCAGGAGCCAGCAGCTCAACTTGCAGCCATGAGAAGCCGTGTAAACCTTCATAATTTTGTGATCAGTGTTTCTGTCTGACTGTCAGTGTCCGTGTACTGACACGGTCGAGGGACGTTAGATGGCTTCACTTACCGAAAGATTTTACAAATGACAATTTCTTATAAATGAAAATGGAGACTTGGGTTTGGATTCAGTTTTTTTTTCTGCCTCTTGGTGATTTTTTTTTTAACGGATATATATTTGTATTGTTTTCTTGGAGGACTCATTTATATTTCAAAACTATATTCCCTTGGCCTGTGCAAACCTGCATTTCCAGAACTGGTTCAATGGGCCTCAGTTCATACTTTTTTTTTAGTATATCTGGTGCAGTTTGGGCAGCAGTTCTGTTCTGAAGGGACTCTATGTGCATTTGAACAACAGGAACACCGGCTGGACTGTGTGATGCTTGTTGGTGTCTCTTTTGTCGTTTATTTGCATAAACGTGTTTTTAGAACAGGCTTTGTATAAGTGCAATTATAGGATAAGGGTCCTGTAAAAGCAAGGACAACCCCCCCCCCAAAAAAAAAAATTACATTTATTTGGCAGACACTTTTATCCAAAGTGAAGTACAATAAGGGTATAACGAAGGTCATTGGAACAACTACAAAACACAGGTCTGATAAGGTACAATACTCGTTATAAAACAGTTCACACAGTAAACATTACTCTCTGACCCTAATCTATGCCAAGTCAAACCAGGAGGCATGACAAGCCACAACATCAAGATAATAATACAAAGCCCTCTTGAACATATGTATACCAACTTCCATTGTACCAAAGGAAAGTAAATAGCACCAGCTTCTTTCCTGTGAAAAGACTATAAACAAGATTGCCAGATCCTTGGGATTTCTTAAACTATTTTGAACTTGATTATATGCATGTCTGATGTTATTCAAAATCTTCAAGTAGTTTGATTGTTACATCACCAATGTAAACACTTTATTCTGATAACTGTAGCACATGTTTGCCAGTATCCTGGTCATATTCTTATATTAATAGACATGCTTCTATTAAATGTTATATGGAGTGAGTGAATGAATGAATGAATGATTGCATTTATATAGCACTTTTCCGAACGCTCAAAGTGCTTTATGGTGATGAGTGAGTACTCACCTCACCCACTACCGTGTTGACACCTTATTCAGAATATGCCTCTTACCCACCCCCCCCCCCCCCCAAAAAAAAACAACACAGTTACCATGTGAGCTTGCTATGGTGGCAATTCTAAAAATCTTGCATTGTTTTTGGAATAACGGTGAGACAAATTTTTGTCTTTTCAGTTATAAAACATGAATAGACTGAAATGTGTTTTTATTGGACGTGGTGTTCTTGCATGCTGTTCCTGATATTAGCCAAGCTACTGCAAATTGAGATATTGAAACTATGGTTACGTTGAAGCTATGGTTACGGAGAGAGCTTCACCTATGTTACCGTATGAGAGTCAGAATTTACTGATGAGGAGCTGCAACAGATTCAGGCTGAGAGGTCAAAGGTGGTCGATGGGAATGTGAGCTGGTGTGCTGAAGTAAGTCTCATTTGAGAACCACTGTCCACATTTCTCAGTAGATCTGGGTTGTCTAGAGGTAGTTGATTTTTTGTTGTTGTTTTTCTCCCCCTGCAAGTTGGAATTGCAGAAGCAGGAGCCATTTTGAGGCCCTTGGATTTGTTGCTGTTGTCAGGTGCTGTCTTCGCATGTAGTGCTGTTGATACTGGAAGCGATTTCAGACACTTCTTTCCCTGAAAGCTTTCTGGCTGCATGCGGCGTAGGTTGGGACTCCAGGGGGGTGTTTCACAAACCATGATTACTGAGTTAGCTGGATAGCTGCGCTGGTTGCGGTGCCTCTGAGCCCTTGACGTGCAGCGGCTCCTGCAGCTGTGCCTGCCCTGCAGTGTCCGGTGTGGTGTCACGTTCCAGGTCCACAAATCCGGAGTATAAAGTACTGCACGGTACAGTACGACAGAATACCAACTGCCCTGTCCTGTTTAGCATGGTTTTACCATGAAGTCTGTTTAGCAGAACATTCTGCTTGGGCAGTGCCTGAAAATGTTTTTGACCATTGATTTCTGGGAATCTGCTTACCCAAGTGCAAGTTTAAGCACTGCAAGATAAATAAACTTACATGCATATTTAAAAATGCATGTAGGATTGTCAGATTTTTCAAGTGAAACTTGCTTGCACTCAAAAATTTAATTTTTTCCACTATCAGAGGTGTTTTTGTTGTAAATGCTGTTGTTTTTTGTGCCGTGTGCATTAGGTACAAACTGTGAAAGTAAATAGACCCTTCTGATGCGTGTACAGTGTACCAGGAGTGTACTGTTGCATCTGGTCACTAAAATACTTTTTTTGTGTTTGACATTCCCTTCTTGTATAATTAGCCAGGTGCTAATGCCAGTGCTGACCTCATAGGGATTTAGATGATAGTGCAGGTTGAAACCATTCTGGTTCACGAGCCCTAGATAAACTGGATATGAGAATGAATGTAATTAAAAACACAGTGCAGTCCATAAGTATTTGGACAGTGACACAATTTTTTGTGGTTTTGGCTCTGTACTCCAGCACAATGTTGAAATGAAACAATGAGTATGTGGTTAAAGTGCAGACTGAGGGTAATTAATTTGAGGGCATTTATATCCATATTGAGTGTAAGAATTACAGCCTTGTTATACATTGCCGCCACCCCCCCCCCCCTTTTTCAGGGGACCATAAGTAATTCCAAAATAATAAGAAATTTTTGCAAAAGAAAAAAAACAATGAAAAAGTGGACATCTCTCCAAAACCACAGATCTGGTACGAAATTTCATTCATGTACAATAGGGGGCTTGTGTGGGATACTCTGAAGACTATATATATATATATATATACACAGATATACAGGAGCATCAATGGTGATCATATTTCGTGGCACATATAAATAGCTTATTCAGAATATGACTAACCAGGATGAGGACCATTTCCCAGAATACTGCATGCATGTAAATGTAGTCATTGACTGTGCTCCTGATAAGCAGTATTCAAACTGTCTAGCTGCCTTGCCAGGGCCCTGCTACTGGACAATGGGGCTTTGTTCTATGAAAATATCATTAGCAGTGTGTACCGAAGCTAAGTGGTGCGCTACTGTCTTATTATTGAAGGGAATTACGCAGATGTACAGGCCAGATTTATGACTGGCAGTAAGCCTGTGCTTAAGTACACATTTAAAATATGCACGCCTTACCTGGCCTGCTGTTTTATGCTGGGGTTTGTGCAACGGATCACTTAATCTTACTTACAACTAATTTGTTGTGGTAGAACAATAAATTGTGTTTCTGAAAAGTGTGGGGAAAATATATGGCTCAGAGTCAGTAAACAAATGTCTTTAACCCTGACAAACAGTGTTTTTAAAAAATATATTTTGATAATTGCTGAACTTGCTAAACTGCTTGTGAAAACAAAAAAAGCAAACACTTGAATTTGATCAAATTTAAAAAACAGTTTTTGGTTGAATCTAACCTTTAGTTTTTTGAGAAAAGAGAAAAGCGACTGGTGTAGAATGATTTATTTTAGAAAAAAACAGCAAAATACAATAATACAAAATCGTACTTGCAACATAAGGTAGAGCTTACAAGGTGCACTCATCAGTATTTTTCTGAAACAAAATCAGGCTAGGCAAGGAGGTCCTGTCCTGTCCTCTCCTGTCCTGTCCTGTCCTGTCCTGTCCTGTGGCTATCCCAGTACAAACACAGTGGTGCCACCGTAGTCTGCAGTCTGAAACAATTCCATCTAGGACAGGGGGTCAAAAATAGACGATGCGATTCACGAAGATCACGCAAAAAGACCTTTCCGGCCATAGCACAGTGAACCACACACACAGCTAACACTGCTCTGCACTAACTGTAGTGATCCAAAGCAGAGTGCAGTGACTACAGATTTGATGAGTCAGCAGAATAACATTTTTTGTAATATTCACCAATCAGACCAGACTGATAGACTGGCAGTAAATCTTTTGCATCTTTTATTTAAAAATGTTGGCTGAACCATTGCTGGGTGCTGGGTTAATATGCCTTATTGTTTGAAATTTCAGAATTGCTGCATGTGACACATACCTACCTGATTGAAAATGGTTGCTTATTGAAAAAGGGTGTGTATATATATATATAGATATGTGTGTATATATATATATATATATATATACAAAACATAATAATTAAGCAATACACTGTACAAAATGTTTTTTTTAAAAGTCAGAGTTCACTGTCTTGTCTCTCTTAATCATATACAGGTATACACATAATGAAAATGTCTATGGCTGCAGGGTTTGTCCAGCTTTTGTCATCTTAGTTTTTTAACATTCTTGGGATTGGGGGATTGGGGGGGGGGGGGGGGGTGGTGGTGATGGGGGTGCTTTATATCTGATCCCTGAGGTCGAAAAAAAGAAGCATCGTTCTCTTCCAAAAATAGCTCACGTGTGCTGTACCGGCCCGTATGGGGAGCAGGCAGCGAGTTCATTGCGTACCCATGAAGGTCAGAGATATTACTTAGGAAGGGGTCCACAATGCCTTCTCCCTGATGCTTTATTTTAAACCTCACACACTACCATAGCGAACCCGTCACCGGACACACAGGGAGTACGTACGTACTCATAAGGACAAAAACGCTTTGGGCCACGTAGTCTTATTCATTCAGCCAAAAATATCGGATCATTGCTTTAACGGGCTTCTGAGTGACTCATCAACACTGGTGGAGTGACGTGTCTCTGGTACCAAATTCGGACAGTGCCAGTGCAAACTGTGGGCAGCAGGGCACATAATAGGCCATCCCATCCCCCCGAGCGGGAGGCCTCCCATTGGCACAGAATTTGTGTCTCGCTAGTGACCCCTACTGGCCAGGAAGCTTCAGTCTGCTCGCACCTGCTGGGCATGCTGGGTAATCCTCTGATGTAATGCCTGTAGCTCAGCTGGTGGACTGGGCGGTAATAAGATAAAATCTGCTTCTGGCGGCATTGACAAATCAGATAAGCCTACACGTATGTAACTAGGGATCTAAATTTGGAGGGGAAAAAAAGAGATTGTGGCCAAAGACTGGTTAAAGTAGCACTGATTTTGGTGATTTGCTGGTGATTTGTTCCATCAAAAAAAACTTTTCATTTTATACCTAGTTGCTGTGTAAGTTACATTATTCATGTGTAATGAATTTAATAAATCACTTAATTCAGAATTTGACCCTTGCAAAACCTCTTCAGCTCCAAGTGTTCCTAAAAATGAGGCTAAACTGTCTTACTGGCGAGTAAAATAGTATTCTGTATAAAAGTATTCCAGGATTCAGTTTAAAATATTTATTTACCATATTAATCCTGTTTGTGATTTCTGAACCGCTTTATACTTTAAGGAAAGGAAACACAGTTAGGAATTACTGAAACTTTCAGAAGAGGGTGATTATTTTTTTAAACAAAGTGGCCACTATTGACCAGTCATATTGATCTGTTTATAGGGTTAGGTTTTTCTGCAGTTGTTTTCAGCCAGCCAGTGGGTCCAGTAAGCGCACAGAAACCTCTGGGAGAATCTGGAGTTTGGAGTACACGGTCAGGTAGCTCTCAGCCCAAGCTGGATCAGTAATGCACAGTGGGCCACTTAGCTCAGTAGAGTACAGTTAGGGCACTTCTCCCCATCAAACACAGTTTTTATTTCCCTCTGTCGGAGTGCAATGGTGTGTTTCTCTCTATCAGAGCGCAGCAGGGCGTTGCTGTTAATCAGCGGGCAGTTGGGTGTTTTCGCTGCAGCAGAGTGCGCCATTGGGTATTTATCTTTCACAGTGCAGTAGGGTAATTCTCTCCATTAGAGCACAGCAGGGCATATCTCTCAATTGGAGTGCAGTAGCCTGTTTCTCTTAATTAGATGGCATTGGCACACTTTTCTTCATCAGAACACAGTAGAACTGTCAAATTTAGATTCAATATTCAAATATATTTAGAATAGGTGAAAAAATAAACATTATAATAACGTTAGAATGTGTAATCACAGTATGGTATTTCCCCCAATCAGAGCTCAGTAGGCCATTCCCCCCAATCAGAGCTCAGTAGGCCATTCCCCCCAATCAGAGCTCAGTAGGCCATTCCCCCCAACCAGAGCTCAGTAGGTTATTTTCCTCCAATCAGAGCACAGTAGGGCATTTCCCCAAATCAGAGCATAGTAGGGTATTTCCCCCAATCAGAGCACAGTAGGGCATTTCCCCCCAATCAGAACGCAGTACGGTATCTACCCCCCAATCAGAGCTCAGTTGAGTGTTTTCCTCCATCAGTGCACAGTAGGGTATTTGTCTCAATCAGTGCTCAGTAGGGCGTTTCCATTAGAGTGCAGTGGGGGCATGTCTCTCCATCACCGCACAGTAGGATGTTCCTCTCAATCACAGGGCTGTAAAGCATTCATCTCAATCAGAGCCCAGCAGGGAGTTTCCCGCTGCCTGAGTGCAGTAGAACCAGCAAGGCCCCTACTTACGGTCCACACATATTTACTTCCGTCAAGTGCTGGCTTGCCACCTGTCAACTGTTAGCCTGGCTGGCTGAGGTACTCAGAACAGTGATTTGAGTGATTAGATTAAATGCTGAATGGATGGGCTATCTATTGCCAAACTCATTTGAAGGTACCAGCATCTCAACAGTCATATGTGACTTCATTTTTTATTTTTTTTGCCTTCATTTTATCCTCCAGCTGTGAATTAATATGGTTTGATTTGGCCTTTGTTGTCACTTCATGAATGCTTGTTGCATCCTATTGCTTTTTAAATATAATGTTATTATTGTTCCAGGATTCTATTATCTTACAGTAATCCTGTTTGGTTTTTGTTATTTGCATATTGTTTATGATAATTCTGTTTGTCAGTCTACTTTTTAAAAAACTTATTTGCACAATTTTGTACTGCCTGGTTATCAGCATTATTTTGTGTTGCATTCTAAATTTACTCTGCAGTAGTGATATTTTTCAGGGTGCTGTGCCAGCATATTAGATGAGAAATGCAATTTCTAAATTTTTAAAGACTCACAGTATTTTGAATTGGCTATTTTTATTAGTCAATGCAAGTTTAATTATTGGTTTAATTGTGTGGGATGGTGTGTTCACATTTTGCCAACAAGAATTTGAGGGGAAATTAAAATCATAAAATATATCTTTGCCTGATTATTTTCTTTTGGCTCACAGATATTCACGACTTCTCTCATTCTATGCTCCTCTGCAGGAAGGAAGAAAGATCACTTCACCTTTCGGAGGGTGAACTGGTTGGAGGTGAAACGGCATAGGTCCCACCCTGAGGAGACAGATTGGGAACGACCCCCCCCCCCCACCCACCCGAACGTTTGAAATGAGCTCCCACGACAAGCGACACGGGGGTTACCGAGGAGGCGTGCAGGGGCACGGCAGACACGGCGACGGCTTCGGCGACGCCTCCGGGTTCATGGACGAAACGGACCGGGAGGTGAGCAGCCTGACGGACCGGGCCTTCCGGAGCCTCTGCATCGGGGAGGAGGCCGTCTACAACGACTCCTCCCCCGTCGAGCGCCACAAGGCCTTCGCCGACGAGGCGCGAAGCCACGAGGCCGTCAAAGCCGGGGTCGCCGAGCCGCACGGAGAAGCGGCGGGAACTTGGGGGGCCGCTCCGATGCTCCAACGTTTCGTGACGGACGAGGCCGCGGCCAAGCAGGAGCGCCACGCCCTGGCCGGCGACTGCGTGTCCCACCATAGCAACGGTGTCATAGAAGCCACCTGGCAGCAGAAACGGAGCTCGTCTCTCATTGGTGCGTTCGGCGCGGCGGAGTACGACGAGAACGGCGGTGTGGCGGCCGACGCCGCTGTGATGTCACAGGATTCGGTATACCAGCACGGCGGCGACCCCTGGGGCGGCTCGGCCCTGCTGAGCATCCAGAAGGAACTGTCCGAATTCTCCTCCGTCTATCACCAGAGCATTAAGGGCAGTGCTCTCGCCCAAAACAGAGACCGCTTTCATTCGTCCGAAGTAGCAGCTGCTCCCCAGATACCGTTGAACGCAGAGTCCTCCGTTCCCTCCTCGACCTTCCTGAAAAGCAGCAGCAGATGCAGCAGCAGCTTCAAGACGCCCAGCACCAGGAACTTCTTTCTCCACAGCGAATTCAGCCCATTCCAGACGTGGAAGGAGTACAACCGCCTCCTGTACGACAGGGATGCCATGCCCCACGTCCCGTCCACAAGTCAGTCCCCCAGGTGGTACGACTCCCCTTTTTACAGAGAGCTAACGGTGGCCCACAGAGCTCAGATGGTCCAGCTGGAAGAGCAGGGATCTCATCGCAAACAGTACGATAACGTTCTCCTGGCTGAGCCGCCGGCGTCTACGGTCCGGCAGACAGCGTCCGCCATCGAAAAGCGGAGCGAGTCAGAGGTAAACGTCAACTGCCCGCCATGGAAGAGGAGGCAAGAGCCGGTGAAGAATCAGAATCGTCCCTGTACGGCATCGCCCTTGAGCGACAAGCTGAGGCGAAAGGAAGACGTTTTGGTTTCCACGGGCAGGGCGTCGGCAACTAACCTCAGGGTGCAGACGGTGGCAGACCAGCAGACGTCAAATAGCGGGACCCCGTTCAGCATATCCCAGCTCCTGACACCCACCATCCACCCGAGACAGGAGACGGAAACCTCCGAAATCCTGCAGTACGCACTTTCTCCCAACGTCCTCGACCCGCCGCTGTCACCCCAGTCTGATCCCAGGCCGACCCCGGAGATCAAACCACGCAACAAGTACAAAGCCATGGCCTCCAGTTTGCTCTTCAACCTCAAAGACAACAGGAAAAGAGTGAAGAGCACATACACCCCAACCATGTTCAAGAGCACGGAAATCGCAGATCACAGTAAACAGCCCTCACAGCTGGACTCTCTCACCGGTAAGGAGGGAGGCGTTACCTCAGACACACCCCTGTCCTGGACAGGCACACTTGTGAGATCAAACGTAATGGATCCCCAGTCTGTCAACAGCCCCGTTGCCCAAAACACCAAAACGCACGCGGTCACCTACGTGAGACGCACCGAAAGCAGCCGTTCGGACGACTATTTGACGTTAATCTCACCTAAGACTGTCAGGGAAGCTTCTAGTTACCGAAGCTTCAGTCACACGCCACAGGAGAGCGGGTCTTTCAGAGACAGGCTCGCCGAGGGCCAGAGTGGCCGGCATGTGGACTCCCTTTTCGTGGCCTCAAAATCAAACGAGACTCCTGGGAGAAAGAGACCGGATCCCTCTTCATGGAAGGCCGGTGAGTTTGGGAGCCAACGAGAGCAGGAAACGAAATACAAGGCTCCAGAAACACAAGGGCTACCTCAGTCATTTAATAAGAGAGATGTACCCACGTCGAGAGTAAACGAACATGTAGGAAACGCAAGGACTGGAGAACAATACGATTATAAACTGGAAGCAGACGCGAATTTAGTTAAAAACAACACCAGTAATGAAAGAGGGGTCTTCCAGACAGAAAAAGTTTCCATGATTGGAGATATAGCTGCATTGCTTGAGAGAGACAGACAGCTACTTGAAGCCCAAAGAGGAAACACTGACAAACAGAATGCACTGGTCTCAGGAGAGAAGCTCAGTTATAAAAATGAGCTCTTTGCTAATACAGAAAAAGGGAACGCTAAACAAGATTTGATAGCAAATAAAGAAAGACAACACACTCAAAATGAACTTTTTAGAAAAAATGAGGAAATTCATCCAAGGAACCAGGTTGAAGTATTAAGACAAAACCCGTATGGCCCAAATGAAGGGCTTAACAGAAGACAGGAGTACAGACATATCAATCAAGGGCTGTATGACGCTCAAGAAAATTACCGTGATAATCTGGCTGCTAGTAAGGGTCTGCATCCCACAAGGGAGATTCAGTATACTACAAATGAAGCATTTGGCAGAAAGGAACAGGCAAAGCAGGCAGTGCCAGTAACCAGAGAGAATAAACCTGTGAAAAATGAATTTGTCCTAAAAGAACAGGACAGCATTTACCTTCAAGGACAAGCAAGACAGCGTATACCTTCAAGGACAGATGACAGAAATGGTGCAAATTACACATTTGTTATCAACCAGCATGAAAAACCTGCTCAGGACCTAAGCCAACGTTTACCAAAAGATCAAAAACACCCGAGCATTGAGGCGTTTGCTGTCACGGACCTCAATCCCTCTAAACAGGTACAGGCGGCAAGCGAGAAAAATGCCACATTGGCCGGTGAAACAGCCAGCCAGGTCAAACAGGTCCTGCCTTCAGCCAGAGGTGTTAGATATGCACCCATTGAGGAATTTGCCAGACAAGACCGCGAGCTGGAAAAGCAGAGGCAAACGGCTGGGATGGGAGAGGCCAAACACGAGCCGGTTAAAGTGCAGGCGCTTATCAAGCAGTACGAAGGCTCGATGGGGGAGAACAGGAATGGGGTCAAAGGCCTGTTCGCGGCCGGAGAATTCAAAGAAATTAAAGGGCGAGGAATGCAAGAGAGGTATACGAACAATGTGCTCTCCGTTACCGTACCCGAACAAGGGAAAGTACTGCGAGCGCCACTGGAGGGCGCTGCTCCAAGCGACGCTGTAGAACACCACCGAAGGTTCAACACTGACCTGTCTGCTGCTTCTGAATGGGAAAGGTCTGCTAAGGACCTGCAGCTATCAAGACAGAGTAAACCCATTCGCAGTGAGGCGCTTTCGCCTAAGGAGCACGAGGCAGTGCCGCCGAGAGAAAAAGCCCAAACCAGACAGGAAATACTGACGTCAAAACTGAAAGCTCACGCCGAAAAGGAAATATTCGCGATTAAAGAAAAAGGGCACGCCCAGTGGGAAGCTCACGTCACGAAACAGAAAGAAGTATACATGCACGGGAGCAAAGAGGGAGAGCCTCTGTCTGCAGAACATGTTACAAAGAACACGGTCCCGGTCGATGGAAACCGCCTGGCTAAACAGGACTCCGTCGCTGTAAGAGAGACACACTGTAGAAACGGAGCGTCTGTCACCCAAAGAGACTCTCCATCAGCAGAACACGTCAAGAGTGTAATCACTGGGGACGGAGAAAACCGGCTAGCCAAACCAGCTGTCACAACACGGGAGAAGGAACACTCCAGGAATTACATCATTGCCAAAACGGAGAAAATCAGCATCCGACAGGAGGAGCTTCAGTCTATAGCACGGGCCAAGATCGAAGCCATTGCGGGCAACAGAATTCACCAGCCCAAACGAGCAACCGAGGAGAGCAGCAATGCCCATCAAACGTCCCCGTCGAGCCGCAGCAGAAACGCCGAAAACATTACGACTGCAGCCAGCGTGAACGTGAGCCAAGCTGAAGTGGAAGATGCTAATAAAAAAGAGGGTGTGCATGCAGTCGAAGAAAGAGACAGGGTTAAAATGGCGGGCCTTCCAGAATCACGAGAACACACTAGGATTCTGGGCACTGCAGTTGATGGAACTCACGAGGCTAAAGCTCAAAATGTTCTTCTGAACAAAGAGGTGAACAGTGTGAGCCAGGCAGCTTTCATGTCAGCGGAACACACTGCGAATGAACCTGAAAAGCAGCAGCTTGCAGGAGGAATATTTTCGAGGAGGGAGAGAGAAGGTGATACCAGTGAGGCACCTGTAAACAAAGAAGCAATGAGTTCCCAACATCCAATAGCAGAATACATAGAAAATAAAGCTACTGCAAATCGTGAAAAACATAGAGACGGCGCTTCGCCTGTAACAATTGAAAAGGAACATGCTCGTAATTATCTGTTTGTAAGCGAAGAAAGTGTTGCTGTTCGACCTGAAGTACCACCATCGTTAGAACATATCAGAGGTAAAAATACTATTGCGAACAATGAAACCTGTCTGGTCAGAGAGGTCACTGGTGCAGTGCAAGAAGACCAAGATAAAAATGAAACTGTTGCACTGCATGAAACCAACCAGGTTAGACTAGATTCTTTTGCTAGCAGAAAGAGCGAAACAGCTGAAAATGATGCCCTTGGAATCAAAATAAGATTGCCACAGGAAGAAGTTTCACCAGAAATGAATACTAAAACGGAAGCCATTACTGCAAACCAGAGACAAGACTCTACATGTGAAGTTGCAAATGAGGACAGGGGAAGTGTTACGCATGAACTACCTCGATCATTGGAAACAGAAAAAAGGGTCAGTGAAACACTCAATGTCCATGAAAATCCCCCGGCTAAACCAGTAGCTGCTGCAACACGAGAGACAGGAGATGATAAAAACGATGCACTTGCAAAGGAAGAGAGAATCAGTCTTAAGCAGGAGGCACCTCTGTTAGTACAACATGGAAATGAAGCTTTCGCAGTTCAGGAAAGTGACATGTCTAAACGGGTAGAGAAGGAACGTGCTGAAAATGTTGTGCAAAGCAGTGAAAGAGACTTCTTGAGACAGGAAAAACCATCAGTAGAACATATCAGAATTAAGATTATATCACATGATGAAATCCCCCAGGTCAGTGAGAGCATATTTGCAATAGATTCTTATTCTAAACATCAAACTGGTAGTTTAGAGGAAAGTCAGCAGGTTAAACTTGATTCTCTTGCAAGTAGAGAGAGAGAACAGGCTGAACATGATCGTCCTCTTAACACAGAGGGCCTTGGTGTCAAACAGGAAGAACGTCCACCAGTGGCACGTGTTGAATCTGAAGTCCTTGCCATCAGTGAAAGCCTCCAAGATAAACCAGAACCTGAAAACAGGCACAGGGAGCATGCTGGAATTGAAATTTCTCAGTCAGTAGAAAAACCAGATATGAAAGAAGAGAAAAATGTGGTCAATGATAATTTCCCGGTGAAACCAGAAACTGTTGCAACAAAAGAGGCTGAATGTGCCAGAAATGATGAACTTGCAAAGAAAGAGAAAACCAGTGTTGGAGAGGATGCACCTCCATCTGTAGAACACATTAGGATCAAAATTATTCCACATGATGCAAACCAGCCTGTTAGCGAGAAAATAGTTTCAGTAGAAAACAAAAGTGTTTCATTGCACGAAAACCACCAGTTTAAACTCGACTCTCTGCAAAGTGGAAAGAGCGAAAGTCCTGAAAACAACGCCGCTGGAATCCCAGAGAGAATCGGATTCGAGTTGGAGGAGCTTTCGCCAAAAACAAGCGCCGAGGCAAAAGCCATTGCCGCGACCCAGAGGCATGAGGCAACACATGAGCCTGTAAATGAGGATAGGGACACCCTGGTGCATGAACTCCTTCAATCGGTGGAAAAGGTAAATGCAGCAACTGCATTCAATGAAAATGGCCGGACTGAACCAGAAGCTGTTGCTCCAAGAGAGACGGAAGGTAAAAGATGCGATGAGGAGAGAATCGATGCTAGAGAGGAAGTACCTCCACCGGTGGAATACGTTACACATGAAGCTGCTGCTGAGGAGGAAACGCGTGGCGATGAGCAGGGTATAGCTGGAACAGGACAGAAGGACCAGGCCAAGAGCTGTGAACCTGTAAGCAAAGAAAAGGTCAGCTTCAAGCAAGATGAACCATCGGTAAAGCACAACAGAATTCAAATTGTTCCAGTGGATGAAACCCTCCAGGTGAGAGACAGCGCAGTGGCAATAGGAAAGGAACATTCAATACATGAAACCGCAGAAAGGGTCCAGGTTGAGCTGGACTCTCATGTTGGTACAACGAATGGTGGCGCTGAAAAGAATGCACTTGGAAGCAGAGAGAGGGTGGGCGGTGGTCAGGAAGAGTACCCATCACTAACGATAAGTGAAAGCAATGCAGTCAAAGAAAATCATCGCCCTGAAAATGACCCTGAAAGAATGGATAGAAAAGGTGTGGTGAACCAAGTGCCTTCGTCAAGGGAAGAGGAATCGATTAAAAACGAAACGGCTGAAATCGATGAAAGGCACCTGCCTAAACCGGAGGTTCTCGCAACTAGGGAGACAAAAGGTGCAAAAGCAGAATCACTTGCAGAGAAAGAGACGGTCGACCTTGGATGGGATGTGCCGCTTTCTTTAGAAAGTCCTGAAGAGGAAGCTATTCAGATTAATGAAAATCACCCTGTTATACTGGAGGTGCGTGATGCTGGAGGGAAAGAACATGCTAAAAGTGATGTCAGCGAGGAAACGAATAAACGTGACACAACTGTAGATAAAGAGAAGAAAAGGAGTGATGGACAGGATGAATTTTCATCAGTAGCGTACGATAAAGCCGGAGTCAAAGCAAATCACCAACCTAAACATGAACTCGCAAGTAAGGTCACTGACAGTGTAAGAGAGGAACTACCTCAACCAAGAGAAGATGAAAAGGAAATTACTGCAACACTTCAGAAAGGAAGTGTTGTAGTCAGTGAAAAACACAAAGGTAAACAGGAAGTACTTCCAACAAGAAAGATTGAGTTTGCTGAAGATGTACTAACAAACAACGAAACAGACAGTGTTAAAAGAGAGGAGAAAGAGCATATTCAAAAGGAAACGAGTAGTTTCAACAAAAATTATCAAGTTTCACCAGGTACCCCTGCTGGGAGGAGAGAACATTCTGGAAGCTTTGAACATGCAAATAAAGAGGAAGTAAATGCAGGAGAGGAAGAACGTTCATCAACACAACTCATTAAGACCACAGCAATTGGAGAACTTCACCAGGCTAAACAAGACCTTGAAAAGAGAGACAGAGTGAATGTCACTCAGGAAAGGGCTCCAGCAGGGGAGAGAGAATACCTGGGAAACAAAACCATCGCAGTCACTGAAAATCACTTGGCAACACGGGAAGTAAGTATGACGAGAGAGGGAGATGCCAAAAATGCGGCAGTCATGAACAAAGGAAGCGATGGGGTCAAAGTCCACGTGCTTCCAGTAAAAGAAAATGAACGGCCTCGCAGTGTAAGGAGTGTAACTGACAAAATCCACCAGGCTGTGCTTGCAAACAGGAATGGCAACAGTGACTCTCCTCCGAAAATAAAGAGCGATATGGACGAATCCATCGCGGGCGGTGAAAATCACAAACATAAAAAGGAAGTTCTGTCAACAAGGGAGAGGGCACATGCTCAGAATCAACCTATTCTGTTTGATGAGAATCTCAAACTTAAACTTGAAGCTCTTGCCAGACGGCGAAAAGAAAAGGTTGAAAGATATACCCGTGCAAACAGTGATGGAATGAACACCAGACAAGGGGAACACGCGTCAACACCACGCGCTAAAACCGGGACTCGTATAGTGGACAAAAATTACCTGGCTAAGCATGGGCTTGTAATTGATGATACAGGGCGCATTACATATGGAATCCCTTCAAGGGAAAAAGAAAACATAAGGAATGTGACGACTGCAGCCAGTCCTCTTGCTAAAATGGAAGCATCTGCTGTCAGCAATAAAGAACATGGCGAGAAGGACACGCTTATTACTGGTGAAGGTGCTGGTGTCAGACGCAGGGAACCTGTGCCGAGAGATAGTGAACATGGTCAAAACGAGATGCTTAATATTGGGGATCACCAGGTGAAACACTCGCTCGAGAACAAACAGATTACAGGCAGGCGTAATCGTGCTCCACTACGCTCAGAAAGTATGAGAAATGAATCCGCTTCAGCCAGTGACAATGACCAGGCTAAAATGGAAGCGCTTGCAATGAGCCAAAAACAAGATACTAGAAATTTTGGAGTAACAAATAAAGTTGGGGACAGGGCTGTTACTTCTAAAAATGAAACTGTTATAGGCGGTGTAAATCACAAGGGTAATCAGGGCTTACTGGGAACACAAGTTGAAAAGGATTCTGATAGGCATGGCCACACAAACACAGAAAGAATTGAAGACAGACATGACGTTGTTTCTCAGAGGGAGAAAGAAAATTATGAAAAGCAAGTAACAGAAAAAGAAAAGCAAAGTCTAAGAATGGAAATGAGGTCAAAAGAGGGAGAATACCCTAAATCGGAGGTTTTTCCAGGCAAGAGGAGCAATATCAGACGAGGTGAACTTTCAGCCAGTGAAAAAGGGCCTACAATACTGGATTACCTCTTGGAAAAGGACAGAGATCGCAGTACACTAAACAAATATGAGATCAAAGAAATTGACACTATTAAACAAGAGGTACATGCCACAAAAGATCCCACTAAAAAGGAAGTACTTGCACTAAAGAAGGAGGAACTCGTTAAGAATGAAGGTTTTGCACGTAGAGGAAATGCTATAGTAAGTAACATGGCAACAAAGGATAGAGAGGTTGCAGAAAACGAAGAGAGTGGAGGCAAAGAAATTGACAGTGTTCCACCTGAAGTCCTTGTGAGGAAATATGAAGTCCCCGCTGAAAATACTTTCACAGTCAGAGATGCACACCAAACAAAACAGGTCACTAATGAAGCAGTGGAACCCCAAAAAGAGGAATTGTTTTCAAGACAATACCAGAGCCTTTCTGAAAATTTGAAAGAACACTCTGCACATAAAGTGCTTGTAACCAAAGACCACCCTAAACTGGAAGCCACTGCGACGACGAGTAGTTCTAAACAGGAAATGGTTCTAACAAAAGAAAGGGAACCCATAAGAAAGGACCTTTTTGCAGTCAAAGGAAAAGGAGAAACTGCAGTGGATAGACTTTCAACAAAAGACACAGATCATACCAAAACCAAAGAACGTGCAGACAGAGGAAAAAACAGCAACAGACAAGAGGTACCTATGGAACAATACCAAAATATTTCAGAAAATATTTGTATAATCCAAGACAAAGATCTTTCTAAATCAGCACCAGACTCGATGAAAGAAAAAGAGCACAGTAAACAGGTAATAATTTCTTCAAGAGAAGATGCTAGACGACAACCTCTTGCAAAAACAGGAAATGCACATGCTAAACCTGAGATATTTTCAGCCCATGAAAACGTTCATACGCATCCAGAGGTTCATGCAATTACCGACAAGGCTAGATATCACAGTGGAAAAGAGGCACTAGTGTCTCCACAAATACAAGGATACTATAGTAAACATCCAATGCCTGTCTCTGATGAAAGAGGCAACTCGCATACAAGAAATGTTGTTCCCAGAGCAAATAGCAAAATGGAAATGGAAGCTCTTTCAAATACTCAAAATGAAGTAAAGGAAGCACTCCCACTTAGGGAAAAGGAGAGGGAGGTGATTGCAATGAGAGAACACAGAGCTAAAGAGAGGGCAGTTGCACGTCAAAAGCAGCAGCACTATGAAAAGGAAGCACTTCCAAAACGGGAATATGCCACATACAAAACACTCCCAATCAAAGAAAAGACTGACACGAGACGTGAAGTACCACCTCAGTTTGAAAAAGAGGACACCAAAAAGGAAGCACTTGCAAATAATCTGAAAGACAGAACAGAAATAGCTGCTAGAAATCAGCCAAACCGGAATACTGAAGGTCAAATCATCCATGAACCCCACAATCGGTATACAGCTCCTCCCTCCCTCCCTTTGCAGGCCAATGGTTGGAGAGGTGCTCCCGTTTTTTCTCAGCCAATGGGTCATATTAATGTGCCCTCGAGGGAGTCATATTTAACTGTAGGGGATGCTTCACAAAGCCCAGAAGAAGAATATAAGACACATCCCTCTTCGAGGAGCGCGCAAAGTGAAATGGCTAAGGGCCCAGGGGAAATGAAAGTGGTGGAGGAAGTTAAGAGGGACATGGGGAAACCTGCAGAAGCATTACAGTACTATGCCATCAACAACCATGAGAGAAACATGGAAACCGGAGACAGACCAGCAACTTCATCTCACGGTCATGAGAGGACGCCAAGGATAGAGCCAGGTGGTTTAGTTCATGTGGAGTTGTGTGAAGGTGGCTTGGCCCAAAGCTTAATGGACTACACCAAGGCTCAGATCCCACTAACGCGCTCCAACACTTCTTCACCTTCTTTGGGGAAGCCCTTATTTAAGGTCAAGGACAACTCCCTCAGGGGATCCCCAATGACAAAGACAGTGAAACCGTCTTTTCATAAGGATGACCAGAGGCTGGGCTCCTCCCAAGAGAACTTAAGTGTCCTGGATCAGGGCGATGAGGAACGCGATCGCCTCAGAGAGCACGTGGATGTTCCCGCTCTCCATAATACTGCAGCTGCATCATCACGAATTTCCCGCTCAAGGGAACTACCAAGTCAACATTCTCTCCCTGCTCCAGACTTCACAACTGCGAGGGCCATACAGACACACAACATTCTTTCTACTCCAGAGTTCACAACGCCAAGGGAGCAGCCTGCTCACAGTGTAGTCCCCACCACAGGGTTTATAAGCGCAAGGGAGCCAAGGGGCTATTACAGGAGAAACCGACGTCTAGATGAGGATGGGCGCAATTCGGTCGTCAGCACCATGTCCGAGGATTTGGAGAGCTGCGGCACCAGTACGTACTTGGAGAACCCCTGCGAAAGGCCCGAATCGGCCTGCAGTGACCTGAGGCCTCTGGGAAAACCGCCAACGGTTCCCCCGAAAAGCGAGAAGGCCCTCCGTCGCGCCAAGAGGCTGACCACCAGGAGAATCAAGAAGGCCGAGGCGACGGGCGTCGTCGAGGGCCCGGGCCCGAGCCTGGGCTCGGCGGAACACAAGCCCCTTCGCGCAGTCGCCAGCATGCCGTCCTCCCCCACGGAGGCGCTGGCGTCCCGCCGGCCCGCCCCCGCCCAGCCGGCCCTGCCCCAGTACTGCGTGGAGCCTGGGTACGGCCCCCGAGCCCCCGGCCTCGTGGCACAGCCCTTCCCCCTCACCCAGCGGAAGCTCCTGCAGGACCCAAACTCGGGACAGCTCTTCATGGTCGACATGCCCGTGCAGGTGAAGACCAAGATGTTCTTCGACCCCGAGACGGGGAAGTACGTGCAGCTGTCCGTGCGGCAGTCGCCGGACGGGGCCCGGTCGAACGCCTCGTCCGTGGAGCTCCTGAGCCCCCCGCCGTACGTGCTGTACCCGGGGTTCCTGCCCGTGCCCGTCTCCTCCCTCCCGCCGCTCCGCTCGGCCTCGCAGATGTCTGCCCCCGCGGCGCTCATGGAGGATCAGGAAAAGCGCAGCGACCCCTGGAGGCAGGAGGCCGTTCGGCAGAACTGCGGCAGGAAGCCAGAGCCGTACATCGAGCCTGCCTACAGGTCACATGATCAGCCGGCGGAAAAACCCACCTATGGCGATGAGAGAGGCTGCACCAGCCAACGAAACTTAAATATTATACCGATGGGTGAATTGGAGGATTTTGCTATGGAAAGCTCCTGATTTTATTGGTGGCGGCTGACATGTGTCTTGTGTTTTTATCAACGAAGTGACTGAAATTCATACATGCACAATATATATGTATATACATAAAACAGTGGCAATATGGCTGTATATCAGACTTGTTTATAACAAAAATAGACTTTTGTTACAAACATTTGTTTTCCTTTTTCATAACGTGTTTAGAACGGGAAGCTATTTTTTAGTATATATGTAAAGTTTGGTAAATTGCAAAGTTTTCAATTTTGATGAACCTTTTTTTTTTTAAAAAGACATAGTTTTTTTGTTTTTGCAATGAACAATAAGACTAAGCAGGACTATTGAAAGGTGTGTACCATTCCATTAACCATGTCCTCGATAAGCAATACTGTGGGGGAATTTATTTGTCACAATTACTACAATCCTATTGTCCACCCCAAAAAAAATGTATGTTACATTGTAACAGTTTTAACAGTCGCATTTGAAGAATGACTTGAAACCTTTTTTCTTCATCCTGTTGTGCATCATGATTGGTTAATACGTGCAGAGAGTATATTACAGTTTTACATAAGCCGGATTACATGTAGAATGGCCATTGACACAAACATTACTTTGTAGATTTTGAGTTTGATTTTATTTTTTGAGCAATCTTAACTTTTTGATGGAGTAAATTAATAGTTCCACAGTTATGTTAGTTGGAATCGGAGGGGGACAGTTTCAGTCTTGCGGTGACCTGTACAGTTGTGGGGTCTTTCCTGAAAAATACTTAAAAATACCTTAACACCTTTCCCCAAATAATTCTGCACTTCTTTGCCGATAATTTAATATCCTTGGCAGGAAAAAATTGTGTATTTTAATTTTTTTGACATAATGTGAGTGTCTTGGATGACAAAAACATTGCAGTGAAAATATTTTCAAAAATATTATTTATTGTATTTTTATTGAATGTCCCTTGTAGTGCAGGTTTCAGCATAGTAGAAATATGGTTCTTGAGGTTAAGACAGAGACTCATGTCCCTTACAGGGGACAACAATGAATTGCCACGTCTTAGGAGGTTAAGCACCTTTTGGAAGTACCTCATACAATAATATTAAAATCACCTTAAAAAGTGATGCATTTTCCTTTCTTTTGAATTGCATTTAGCAGCTGCTGGGTGGAGAAATTCGGGCATAACTGGGGTTCCTCTCAGGCCCTCTCCTGCTGAACACCAAAAAAAAAATTTTCTGTGACCTACAGCCTTTAATGTACTTGGTATATTCACCAAGGTACGTGTGGGAGTGTGGGGTGTGAGCACCTGCCCCTGTTGCCCAAAGTGCCTGATGTGCCCCTTTGATTTGATAAAGGAACAAATTAATATTTGTATTATTATTGCTGCTGCCACTGATTTTCATTCATTCATTTTGGTAAAAATGTATTCTGTACAATAACTGGGTGCCATAAAATCAGTTTTTCTGTGTGGGTGTACCACTTGCCCCTCAAAAGGTCGCTACACAGCACTGTATTCAAATACAATTATTTATTTTTTTCTTTCAAATGCATAAAAAAAGCAGTGTGTGCTCACCGTATTTAGTGAAGTGTTTAATTCTGTTGGGTGTCAGTGTCCATTGAGAAGTTTTACATACAGTGCAGTTATTTTCATCGATGTACCTTTTTTACCCGCCTCAGTGCCTCCTGACCTGCAGCCTACCAGCAGGCCTCACCCCGTAGCTTTGGAACCTCTGAGGTATGTATGCAATAAATGTTAGAAACTGTGCATATAGTACATAAACATTGTTTCCTCTGTTAAAACAAGCTTTAGAGTGGCACGTTTTAAACATTAAGACAGAAATATTTTTCCATTTTAAAAATAAGAAAAAATATCTTAATATATTCTAGATGAAAAGGTTGACAGTGGGAAATACAGGAATCCACATGGAGGGATGATCTCTTTCACGATTTCACGCAGACTGCTGCTCTTAATTTAATAAGACAAATCCAGTGACATCGTGCCCATTCACTTTGTAATTGTTGCGTACACGTCCTCTCGTTTCTGTGGCAAATTTATCCACTTACATTGAGAAAAGTGCATTTTTTAAAATAAATTTGAGGTGTTGCATTACAAATTGTTTTTTGTTTGTCATCAGGGTTAAAGTGGACATAATGAAATGCACACATTTCAGTGTTTTGCATGGGTTGTAGACTGTGTTGTGGTAGTGTAACATAGTGGGATTTGTGAATTTGATAAGATGTTTTAGGTGTAGTTGAGATTTTACAAATTTGGGTTTAACTGTAGAAACCGGCGAATATGAACTCCAGTTTTTCTACTTAGAAAACTGACTTTGAGTCAACCAATAATCTTTTACCGGCTATTTAAATATCCCCACCCCTCTGCTCATGTGGGACCGCCCACTTTTACCTGAAAAACTGAGCAATGACTACGAAGTAGTGTGCAGGGTGTAAAGTTTTCGATTGTATGTTTAAAAACAAATCTTTACACCGATACCTGAGGATCCAGCGGTAAAAATAAACGGGTGCACTTTACTTCTGTTGTAAACCCCCTTCTTCCTGTTTAGCTTAGCAAAAAATATTTGTTAAAAGTATTTGTTTTTTTAGCAATGAGGTGGAGTAAAACAACGCAGGTTTTGCCTCCCAAGTTGAGGCCTACTAAAACCAAACGCAGGCCGTCCCAGCTAAACAAGATTCGCCTGCAAACGTCCAGTCTGTAAGTAACTGTTGCCTGTGAATTTATGCTGAATAACTAATGTCATTAATCGCTAATCGTTTTTTGGCCTAACAGTAGCGATGTATTTTGTTTTGTGTATTGGGTTCCAATAGCCTACATACGCAAAACAACAAGGCCGACGTAGATAGGCTACGGATAGTTAGATGATATACTTTTGTACCGAGGTGTTGGGTAGATAGAGTTGAGCATATGTTAATTACTATTGGGAATATATATCCCAAATTTTTTTTTTCAATCAGTGCTGGTATCAAGGAAATCCAATGTTGGTAAAAGACAATGATATATCGCACACAATTTACTGCATACCCCTGCGTTTTATTGCTTTTGTTTCGCCTGAGGTAGTGGATCTTGTACAATATTTGGCTTTAAGTCACAATAATATTGTAGTACAGTTTGTCACTGCTCATCACCACTCAAATTACACAAGCTTAGCGATTACAGCAAATGTTAGTTGGACTTTTGCCTACTTGGAAAAAATGAAAGACGCAGTAGAAAATAAATTGAATTACCATTCGGTAATTAAGGGATCTGGTCATATCCACTAGACTACTTGTCTCAGGTCGTCGTCGTATTTCGGATCTGACTCCGGCAGTTACGGTTATTCTGGTTTCCTCGAGCCCTCTGTTTGCGCGTGGGGTGAGCGAAAGTCAGGAGCCAATCACAGCTACAGGTCATTTCATATTTAAACGAGCGTGGCAAATCTGCTTGTGTGAGTGAAGAGCCGGGAGAGGCTCCGGAAAATGATTTATTAAAAATAGGCCTATTTATGAATTTCTTTGACAGAAAAAAATTACACAAATGTATTGAAGAGGGAGATAATGGAAACCCATTCTCTGTGTATTAAAAGTGTTATTCTTCTTTTATATATTCCGCATATATCTACCATAAAACAAATATTAACACGTAAATTCTCTTTAAGAGGTTTGTAGTCCGTTACGTCGTTGACCAAGTCTTCTGTTACTCAGATTGTCTGCCTACGGCCACATCATGACACTGGCATGTTCTAATTTGATTTGTTTTAAATGACCTTTAAAAAGAGTTTTTGACAGTGTTGCTCTGTTGTGAACACGTTACACATTCGTTGATTGACCACTCCACTTGCCAGCGTTCACTGGGTTCATGCGCTTAATTGTGATCTCTTGCATTGCAGTGTTGGTCTGGATAAAAGCCTCTGTTCTTGTGCTCCCACTGTGTAACCGATTTAAGAGCGGTGTTGTATGAAAAGGTGGAGAAATGTTCAGCTGGAATAATGGGATGAGAACAGATCAAAGTTAAGGTAGCATGAGTGCATAGCCCCCCCTCCCCCTGCCCATGGACCACTGAATTATTTGATATGAATTATTGTCGTGCGCTACGCCTGCAGACTGCACATGTATCCTCTGTGACAATATTTTACTGTGGTTTGGTGTAGGAGTGAACCAGTTTTGGTGTCTCCAGCTGTTCAGAAAATGTAATCCAGAATTATTGGTCGGAACAAAATCCAGCGTATACAACAGCCCTTTAGCGACGGAACTGAGCACTAAATGAGAGAACATCTGTGTTGTGACTAGTTAGAACTGTCCAACTGTTCCTAGGCCATAATGAATAATGAAAATCGATAAGTGACCACAGTAAAGAAAGCACTTACTTTGTAAACTTGCCACCGTAGTGGACAAAAAAGACGGGCAGATCTTTTTGTGCTTAGAACGAGTGCAGGTCGTGCAGCCATAAACAACGGTTTCACCAATTTGACCGAGAACTGGAACCAATTAATTCTGCAATCCCGTGCAACTTTCTGCCGCCACGAGATCTGTACATGCACTCAGCCGGCAGGTTATAGTCAATCACTGGCAAGTCTAACATGCTCCCTGGTGCCCTCTAGTGGAAATAATCAGCATATTTCATACTTCATGTCACTTAATTGTTGGTCTAATTTCTGTGCTCCTGTAATGTCCTTTGGAAGACCTGATATTATACACACTCTGTGGGTCCAAGGCATTGGCCTTACTTTATCAAATGGCATGTTTATGCAACATAATGTTCAACCACCATAATATGTGTGCAGTATTTCCTGTTGATTGTTCAGCATCAGAAAAAAAGTTGTGCAACATGTCTGTGTTGTTTCTTCCACTTGAGTATATCAAGAAATTAATATTAGTTTCTCCTAGTTTCAGCAGAGAGCAAAGCTATAAAAGGCAAGTGTGTGTGTGTGTGTGTGTGTGTGTGTGTGTGTGTGTGTGTGTGTGTGTGTGTGTGTGTGTGTGTGTGTGTGCGCGCGAGCGAGCGAGCGTGTGTGTGTGCTTAGTAATGATCTCTTCTAGTAACACACAATTCATATTCTTATTTGGTCGTACTAATACCTATTGTACACTGTACTCTCACATGCATGTATTTAAATGGTCCCCTTGGGAATGGTTCAGGTAAATTGCCCTTCTACTTGTATGTTTAATTCTCATTGAATAAATTGTAAATGTTAATTTCATAACACCAAAATACAATATACCTCATCTATTTTTTTATTTAATTCTTTTTAACACAAATCCTTTAGCACAGTACATGATGACTAGGGACAGGCGTATTGGCATTGTCCTAGGGCAATTTTCGTTAAGATCATCTAAAATATGACATGGCCTTGTTTTCAGACGTGCTGAGTAAGTAGTGTGCGGTTATTGGAATGCTTGTAAATGCATTACTCACTGCATTAAAGAATGCTTCGTTTGTATAATTTCCACACAGATATGAGCGTAATTGATTGGTTTATTGATCATTTTAAATGTAGGAATTAAAAAGTCAGTGGTGACTGTGTAATAGCTTGTGCAGTATCTCTTTGAAGCAAATGCCTCGCAGTTTATGGAGAACTGCATTTGGCTGGCCGTATACATTTTGAAAAAGCAAGAAACTACTAATACAGCTTGCTGTTAAATTTACGACTACTTGTGTGCTTATTTCTTGTAAAATAGATTTGCTTTGGTTGCAGTCCAGGAAAAAAAAATCCCTGTCAAATAATTTGGTATAACATCTATAAATTACATTAACTTATCTTTATCGATCGACCTCATCTTTTCTGATGGGGAGGAAAGACTTACAAAAATGTAGGCCTCCAGTCTAGTCACAATATGTCCCTTTCTAAATGAAAACTTATATACTGCAGCTGTAACACTCGGAAAGCAGCAAAGTTTTCTATCCCGGAAAGGGATTTGGAAAGGTTTATAGCCGATTTCAGAGCAATCAAATTGGACGACATTTATTGGTTTGGAGAAGACGATCAAATACTGTGACGAAATAGTGTCTGCTATTGGCCACGTTGTTGATAAATATATTTTTTTTAAATGCTACTAAAACGGGAAGAAAAACGCAGTTTCCCTGGCTTGTCACTATCTCCCTGGTTCACTTAACGAGGCAAAGACACGCGGCATTGAAAGCCGTTTTAAAAGCGCGAAGGAGCACCGATATGCAAATATAACAGGGGGCTGCGGAATTGCGCGGTAAAGGAGACGCGCGGCGCACTGCCGAAACGTGACGTCACAGTCATAACGGAGGCCAAGGGGAATGGTGCAATTATACGGAAACAAATAATCAGCCTGCTCAATCCAAAAGCCCTAACGAAGCTGACAGCGAATTAGATGAAAGTTGGAGGCGAAGTGATCTCTGATAATGAACAAATTGCTAATGAATTTAATAACTTTTTTATTTATTTTTTTTGCCACGAATTTCACTCAGTGTCCTATTAGCAAGGCTTTTGTCTCAGAAGCAGACTGCTTTGAAGTTAATGAGGTTTGTGAAGCAGATGTGTAAAAATCATCAAAACCTGGATACTATTTATCAAGAAACGTAAACGCACATTGGTCAGACCACTCATTCATCTGATAAATCTTTAAATCAAAACCAGACAGTTCCCTGAGATTTGAAAAAATACCTTGGTTATGCCCATCTTCAAATCGGGGGGCATCAGACTGGCTAGCAACAACCGACCAATCAGCGTACTGCCAGTCCTATCCAAAGTACTGGAAAAGGTCAAGGCTGAACAGATCATAACTTATCTGGAGGAACATCACTACTTGCACCTGGCACAGTTTGGTTTAAGACCAAAATTTTCCACTGAAATGGAAAAAAAGTGTCCTGCTAATAATATTAAGAAATCTTTGGATAGAGGAAATGTGGTTGGAGCAGTTTTCCTTGATTTATTTATTTTTTGACATTTGACAAAGTGAACTATAAGGTACTGGTCTCCAAGCTCAAGACATTTAACTCCTCAAAAAAGTCCATAAGATGGTCTGATTCTCATCTGAGAAATCAACGGCACAACCCAAAATCATTCTACCTAAATACAGCCTTGGCCATTCCACCGTGGGTGTGATCCTTGGACTGATTCTTTTCACTCTATACATGACTGAACTACCCTGAGCCTGTCCAACAAGCGGCCTGTAAGGTTTGCCGGTCACACCGTTGTCCCTGTCTCTGAAAAGACACGTGACACCGCCTCCAAACAGCTGACAGAACGCCTGGACCCAGAGGCTGCCTGGCTTGACGTCACCTCCTTCACCCTGAACGTCAAAAAAACGGTCTCCTTGGGTTTCCCCTCTAGGAGCACGGTCACTTCTGGTCAGTGTCAAAGGACCGCACGTGGAACAAGTCACACGTGTAAAAAAATTATCTAGGATTCATCCTCGATCCCCGATTGCAGTTTGACAAATGTGCAAAAATAAGGTCTGCGGAAATGTCAAGGCAAACCTCCACTGATAAGATCCTGTGTACCTTTTGACAGTGCATTACTGTTCATCAAGTTCTGTGGTGTTCCCACACTTGTCCTACTGCATATAATCATGGCCCCAGGCTGACCAGACAGAGAACAGATCACTACAATCTCTCTTATAACCCTGCTTTGAAGGTCCTGGACCAAACACTTATACAGTATCATCATTATAATATCTTGGAAAAAGTACAATATACCAAGTTTTTTTAATTTTCACCAGGTTCGCCGATGTGCAGCTTGTTTTCGAGTCTTTAAATGGTCCTGTTCTCCGCTCCACCGTCACATTTGTGAACCAACAGGAACACTTTGGCATGACCTCTAAGAGTACCAACAGTGGCAGTTGCAGGATTCCAATATACAGGACGTGTCTTGGCGAGTCCAGCTTTTTTTTTTTCTTAAGGGTGCATAATTCTGGAACACGTCACCAGATGAACTGAAATTATGTCGGAATATTTAAATACATTCAAAAAGAATGCTTGAGGTGTGGCTGCAGAAAAATCAGCTGTGATCGTATCCTAAGTTGTAATCGCGTTCCTATGTTATCATGTTGCGCTGAAATGTGTTTAATTCGCATAATTTATACTTATAGTTTATTTTAATATCTTGTTTTTAAAATGTATGCCTTTTTCAAAATAAAAGCAGTAAAGTGTTGAGAATTAGATACACATACTGTGGTGAAATGCATCGTATTGATTGTTTGCTCATTTTTTAAAATTATGTTTGTATCTGTCCATACTGAAATATATCACAAATGGAAGCATGAATATTTCACAGCAAAATGTTAAGGTTTAATTCAACTCTGTTAGCGTACATTTATTCCATATTCGACTCGTATAAATGCTGTTCTAATTGAATGAATCCTGAATATTTTACAGCTATACTATGTAGTTTACATAATGCATGGCTCACATATTTCTAATGGTAAAATTAACAAACAAATATTGCATGGACAATTTAAACATAAATCACTCCAAACACTCCATATTATTGTTAGTGCATATTATTTTTAGTTTTCTTTCAGAAATAAAAATGTCGCTTATGTACTGAGGAAGTAGTGCATTATAAATAATCATCTCTTGTTTGTTCCCTCTGCTTATTGTCATGGTACACTGCGATGCACCCAAACCTGCTTTTAACATTTTCTTATTCCACCCGCTCACATCCTAACTCGCTTGCTGAAAATCAGTGTGTGCAGTTTTTGCTTGGCTGTTGCCAAACCTGGTTTCTATAATCAATCTTAAATGAATTGTCACCAAGATAAAAGCCTACAAATATTTGGATGGGTGGCAAATACAGAAATGAGCAGTGCTCATGGCTTGCGTATAACACTGGAGTTTTCCCTGAAAATAACCACCCCAGAGCTCAGAAATTAAAACCTCTCTGCATGCACCTGCAGGAGGTATACTCCCAAAATATAACTGCCTCTCGGGCTCACCGTAAATGCATTTTCACATTTACTCTAGCAAAGTGCCCAGAGATTTAGCCGCCATATGTCTTTTGACCAATGTCTGGTAACAAACACAGTTGTGCTTTTACTGTATCCTTCAGTTTTATTGACATTTTTTTTTTTGAACAAAAGAAAATTCACAGCATGCACCACAGTTCTTTTTCAAAAAAGATACAATAAAACGGTAAGAGCAGTGTGTGTATGTGTGTGTGTGCCCCATGTTATCAGTGCAGGACTTCTGACATTATCAGGTTCTGTCGAGTCACCAGGGTGTCGCATCATGAATTATTAAATCAGTACTTCGTGGTAATACATAATTTCTTATCAATTATTCATGCTAATGTGTGTGTAGTTTACTTAATTGTGTTATTGACGATCAAAAGTAATTTCCTGAAAATCCTCAAGGACACAAATTTAATCAGCCTAACTACTTTTCATACGCACTGCTGTTAAGCATTCTTCATTTGCCCGACTCTTCCTTTATTCATGCTCCTTTCAAGGAAACCAACAAAGAAAGAAAATAAATGACACCTTCTTAAAAGAACGTAATGAATTGCGGAGGTCTGTCGCCGTGGAAAAGGGCCAAACACGTCGCGCACATGTAAATTCTCAACGCTAACAATTAGCGTCCATCGTTCATAATAAGCTTTTGCAGGAAAATGGCAAAGTGGCGATGCGTCGCTCGAGAACAGCCAGCGGTGTTCCTAAAAGTAAATAAATAATAAGACCAACCATCGCTTCGTTCTTGCAGCTTTACCTCCAGTGTATGGGAAAGTATGTAAATAATTAATCGGCACCAGATGGCTCGGGCAGTAGGCTACAGGAGATGTACATGAATGCCTACATCTTTAATTGTTTTAAAATACATGTCAAAACAGGGTTTAGAATAAAGCGCGGATCAACGGCGGCAGTGACAGGAGAAAACTGTGCCACGTTGCGCTCAAAAATGTGTCAAAGGGTGGAATTTTTTTTGTGCAATTGAATGTGAGAGCATCAGCCAAAATGACCTTTTGGTGCAAATGAGGCTGCCAAAAATGGTCTTACTATGACTGGGTTTAAACAAAAAAACAACAAAAAGAAAACATAAATCCTACAAAAAGAAAGAAAAAAAGAAATGGTGTACATATTTCTGCCTTTTGACTTAAGTAGCACATATAATTTTACATTATTTTGAGGTAAAACAACAGCGCTGAAGAAGACTGAACTGGGTGTAATCAAGATGGACCTAAATGCATGACACAATCTCAGAACTCTCTCCATGAAACACGTATGCTTTCCAAGTCTAAGCAATGGCACAGGAATCAAACTATGATCTCATATAAGCAACCGGTGCAAATAATCTTTTTTTTCTTTACATACTGTATATTTATGCATATTAGATACAATGCTGAGCTTATTATGGGAAGTAAATACAGTACAGAGAGTTTGAATTGATGCTCAAAAATGGAAGTACAACCCAAACACTAACAGAACGTTCTCCACAAATCAATAAGTACGTTAATAAATATTTTTTGAGAATTGAATCAAGACAGCATGGTATTTGGGGGGGGTGGGGGGTGGGGGTGGGGGGGAGCGTGGGGGTGGGAAAGGGTGGGAGTCCTCTCACGTTATGATATCCTCCGCCATGGCGTAGAGGTGATGAAGCCAGTGTAGGTCAGTTTTGCCTCTTTGTCCTGATTGGTTCGTTGGGCCTGGGAGGGAGGCGGAGCTCACAAGCGTTTCTTCTCCATGGGTTCCTTGGGACAGTGCGGCTGCTTGTCTGGGCTGTTCTCCGGTGCCGGGGCGGGGACAGGGGCGGGGGCTTTGGCGCTGGTGGGGGTGGGGCTGTGGGCGGGGCTTCTCGCGGCGGCCACGCCCACGCCGGCGCCCAGCAGGTTGGCGGACTGCAGCACGGCCTCGGAGTGTTCCCTCGCCTTCATCCGCAGGGCGGCCACGCTGGCCGTCCGGTTGCTCTGGCAGCCGTAGGGGGGCAGGAAGGAGAGCCCCATGGGATCTGGGACACAGCAGGAGCAAAGGGGACCTCCTATGGGGGTGGGGTGGGTGGTGGGTGGGGGGTGGGGGGTGGGGGAAACAGAGAGGTGACCCGATGACCCCTTTTTCCCACTGACCACTGTCCACTCATGCCTCTTAATGACTCCCCAAATCAGGAAACGGGCCAAGCACACAGCAATGAGAGGCCAGCTCATTAAATGACACAACAAGCGAGAGGAAACTAATTGATGGCCGTTCCTGCAAGAACACATCCATTCCTGGGAGTGACATCCTGCTCTGTCGTTTACTGGATTTCATTTCAGAGCAATGCGTCCACAGGCAGAGTAAACTGCATCATACCGGCACCCCATTTTCCTCCTCTGTTCAAACCAATATCTCTCTACAGCATTCGGCAAAATCGCATCAGTGCATGCGCATGGTCTCTGTATATTTGTGCCAAACAAAATGGTGCGCATCGATTGTTGGCAGTCTAATTGCAGTAATGTTACAGGTATAGCTGTGGAAGGATAGGCTTAGTTGTGAAAGGAACTCCTCGCTTGATTCCTCAGCTACCTTTACACACATTGGGCCTCATTCACTAAACATGCGTACGATCACATTACGTGCGTACGATCACATTTGATCGTAAACTATGTAAGAACGTTTCCACGAACGTTTCGACATTCATCATTTTTTTTCTTATCTGTACTTGCTCATGGCTGTTTCCTTATACTAATCACATGAACAGGATTGTGCATAAAATTTACAACCGGCCAGCGTTCATCATCTCATACACCTGGGATACGCACAAAAACGAAGTTCTGCACACGTGTCATGAATCCTGTATTGGTTTTTTCGTAGGAACGGTTTTAAGAACAAATGTTAGAATAATTTTAGAAAAGTTTTGTGAATAAGGCCCAATGATCATAAATGGGCCTTCTTTGCGATACTGCACTTTGTATTTGTATGCCAATGTTCTCCACTTTTGTAACTGGATAAGATCTGGATAAGAACATCTGATAAGGGAATGTAATGGAATGACTACTCAAGGATTAGCGGCTCTTTTTCCGAAACGTTTGAAGCCGTTACATTGCCTTACAGGCATTTGGCAGACTCTTATCCAGAGCGCTTTTTAAAAATGCATAGTATCCATTTATACTACTGTATATGCTGAAGTAATTCAGATTAAGTATGTTGCTCAAGGGTACAATGGCA
>CM077301.1:3082500-3097500 GCA_039654925.1 Anguilla pacifica | reverse complement strand
ATAAATAAATAACCAAACGGGATGCATCAATCTTAAGGTGAAAGGTTAACCCCAACAAACACCCAACATTCCTGCAACATTTCTGCAATTATGCATCGCATAACGGTGCCACAATAGCGTTGTTAGAGCGTTGCACAGAAGTACAGTTTTTAAGACGGAGCACTCACTAACAACACAAACATGGATATTTGCGTTTCTTGCCAATAGATCTCAACTGACGCTTACGCGGATTTTTACTGATGGTTGCATTATGACTAAGAAACCCAGTTTGGACACAAGATTCTCCCTGAGCACACCCGGCCTCAAGATAAAAAATATGGGAATGGGCGGATGCTAAATTGAAGTCTCCTTTGTCACTTATAAATTGCACGAGCACACAGTCGACCCACACACACGCACGCACGCACATGATCATGAACAATTGCAAGTATAATGTATCCAGCAGGCGTTCCTAAATTTGTTTTCAATTATACCTTAATTAAGCCCATTTTATTAATGGTAGGCCTCTGTACAGTGCTTATAGCACATAGAAACGCACGAATCAGCAAAAAGTTTAAATACTTACAGGTATTTGTCCTACAGCATTCCCCATCCAACTGTGGCGGACAGTGAAAGTAAAACATTGTTGTTCTTTCTGAATTTTGTTTGTTTTGTAACGCCTGGCTCTTAACCTGGAAGACAAGATTCGATCGCACACAGAGTAAAACATTTCAGACTTGACTACCAAAACTGTTGGAATCTCCCGTTAAATACAGGCCTAGTCTGTCATTTAAAAAAAACAAAAAACAAAAACAAGCTAGAATTTCGCAAGAAAAATAAGAAAGCAGAAAAAGATACTAGAGCAATGACTAGAACATATTCGACAGCTATTTAATGCGTTGAAGTTGTCGCGCTTCTGTCATTAAAACAACTTGGAGTTCAGAAGCACTTTCAAAAATCACATCTGGAAAAAAAACCACATCTGCTCTCACAGCAGATTTAAATTAGCCTAATTGTTCGCGTATCACAGTTCATTAGCACTAAGTACTGAATGGATAGCGATTTGTTCAGTCTTCTCTGGAAGTAAATAATAGCCGACAGAATATTACCGGTGAATAGATCCGTACCTATCTGTAGCCGGCCTCCGCGCGCGAGACGCTGCTTCCGAGTGGAGACGAGCTGTTCCTGCTATTGAGCCTGTTCCGGGCAGTCACACCCCCACCGTCACACGCGCACACTCTCAGCCCCCTCCTCCCTCCCTCCTTCCCTCTCTCGCTCTCTCTCTCTCTCTCTCTCTCTCTCTCTCTCTCTAAAACACACACACACACACTCACACACACTCTGTCTCTCTCTCAAACACACACACTGGAGAAGAGGAGAGAGGCCCTGCCCTGGGAGTGTCCAGATGTCTTTATAACTGTCTGCAGCTTGTTCAGCCTCTCAGCACTTGCCTTTATAATCTCACGCATAATTGGTCTTAATCTGATTATTTCCAGCATTGTCTTCACTGAGTGACTTGGATTGGTCCGCTGGGCTTTCCGACGAGCTCACGTGGTGAGGGGAAAAACGTCAGTTCTCAACAGCGCCCGCAGTTTTGAAATATGTACCCTTTTTTTAACCAATTGGTTGGTGCTATGCATAGTTATTCCCACATCATAAACACACCCGCCCTTTATCGACAGCCACCATGCACTTTTTTATCCCTTTGTTTTTATATATTAAAAATCTAGATGACTGGTTCTGGATTTTAAATTGACTGTCAGACCAGTAATTGCACATTAGATGGGTTAGGGGTCCACTTTACACGGGGCTTCACTTGCTGAGCGCTCGTACATCCAAATTTTGATTTTGTTCACAGCAAGGGGTCCTAGGATTTATCTTCTCTTTCCCAGTAAATGATATGCGGTGGGACCCTTTCAATTACTTTTAAAACGCATCTGGGACGTGAGTACAGACATCGTCGTTTCTCTGCCTTCTGAAAATTAGCCTCTAAGTACCAGCTGAAATTTTGAAGTCGAGGACGGGATTGGATGAAATCACATATACTGCAAAAAAAGCAAGTATAATGGCGTATAATTGGCTCTCTAATAGCATTACACAAGGATAATAGCCTGTTACGGCCCCCTGCACTATTAAGAGCTTCCCTGGCGTAAAACGTTTATGATATTAAGGGGGGAATATAATGATATTTTGGTTATTAAATGCGTGTAATTAATTTATGCACCGCTGAAAATAAAGTTGGTATTATGACCTCGGCAAGATGCGTCGGAAAATTGAAATCAAACAACTGTTGATAAGTTTCCCCTTATATTTTGTCTAGACACGGCTTTAAATGCGCATTGTTTTTTTTGGATACAGTTCAGAAATTGAATATTTCATAGGCTGGCAAACCGAGTGGGCTATTAGCTGACAGAGAGGACTCTTAGTGCCGTAGTAAACTCCCTTCACCTTGTGCTGCATGCTGTCTTCTCGGGAAAGACAAAGCAAAGCATCACGACCTAACTGCTGACTCCCCCCGGTCCGCGAGCTGCGGCTAACCCAATAAAAGCGCCGGACAACAAAAACAAATTGTGCTGTAGAGTATAGCATTTATTTATTTAATATAAATAATTTAATGTGATTTCCCCCCCCTTCTCTTTCTTAATATGACTTGAACGTGGCACCGTGAAATTGTTGAGAAGGGTCGAGTGGTCAAAAGTGATCTGGACTGAGCAGTTGCTGCATATTTAAAGGGCTTAATTGGTTAACGAGGACAACTTGACACAATGTCTGGGTCAATGGCATGCGAAAGCGAATAACAGTAACGGGAAAAAAGTGTCGTAAACGGAAGCTATAGATCCCCCCCCCCCCCCCCCCCCCCCCCCATCCCCCCGAACACTAGGTTTCATAATGTTGTCTGTTGGATTTACACATAATTCTTACTAATTATTTAGATCCGCTTTATGTATTTAGCACAAGTTCTACGGCGCGCGCGGCACAAGGTCCCGGCTGAAACTACAAAATCAATATTCAGCACCGTGGTCAGCGCCACTGAAAAGCGTAGGGCCTTTCCTCCACTTCCGTATTCTACGAAACGGTTGGCTCGCAATTACACCATTTAATTTCAGACGTTCACGGCAATTCTTTTATTTGAATTATTACAAAACATCAGGGTGCTAACGAATGAAGCCGCGGTGTGTGCAAGGAGGAAATTTTCCTTAAATGCATATTTTTTTATAAGGGAGGGCAATGCGTTACGTTGATGGTTTTATAGTAAATGGTCTAATTTATTATTATTATTTTATTTTTTATTTTTTTTTACTTAATATGAATCTGAATGTAATAATCTGAATATAATAACGTTAGGCTGCCCCATTGGGTTTCGGTCGAACAAAACAGTACATGGATGCTGAAAAGTAGTTTATTATTCGTTGCTGGTGTAGTGGGCTATCGCATTAATGAACAATGGCTTTTGCGAGAAGTATGGACTCGATCTGTGGCAAGGAAGTACATTCTTTAACCTGAAGACAAAATTCGTTCGTCGAGATCTCTCCGTAAAGTCGACCTCATTCAGGGAAATTGGGGAAGAACGCGGATTGTACCCTGCGTGGCATACTACAGATCAATTGGGAAATAAAAGTTAGTGTGTGAAATGTACGCCAGTGACTTGAAATTGACTACGCACTATGAAACCAGTTAATATAGGCCTACTCTGTATTTAATAAAAAATACAAACAATAACTCAACGCAGCTTAAGCAAATTAAAAATGAATAGCACAGCAAGAATATGTTTTCAAATTATAGACTTGTGGCCTCAGAAACCGCCAACATAAAGTTGCTGTTTATGGTCCTCCTGATTAACTTTTGGATCAATATCGTGTCTCTTTTACAAAGCCATATCGTCGGTTTCATTGCACAATTGCATGCCTTCATTCAGACCACGGGAACACTACTGAACGTGATAATGTAACTCCAGCTTATTGAAGACTGTTTAACGTACTTCATTTCCATAAACAGACACTGGAATCTATCCTATAACATTCAAGTCATAGTTCAGTTTTTTTCCCCCATCAAGCCGCGGTTATGTCTCCATAAAGCCAGCTACGGACTGTTGCCTAGCCGAGGGACGCTGGAATTTCACCACCTGTTTCGGCAGATCCAGGTTTTACAATGAATTGCGCATATTTTAATTGTGTCTAAGTAGTCCAGGACACGAAGCCATGTCGTGCTAAGATTATCCTTTCAAAGTGCCTAAAGTCGCGTTGGTGTGACACGAGATGACCTTACGAGCATGATGTGAGTACACACTTTTCAGAAAGAGGTTGTGTTCATGTGGTTTATTTTTCTTTTCTTTTTTAAAAAATTATTCAGTGGACTACCTTGGAATAACTTGGAAAACTTGCTTTTCAGACTTGGAGTGCGAGTCAATTTAACGGCAAAGACGCTCGGCTTTAACTTACAATAACGAATTTTAAGGTCATTTTAGGTCGTTATTTTTGTCAGTTGTGTAACATCCGAGAGCTAGTTATTTTAATTTAAAAGCTATTCTGAAATGTGAGTAGGCCTAATATTGAAAGTAAAACAGTGCTTTCCTTATTTAGGCCTCATAGACGTCACATAGGCATAGGAAATTAATTGAAGGCGCAAAGCTTTGGACCCAAAAAAGTGTTTTTTTTTTTTTTTCTAATTCACCTCCTGACACATACTGTAGCTATCACCAAATGCTTTACTGATTTCTCGATTGTCGATATCAGCGAGCTGGTTTGGATACTCTTGTCAACGAGGGGAGCCTAATCAGGTTTTTGCATACCGTAACCTCTCGAGAAAGGCTACACACACACATCCGACTGGGACAAATTCATAGTAGGCAGAGTAATGGTTAATTGCTTTAGGCCCCAACTTTAAATCAAAATCCATTTATGGCCAAAACCGGTCCGAAATGTAGTGGCAATGTACAATACCTGTAGCTGTGGCAAAGTTCTACTAACACAACTACAATGATCATGTTTATATATGATTATATTGTACTACTACTGCTGCTGCTACTACTACTTCCTACTACTACCACTACAATACGGCGAAAATAATTACTGGCGATGTATTATGTTGCTACAGGCATGGCTGGTTCTGATGTGGCATCGACAGTCTCTCATACTTCCCCTATACAAAGGCAATTATAGAGAAGTAGTCTGCTTTCTCCCACGGCGCTGGCTATGCTATGGTATGCAGCATCTCATAAAAAAAAACACAAACATAAATCAGCTACCAGACATCAGCTCGGCTGCAACATCTGAGCGGCAGACTTTTCCCGATGCAGTTTTTAATATTTCACAAAACAACCGGCATATGACCTCGCAAAGGAACCGACTGTGCGTGAAAGAAATTAGACTACAATGTAGGATGAGATTTTTTTTGGCGGAGAGGGGGCTGTGTTAAATTTTGTTTTAATTCAGTCAACTAAAAAAAAAATGTTTTAAACCCGAATGAAAAATCCCGTGGAAAATTATCAGTAATAATCTTATTGATTTCCTGAACTGGCTGAATCGGAATGGGATGGAAAAAAACCTGTTGGGAGAAATAATGAATAGGCTATAGCTAGTTCATTTTCAAGTAAAGATGTAGTAAATTTGAGATAAAATAATTGGAACTAACACTCGGCTCACTTAAATCCTCACCACAATGTACTAATTACATGTACAGTCACTTTCAAATACTTAAAACACTACTCACCTTTTGTCTTCAAAACTCCGCTCGAGACCTTCCAACAAATTTGGATCTCTAGATCACCAAAGCCATATTTATCCGCCACAACGTTGTTCGAACAATTCCAGAACGAACTACTAGTAGTTTTATACAGAAAATAAAGTTTTGTGTAAAGTATCCAGTATTTTAGGCTAAATATCGCATGTAGTCTGCATCGCTCGTAAAGCAGCCTCTCGTGCGCATCGCTCTCCCGCTCTCTCCAGCCAGATACCCCGACGAAACGTGGCCAAATATGGTAAGCACATAAACGACGCGTGATGGAAAGACAAACCACTATTCGTGCTTTTTCTTGGTCTGTAAACGAATAACTTTATGCCACAACTGTAGCGTATTGCAGCGAGCTTTATGTAGCCTAGTAGGCAATGCGCTATAGTATCCCCGTCATGTAGGCTGCAGGCATCCATAAGATCATCTAGTCCTCGGGATGACATCAGCAACAGAGGAAATCCCTTTCCGACAAAATAAGTGAATCGTTATATAAATCGATGGCTTTATTAAACGTCATCTCGACCGCTCTATTCTTCAGAAAGTATTCACCTATTAAGTGCTTCCGATACAATTTTAAAACTGCACAGGCATGCTTTCTGTCGGCTTGGATGCGAATCAGTCATTCTAAAAAAATTATATACTAAATTCATTAAAAGTCAAATGTTACAAGTTGGCAGTTATAACAACAATACGACTGATAATTAAACAATAGGCTACACTTTACAGTTGGGAGCCCTTATTTTAAAGTAGTTAGAAAAAGCAATGATTATACCTACCCCAGTGTATTTTCCCAGTGTCTAAAAAAAGTGCCACTGTTTTTACAAAAACTGTGACGAGGTCATACTAAACTAGCACACTTTAAATTGGACAGATCACTCTAGTCACTTACGCGTCGCAGTACAGGTTAAGGTAGCGCCCGTGCCATTGATATAGAGCTGTGAATGAAATCACCAACAAGAACGCCATCGGCAAACACACGCACGAGCTAGGAGCGCCGGTAACATTATATTTATCAATGAATATTCATAGGCTTCGGTGTAATTCCGCATCTTATCAGTGTCACCAGAACTCCAACGGAAGTAAAAGGCAACAGATTTATGACATAAATAAAAACGGATTTACTTGCTATTTTTTCGCGTAACATTCCCTCGTCATTCCGGCACCAGCGACGCTCTCCTCTGGGAATAAATTACTCAGACGACAAACGGCTAATGTTATCAAGGATGTTTCACCAAATGCTCTGATCTATTCAGTCCACAGTTAAATAAATCGCGGATCACGCTGGTCGACTGGGAAAAATGTTAACAAGCAGGATAGCTTTGCTGCCAAGATTTGACATATTAAATTCCATTCGCTAGCAAATTATGAAGTGTTCAATTTAAGTATAGTTATTATCAACTGAGTTGGGGCTATTACTAAACTGTATTCACTACAAGTGTTAGTAATCAGTTACTAATGAAGCGGCCTTCTTTAATGTAGTAATTTACCTTACAACCGCATTATGAAACTCAAGTTTCTCTGAAAGAATAACAACTACGCCAGGGAAAACCAGACCCACCGTTTAAAGGCACAAGCTTACATATTCCTTAGCTTGTGGATTTTCAAATATTTCGAACGTAAATAAATAAAGGGTTCAGGAATCAATGGCTTTATTTGCATGGTGTTTCGACAAAATAAAAAGTGCCCTCCCCCAAACAAACAAAAAAATTGATACTAAACACAATACAACAAATTTTAAATGTAAACAAAAAAACTTTTAGGAGTGTCAATTTATTTTGTGTACAGTACAATTAGTTTTAAATTGGCATCTACATGGTATACAATTGACAACTGAGGTAGTTTTATTTTGTCAGGAATGTCTCTCCACATGATATATCAATGGCTTTTGCAGGTAAATTGAATAGTTATAAGGTCCAAAATAATTATACCAGACACCTGCAACACCTAATATTGGTGTATGCAAGTAGTTGTACAATGCAAAAACTGTCCTGGACCTCGAGTATGTACAATTTGTTACTGCATTCTTTCAGTTAACTGCAAATTTCTGTGGAATTCCCTTGAATTCAGAATCCGACAATCAAGACATTTACAAATGCTCTGCTTCAAGTAAATCCCAGTACAGAATAATAGAGGCTCGTTTATTTTACAGAGTGGTACAAAATCACAATGTTGGGAGTGTGAGAAGAACGAGGCTTTGTTAAAACCAAAACAAAGTGGAGCCACCATATATCATCCGGGACTAATTGGTTTGAACCAATCGTTGTGTTCTTCTTCAGCCAAGAACAAAGTCTTTTAATTGGTTCAAACGAGTCGATGACTAACAGGTCACTGTAGCTCCACCAATGATTGGGGATCTGTGAAACCCGGCTTTCCCGTTTCCGACTGAAAGGCCGGAAGCTCTCTGAAATTCTCGGAAGTTCATCGGAAGTTCTCGGAATCTCATCGGAAGTCCGGTCTGAGCTTCCAGAGGCCCTCGTGCCCGGGCAGGCGGTGGAAGTGGCAGACGTTGCGGAGCAGCTCTCTGAAGACGGGGGTCTCCGCGGGGCTCAGTCTGGGGGTGAAGTGCTGCAGGATCTCCTGAGTGCTGGCCTGCCCGTCCACCCGGGCCTGGAACGCCACGAAGTTCCTCAGCTCCACCAGCAGCTCGTCGTGCTCCGTCGGGGGGGCCATGGGGCCGGCCGCGCCCCCTTCCTCCTCCTCCCCCCCCCGCTCCTCGTCCTCCGGGGCCTGGGGTAGGCTCACGTGGTTCCTGGCCTTCATCCTGGCCAGGAGGGAGGAAGAGGAGAGCGCGGAGTCTTCCTCCAGGACATCTCCGCTGAAGTGGCCGGTTGGCACCGCCTTCTTGGCGCCAAATTTTTTGACCACGGCGGCGTCCTGCAACACAGAGCCCAGGTAGCGTTACTCGGAGCACTGATCAGGTGCGTGCGCACAGAACACCTGAACGCTGACCAGAGCACAGCAAAGCCACAGAGCCCAGGTAGCGTTACTCAGAGCACTGATCAGGTGCGTGCGCACAGAACACCTGAACGCTGACCAGAGCACAGCGAAGCAGCCGCAACACGAACGCACCGGAAATAACAACCGCTTGAAAAGCTGAAATGCTTGTAAGCTTTGAACGTAACACAAGAACGCACCAATCAGAATCTTTTATGGACTGGAATCATATAATCGCATCTGTGATCAGGGGGCTACGACAGCTCCAACATGACAATAAATTTTAAAGGCAAATATCCAAATGGAAAGATAAAAAAAAACACCATTTTTAATAAGAATAAAAAATGTAAAAAAAATTTTCTGAAAAAATGTACTTAAATAAAACCGTTGTTTCCAGAAACACAACATAATTACTTTCCACACATTCTCTGCTCATATTATGTCATTAAAAATTGAAACTTCAAAATAAATAAATAAATAACCAGATTTATTTATTCATCAAAATAAACTGGACAGTAACTTGGCATTTGTCATTTTTTAAATTTGGTCGGTTCAGCCAGTTGCTAAGCAGAAATATTGTAACTTGCGTGAAGTTCAGGTAATAAACACATCTAAAAGCATTAACTGCTACACATTTCCAATTTCTGTTGAAATGATCACGCGCGTCACAAACTTTCAAAGCAAACCAAAAAGTCTAAGATGGCCACCCTCGTTCATCCCGTATATAAAGGAATTAGCCCGTTAGCGTACCTTGCATTTGTCTGGCACTCGTGCTGTGGTAGCAGGTGGAACTGATAACAGAGAGTTTTTCTTCTGGCCGAACCTTTTCCTGAGAGAAGAGGACAGAAATGACAACTTTCAGAACACATTCAGAGAGCCAATTGCGTACAGTCAGACAGCAGCAAGTTATTCCCCATGCAGTCCTATTGGCCAGATCCTGTCTTGAGGAACTTGACTGTTTTTTCACACACTCCCAGCTGCGTGCGACTTACCCCATCTGAGATGCTGTATGTGCATTTACACATAAGCTAGGGCAGTGGTCTCCAGCCCTGGTCCTGGAGAGCTACAGGGTCTGCTGGTTTTTTTTTTCCACTTTAAAATCAGCACCCAGTTGAGACCCAGGACACCAGGTTAGTTGAGTTAACTGTGCAGTCAACTGCTCTAATTGATTCATGAAGTGCAGAGTCACTATGAAAACCAGCAGACCCTGTAGCTCTCCAGGACCAGGGTTGGAGACCACTGAGATAGAGCAATCACTCGGAAATGGGCGGTCCATGCTGGGTAGGACTGCATATAATTAAATTACCTCATCCCAAGCCATTCCACTGTCCTTTCCCTATTTCCTGTAAAAAGCCCCATAATTCAGTTCTACAAGGCACGGGTAACTTTAATTATAAAATAGTCAGCAGAGTCTACGTTAAAAGGGGGTTTTTTCGTTTCGCACAGATAATTCAGAAAGTTGTCACATTTGCTTATCGAGAAAATTAAACGTAAGCATATTGAAAGCTCTTGAGTCTCTGCTAGTACATTCAGTGATATAAATATTTAAAAAGCTTTGCGTTTAACTGCGTGCAGAATTAGCAGAATTAAGGTAATAATCACTACCCTGACTCAGTGGCTATATATCTGTATTATAAAAGTAAATGCTCGGTTAATTCAGCCGTAGCCAAGATAATGGTGACAAACAGGGGGTGAGGAAAAAACCACAGAAGAGGTGGATATTTTGGGGGATATTTTGACTTGTCTTCACATTCATTTGAACGTACAAAAACTCTAATAAATTGCCATAACCTGACATTGGTTGGTCACACCAGTGCTGCGTGTACAACCACTGCTGTCCGCTGAGCTGTAATGTCATTCCTTAGCTGAGAATATTTTTCCCTGTTTGTTTCACATTCGTAAGCAAAGCTGTGCAGATAAAAAGTCTGTAAATGTGAAGGCAGGAGTCATGTAACTGGGAATTTGATGGGACACACCTTCTCAGCTAAGACTGTACCACACGGGTTTATCCACCATATCTCTGCTAAAGCCAGCCGAACCAGGATGTGAGGGAAAACAGACGCTTAACTCGTCTGCAAATTCAACTCGAGCTTGTGTATCTCGAGCAGGGATAAGGCCCTGTGACCCTCGGCAGTTTTATTATGACCTTACATTACTATGAGAACTATGACCAGGTCGCTCTAAAATTAGCTAGAACCAATCGCATTGCAGGACATTTAAGAGAAACGTAATTTGACGTTTCTTCAGATAGAGGACTCCAATTTGACTTGAGGCACAATGATTAGAAAATACTCTTATAATTAATGATTGTTGCATGATTTATTTTAAAAGCCTGGATTTGAGGACTGCTGGGTGGGTCATCCTGTTAAGGCAATGTTCTAGTGCATGGATGGGCCCTGTGGTCTGGTATCTGTTTATGCTTGTGTCCGCTGTCCCAAATTGACTGTGATGAGGTTGCGAGGAGAGTTCCATTGAGAGCAAAATTTGGCGTTCCAAATTGGGGAGACAAAGGGCAGCTTCAACTGTAACCATAGCATCCACTGTAACGGCTGTGTTCCTTCTACTCGTGTGAAATTGATGTAACATGATTTAGGCATGGAATACAAAAACCGCAGAGATTATTCACACTCATCAGCACAAGCTTGGCCACGGTATCAGCCACGGGCCTACCTGCTGGGCGCTGGCGCCCCCTGTGGCCGGGTGTTGTCATGACGGGCGAACGGCAGCCTGCAGTGCTGGCGGGAGACCTTCAGTGCGCGCAGCGCGTCCTTGGCCACCCTGTTGGCCTCCGCCTCCACCAGCACGTAGTCCGGGTTGGACGCCTCCATGATGGAGTCGTGCTGCATGACGCTGTGGATCCCTGTCAAGTTTCAGGAGAGGAACTCAGTCGGTCAATGCTGTACATGCTGCATGCTAACAGTCATCAATGCAGCCGCAAAAACAAGTTTCCATTTTGCAGTCTCCAATGGGTCTCCTTGTTCTCTGCAGAGGCAACACTTGCAATTGGCCGTAGAGCATAAAATCGAACCATTACAAAAGCATGTTCCCAACCAAATGAAGCTGGCACTCATTTGCTTGTCGTGTATCTTACCGGATTTTTTGAAAAGTTTGGCTAGGACGTAGTCGTCGCTCTTCCTCCGGTCTTCCTTCTCCTCCTCTTCCTCGCCCTTCTTATACTTCCTCTTCTTGACCAGGTGTGAGATGCGGTGGCCTTCGAAGCGGGCGTCTCTGGAGCGCCCGCGCGCCCCGTGTTCCCGCCGACGCCCCGCCCCCTCGCCCGCCACCTCGCCCGCCTGCTCGCCGCAGTGCTTCCTCTTCTCTCTGCGCTTGTGAGGACCGTTTCCATGGGGACGCGCGGCGCCTGGAGCCGAACCCGTCGCCGCGGGAGCCGATTCCGGGTCAGTCTCTCCCGCCGCCGCCGCCGGGCTCCCTTCCTCCGGCCCCTGCCCGCCGTTCGACGCCGCCGCCTCCTCTCCCGACCCGTTCTGCCCGCAGGCACTGCTCGCTCTCTCGCGGCTCGGCGACGACCGCTCGGTATTCTCACACGTTGGCCCGGGCGACGCCGCCCTCTTACTGGAGTCCGAGGAGGGTAAGGCGGTTTGTTTCGGTGACACGTTTGGCTGGTTACGGCTAGGATTCCATGAGCTTGGCGTTTTGGGCTTCGCCTGCTTCTTAGGCACCTGAACGTCTGAACCAGTGCCTACGTGTAAAAAAACAAAACAAAAAAAAAACACAATGTCAGCAAAACAGGGAGCTATGAAGCTGTATGATATTACACGCTATTTTTATCACGAGAAAAAAGTATTTACAGAAAAATAAACAAGACACAGACAAAAGAAAAAATAAAATCTCATCTGTAATTTCTAACACAAATCGCAATTAATTTCTGGATTAGCTTTAAAATTTTTTTTTTTTTTTTTAATACGTGCACTTCATAGCTAAATTACCTGCAAATATTGCGCTGGTTTCCGTTCCCTGGGCGCCATCCGGATTGCTCAGCGTGAACAGCTCATAAATGTCATTGGATTTGAAAAACCGTCGTTGTTTGGGGTCCTTAAGCACTCGATTTGTCAGGAACTGTTTGAAGATTTGTCTGAGGGAATAGGCCAGAATTGCATCGCGTTAGATTGGTTTCCTTCAATGGCATCGGATAGCGCGGCTAAACGATTATCATAATGGGCGAAGAAAAAACCAACTGGGCTAGTCCCGTATCCGCCAATGTCACCCTACAGAACCGTTTAGCAGCTGGAGAAGGAGCAATGGGTCATGCGTTGGCCCTGAATTAGTCAAAGAACCTGCAAACAACCCATCAGCCTTCCATCTTTGGGAATTCCCGCTACCTCGAGATCGAACGTCAGGAGTTACCGTCATCTTTAAATGACCCACGTGCGCATCTGTTTTTGACATGCAATAACGGAAAAGACCGTTATCGGTAATAACGTATCGAATTTCAGGAGACAACAATGAGGCAATAAGGCCAATAATGGTTACCTTTGTCTTTATGGACGCAGACAAAATGGAAATGCAAAGTACAGTGCGCTCCAAAGAACAATGTATATTGGTTAATTCGACAACCAAGGCCCCGCAGAAATATGCTTCTATTAGATGGAAAAGGCACGTAGGCAAGAGAGTAATACCATTACGTGACCAGTTAAACAAAGCTAAAAAAATTAAACAAAGCTATGGCACTTTAATGACCGATGAAAATATTATAAGGTTGAAAAAGGGCATGTAGACCTGAGACCTGATTTGTTGTCTTAAAATGTTAAACTGAATAATTAGACAAAGAAATGATTAAAACAGCAAAAAAAATGAAACTCCTAGTTAACAAGGTGTTTGTGCATACATGAGTTGTTGCAATCTTGAAATAAGTGCATTGCTTTTAACCCTTTAATTGGGTTTTTTTGAACGTGTTTTCAAAATTCGAAGTCAGTGTTCTAGAACTCAGACTGTTCAGCTGATATATTTGTGATCTCACACCTTAAAGGGTTAAGTCTGGTCAATCACATAACGCAGATTACAGAATTAATATTGTTATATTTTTTTTGTTTCTAAAGAGTCGTGTTCCGAAATGAAAAATTTAGCACAGCTGGCGCTGCGCGTGAATCGGGACGGTCCCGAACCTGTGGTAAATCTTCTCCTCGATGGTCCCAGCGGTCAGCAGCCTGTACACGGTCACCTGCTGCTTTTGGCCGATCCTCCAGGCACGCTCTCGTGCCTAAAAATCAAAACCGAACCCCATGTAGAACGTGACGAAATGTTCTCAACCTGTGACTAACAAACCACTCGCGCAATATAAAACATGAACAGACTGCAAAGTAATTGCTTATACTTAGGAAGGGATAAATTACAGGAAATAAAACGCATAGATTGAATACCATTAGCTCCTGTAATACCAGGTTCCCACTTAGGACAGATTTGAACTGTCCATGGCTTTTTATGAATGAACGCACAACTTTCTTGGATTATGCCCAATATTCCTTTTAGAAGCAATTTAGACACTGGGAAACTTCGAAGACGAAACTGAGATGGGAAGACTTTCCCCCCAAAGATATTTTCCAAATATTTTCTAGAAAAAACAGAACTGACTCTACTCTAGTACTGTGTGGCATGAAGGGTATAAAATAGACACTGCTTATCCTGTAGTACTGCATTGTCTGTAGGGCATAAAATAGTCACTGGCTCTCCTGTAGTACTGTGTGGCCAGTAGGGTGTAAAATAGTCACTGGCTCTCCTGTAGTACTGTGTGGCCTGTAGGATGTAAAATAGTCACTGGCTCTCTTGTAGTACTGTGTGGCCAGTAGGATGTAAAATAGTCACTGCTTCTCTTGTAGTACTGTGTGGCCTGCAGGGTTGTTGGGTGTAAATAGTCACTCAGCCTGTATTGAAGGCACTGACCTGAGTGTCTGTACTGGGGTTCCAGTCCGGGTCGTAGATGATGACTCTGTTCGCTCCGGTCAGGTTTACTCCTAAACCGCCCACTCTGGTGGTCAGGAGGAAGATGAATATCGACGTGTCCTGGAACACGGAGGAATCACTCCCATCATATACGGATAAGGGAACAGCAGAACCAGCACACGGCCAAAAAGATCAATCCCAAAATAATACCAGCGCACGGCCAAAAAGATCAATCCCAAAATAAAACCAGCACACAGCCGAAAAGTGAAGTTTGAAGAGCTGTCTGGGTTACTCCTAAACTCCGGTGCTCAGGGGCTGTGATGTTAGCCACAGATTCGTACGCAAGATTAAGATTTTTATTTATTTAAAAAAGAAGCGTTGGGGCCAGCAGGCCAGGTTCTCACCTGGTTGAACTGCCCGATAAGAGGCTGTCTGGAGGCTATGGACGTGGTTCCGTCC
>CM077301.1:2815000-3077500 GCA_039654925.1 Anguilla pacifica | reverse complement strand
TAAGGCCCAGGCCTTGGGGGGGGGGGGGGGGGGGGTCGGGCTGTGTACGCTCTTCACAGCTTAGTATGAAACTGAAGTCTGTAAAACTTAAAATCTGAATTTCACCACTGATGCCGTTTACAATCTCGGATGCACTTATGATTTCCCAAAAAAAAAAAAATGCACTGTGTGGTAAAACTAAGGATGAGCACCTCGTCGGTTTGCCTCTGTGGCTCGGCGAAAACGGTATGCCGTTGCTTTGCGTTCCTAATGTTTGGAGCTCTCTATCTTTTTTTTAAAGAAGTTTAACTCAAACTCCGCGACAACCAAAACATAAAAAGAGGAGGGTAAAAAAAAAAAAAAGTGCGCTAAAAGCACGGCGAGGACGACGCGGGCAGAGCTGAGGACAGCTAAGGGGCCTCTGCTCCACATGAAAGGCCAAACGAGCAGCGAGGTTAGCGATCTCCAACCATTTAATAACATTAATAATTAGTAAAGGTTTTTATTATTGGCTGAGGAAACATCAATACCCCTTTTAAGGCAGTTAAGAAAATAAATCCATAAAGTGTGTATTATTAACGAGGGGCCACTGATGAAGGCACTCTGACGGTCCTCCATCCCTCTCTCCCTCCATCCCTCTCTCCGTCTCTCCCTCCCTCAACCCATCGGCCCTTTTTTTCCAGGTGCCTTAAATGGACTATTAAAAGCCGAAGAATTAAGCAGGCACACGCCCGCCCTCCCGCCCGCCCTGGACATCCATTTGTGGAATCCATTTCACTTCGGCTGGTATTAATCTTTTAGATGCGTGCCCTTAAAGGGCACTTACGCCCGCGCTAGTTTACCTGACGCTCGCCATCAGAGCCGCGCGCCTAATTCCCCTTCCCACAGGAGGACAGGACAAAATAAACCAAAAACACGCTAATGTCTGCACGTGCTGCGATTTCGACAACTGGCCTTAAAATAATGCTGCATACAACTGTGATTTTTTGGGGGGTTTGAATTATGTGTCAACCATAATTTTCTCTATTTTAGGGGTGAATTAGCTTGGTTTCCTTCCTTGATAAAGGGCAAATTTCTAATTTTCCTCACTTTGAGCATCTTGTATCTAATTAGCGCTCAACTTGTAGTTTGCACTAGTATATGAAAATAAACCCCAGAAACTATGTGAGTACATACAGCTTGAAGATTTTTAAGGGTCTGATTCATCCAAACTGCCACTTTTTCCAGGCCTGGTTCTGTCATAGAACCCATTCAGAGAGACTGCGTGGGGTGGCAGTGTAGTATAGTGTGCAGGAGACTGGGCTAGTAAATTGTTGGGCCCCATGAAAAGATCTCACATTGGGTCCCACCACCCCAGGTCACCCCATCCCTGCAGAACTGCAGCATCATTTTTTGAGGGCCCCTGTCAGCCAGGGCCCTTGGAATTATCCTAACCCCCCCATACGGCACACATTTAGGTGGAACAATCTAAGAAAGTGAACTTACGCTGTGTGAGTTGCTCTGGATACGAGTGGCTGTCGAATGCCCAGAATGTAAAGGTGTAATGTTCGCCAGTCTGGAAGAACGCGGACAGACGATGCAACCGAAGGCAGTGCCGTGTACGAGGGCTGGCTTCACACGAGCGTAGTTATTTTTAACGGAGTTTCCACTGCACGCAGCCACAGAACCACAGGACTTTACGAGATGCGGAGAGCGTCCCTGAGCTGCATTACAGCTGCAAGCTATCCTGGAGCACAGCTTCAAACCCCAGCCAAAAATCATCATTTAATACAGGACTCCTCACCGTAAGAATAACTTATCAATCACTTTTCTAATGAGCACCATATAATACATTTATGTCCCCCAAGTAACCCCCCCCCCCCAAAAAAAACAATGATGTCACCCATGTATAATTCTGGTGACAAAGAAAATTAATTCAGATATTTTAGTTGAGGCTGCTGTTCAAATGAAACTAAAACTCGACTCCAGACTTTCAGTTCTGTGTTAAATGAGGTGATTACTCCAAAAATATAGAGAAACCAATACAAGTGTTGCAGTTTTACTGGTAAAATTAGTTTTCTTTCTGATTCAAAAGGCCCCTGCATTTACTTAAATGACAGGGGGAGGAGTTATATCCCAGTGACATCATCGCATCACATGGTCTTTTGCAGACACAGATAGCACACAGGTTTTCACACACCGTTTATTCTGGAGGCAAGACGGAACATCCGTAGAAAAGACACAAAATAATCGCACACCGTAATTTCATATAAGGTGCTGGTGATCACAGTGATGATGCTAAAAGAAGAAACGAGCGGCAAACGCTTATGCCCTGATAATGAACCGAAGTCAAAACGTTGGTAATAAAATTACACAGCTTCAGTGTTCAGTGTTCAGTGTTTTTTCTTTTGGTAAGACGGAACATAACAAACGAGTACTTTCGGGGTGGGGTGGGGGGTGTTACCTGCACAGGTGAGGCATTGGAGTAGCCCCCCATGGTGATTGGGACGGAGAACTGCTCCATAAAGGTGGGCAGGGTCCCCAGCTTTCCGGGGAAGACGAAGTCGAAGAGGGACCAGAGCTCCTTCAGGTTGTTCTGCATTGGTGACCCCGACAGGATGAAGCGGTGTGGGGTTCGAAACTGTGAGGCCCAAAGTTATTACCAGTTATTACTGCTGAAGCCAAAACAAACTGCCGTTATTACTGAAGCCAAAACAAACTGCCACTATTACTAAAGCAAACTGCCGTTATTACTGAAGCCAAAGCAAACTGCCATTATTACTAAAGCTAAAGCAAACTGTCGTTATTACTGTAGCCAAAGCAAACTGCCATTATTACTGAAGCCTAAACAAACTGCCATTATTACTGAAGCCAAAACAAACTGCCACTATTACTAAAGCTAAAGCAAACTGTCGTTATTACTGAAGCCAAAGCAAACTGTCGTTATTACTGAAGCCAAAGCAAACTGCTGTTATGACTGAAGCCAAAGCAAACTGCTGTTATGACTGAAGCCAAAGCAAACTGCTGTTATGACTGAAGCCAAAGCAAACTGCCCTTTATTGGTAAAGCCTAAACAAACTGTCATTATTACTGAAGCCTAAACAAACTGTTGTTATTACTGAAGCCTAAACAAACTTCCGTTATTATTGAAGCCAAAGCAAACTGTCGTTATTACTGAAGAAGAAAACAAAAAACAAAATGCTGTAACTTCTAGGACAGAAACATTGACATGCGGTTTGGATCTTTATGAATGTAATAATGCGTACATGTGTGCACACAGACAATATGACAATACTGCAATATAGAAAAATTAGTGTCATAAATTATTTATGGGCAAGATGGAAAAACTGTAACTGTAACAAAAGGCTGTGGGAGGGAAGTATCAGGATGGAAGGAAAGATGTTTCTGATGCTGAATTTAAGGGGAGAAAGCAGAGCTGTGAGCTCTGAGCTGCTCATTAATTACCAGCTGATCAATAACCAGTATCGATTTTATATTGGAAGGACCTTCATCAGAAGTGATTGCGGGCTTAAATAATGATAATGATTTCATAATAAGCCTGGTAATGCTAGCCTCCGTAGCGCCGATCTCTGAGGCCCGCAGTTTGATTTATCCTCTCCCCCGGCTGAAACCATTTTAAAGCTTTCGGACACAGTAATTACTCTTTCAGCAGTGCAGGCTAGCAGGGCCTGGTAGAAGAGTGAGGCTATATGTGGTCACGGTGATGCTAAGAGTGGTTACAGTGTGGTTAAGTGTGGTTAAGGTGAGGCTAGGTGTGGTCACAGTGATGCTAAGAGTGGTTACAGTGTGGTTAGGTGTGGTTACAGTGAGGCTAAATGTGGTTACAGTCAGGCTAGGTATGGTTACAGTGAGGCTAAATGTGGTTACAGTAAGGCTAGGTGTGGTTAAGGTGAGGCTAGGTGTGGTTACAGTAAGGCTAGGTGTGGTTAAGGTGAGGCTAGGTGTGGTCACAGTGAGGCTAGGTGTGGTCACAGTAAGGCTAGGTGTGGTTACAGTGAGGCTAGGTATGGTCACAGTGAGGCTAGGTATGGTTACAGTGAGGCTAGGTGTGGTCACAGTAAGGCTAGGTGTGGTTACAGTGAGGATAGGTGTGGTTCAGGTCAGGCAAGGTGTGGTTAAAATCAGGCTAGGTGTGGTCACAGTGAGGATAGGTGTGGCTACAGTGAGGCTAGGTATGGTCACAGTGAGGCTAGGTGTGGTTACAGTGAGAGGCTAGGTGTGGTTACAGTGAGGCTAGGTATGGTCACAGTGAGGCTAGGTGTGGTTACAGTGAGGCTAGGTGTGGTCACAGTGAGGCTAGGTGTGGTTACAGTGAGAGGCTAGGTGTGGTTACAGTGAGGCTAGGTATGGTCACAGTGAGGCTAGGTGTGGTTACAGTGAGGCTAGGTGTGGTCACAGTGAGGCTAGGTGTGGTTACAGTGAGAGGCTAGGTGTGGTTACAGTGAGGCTAGGTATGGTCACAGTGAGGCTAGGTGTGGTTACAGTGAGGATAGGTGTGGGTTCAGTGAGGCTAGGTGTGGTTAAAATCAGGCTAGGTGTGGTTCCAGTGAGGCTAGGTGTGGTTAAAATCAGGCTAGGTGTGGTTACAGTGAGGCTAGGTGTGGTCACAGTGAGGCTAGGTGTGGTTACAGTGAGAGGCTAGGTGTGGTTACAGTGAGGCTAGGTATGGTCACAGTGAGGCTAGGTGTGGTCACAGTGAGGCTAGGTGTGGTCACAGTGAGGCTAGGTGTGGTCACAGTGAGGCTAGGTGTGGTCACAGTGAGGCTAGGTGTGGTCACAGTGAGGCCAGGACTTGCCTGTTTGCAGGCGATGGTCACGCCAGCGTGCGGGTTCCTGATCTTGTGGCCCTCGTCCAGGATGATGTAGTGCCAGTCGTACTTCTGGAGGAAGTCCTGCATGATGCGCACGTAGGAGTAGGAGGTGATGAGGATGCCGTGGTTGGCAGCGATCTCCAGGACCAGCTTCTCCTGGAAAACCAAACGGAGGGAGCTTCAGACTGCTTTCACCTCGCAGGTTTATTATTATTATTCCTTTTCCGCCATTTTCTCCCCAAATTAGAATGCTCAGTTATGAATAGCAGTGCTCAACCTCTGCTACCAGTGCAGGAGGTCATGTGATGCCAGTCAGGGCCTATCACAGCACACTCCGCCAGTCGGGCTCACACAGACGTGTGTAGCTTAGCGGGGGGGGGGGGGGTCTGTGGGTGTGACGGGCTTCCCGCTAAATGACCCCTCCCCTCCCTCCATCACTCACCCCTGGCGACCCTACTGCCAGCTAAGCGCCCCCATGCTGGACTGCCAGCTAGTCGGCTTTGGCACGGTCGGGATTTGATCCCATTCGGCCTATTGGGGGGGGGGGGGGGGGGGGCTGATCCATGCGCTAGAGCGAGGAAGACACCTTTAACTGGACAAACCCCCCCCCCCCACACCGGCCCTACAACGTGTCCCTAAAAGTTCACCTCCTTCACTCTCCAAACGCCCGGCGAGGTCCGGCACAGAGCGCAGCGGGTCTCCCTCTGTGTGCTTAAACACCTCTCGCCACCTCAAATTAAATGCTCCTGAAATATGTAACCTGCCTCCACATATATATTTATTTTATTTATTTATTTATTTTTAGCGCTGCGCAATTAATAGCGTACCTCCGGTGCGGGGCGGTGCGCGGCGGTGTGGGGCGGTGTGGGGCGGTGTGGGGGTGAGCGTGCGGACGGGCGGAGGTGGCGATCATTAAGCGGAGTTTTTACTGAGGAGCGCGTATGCGCCTGATATTACCCGGGCTCTCGAGACCAATCCGTCCTGGAGGGCAAGCGCTGGAGAGGCGGAGAACAGCAGCCATAAATCACCGTGTCAGGCAGACGGGAGGGGGGGACGGGGGGGGCGCGGGGGGGGCTCCTGACGGCCGTTCTCAGTAAACACGGCGCGGGACCGTCCCTGTCACCGGCCCGCCAACCTGTAATTCATTTAAACTTCCCTCCAGCTAAAGCTTTAATAAACGAGGATTTCTGCTGACAGCGACGGAAAAGACCGCGCAGCGCCGGGGGGGGGGCTCAGCGACGCGTCCCCCCCCCCCCCCCGCCACTCCCCCCCGTACGGCCGAGGCGCTCTCCGGCGGCCTACTGCCGTCAAAGTTTACCCCTGCCCCACCTGTCCCCCCCCCAGCACCCCCTGCTGGTTTCTGTTGGACAACTGGCATAACTGGTGAAAATAACATCCAATATGGGGTTGGCCAGAAGTGTTGATAAATGGTAACTACGCCTTTGAACGTTGAGAAACGAACAGGCGTTAACGTGTCATAAGTGTTCCTTATCTGCGCATATCTTCAGTCATAATGGCAGATTATATGTCACCTTTCTGAATTCCATCAAATTTACACTCACTTTGCCTTAAAGTAGGTTTTCAGTCCTGAATATGTTTCAGCCCATTTATATGATTCAGAACACAGTCTGAGTCATTTTCACGATGAATTTGAAGGTCTTCACAACAATTAGAAAACAGATATTGAAGGTTGAGGTTTCACATTAAATTACAAATTATTTAATATAGTAACAAATGTTTACATAACAAAACAATTACACTTAAAGAACTGGCAGATGTTACACTGACAACTGAATTGATCAATACTGAGGCTACAGCTAAGGAATTTAATTTGGACCTGTAAACTCGTTAATTATAACAGGCTCAATAGCAGGGCCCATTAATAACCCTAAGCTAATGTTAGCAGCTGAAGATTACTCTCTCTCTCCCCTGGTTACCTCTGCAGTTCACACAATTTAATCTTTGTGTCAGTGGTGGTCTGAACACAGCTCCCCTGTTGATTGGTCCAGAGAGAGCATGACTCCGCCCACAGGGGGGAGGGGCTCACCTTTTTATTGGCGAAGGATCCGGTGTCGTGCAGAACGGCCACTCGGAACGGGGGCCACCAGGTGTGGAACTCCCGCACCCACTGGTGCATGACCGTGGCAGGGCACACGATGACGGTCGGGCCCAGCCCCGCGTACCTAAACACAAGCACACGCATGTCGCCACGGTTACCGTCCAGCCCAAGAGGACTCTGACAAATGCCGTGGTGGGACAGTCAGGCTAAGTGAGGCTATAGTCACGTTAGGTGTGGTTACAGTCAGGCTAGTAGTTGTGGTTAGTCAGGTTAGGTGTGGTTAAAGTCAGCCCAGGCATAGCAAAGTCAGGTAAGGTGTGGTTAAAGTCTGGCTTGGTGTGGTGAAAGTCAGCCTAGGCATAGCAAAGTCAGGTTAGGTGTGGTTAAAGTCAGCCCAGGCATAGCAAAGTCAGGTTAGGCGTGGTGAAAGTCAGGGTAGCTGCGGTTAAACTCAGGCTTGGTGTGGTGAAAGTCAGCCCAGGCATAGCACAGTCAGGTTAGTTGTGGTTAAAGTCAGGGTAGCTGCGGTTAAACTCAGGCTTGGTGTGGTGAAAGTCAGCCCAGGCATAGCACAGTCAGGTCAGGCGTGGTGAAACTGAAGCTTAATGAGCACCAAGAGGGGTGGAGCTGTCAATCTCAGCCTTGTAAAAATCAATCAAAAACACTGATATAGTCTCTGTAGCAAAAACAAACAAACACTTGAGTTTTCCAGATTGTTCTTGATAGACTTTCAGAAAAGAATGACCAAAGTAATTTAAATAAATCAAGCTTTTTACCCATATTCACAATTTTCATTACCAAATTAACGAAAATGTAAACAGAATATATTGACGGTCGGAAAAAAAAAATTTCACCTTGTGTTCATACTTCTTAAAACAATGGCCTTCACTCCATATGACGCAAAACTAACAAACCATGTCCAATTTTATGTAAAACTGAAGTTATACTTTTCATTTGAGAAATATTTCAATATTTTGGAGAACTCATTAACTGTAAATAACTGTCAAATGGTTATATTGTACATCTGAAAACAGACCCACGCCATGGCATGTTCAAAGAGAGGAAAAATTTAGCGAACTCTCAAAATAACAGTAAAACACAAATAACTGCCACGCTGCAGACGAGTCTAAATAAAACGAATAAAAACCGTCTGTCGGAGCGTCGCGGGGCGATCTGAAACTCCGCATCGTGTAAACGGACGATATCGAGCCCTAATTGAGTTTGCAAACAATCAATTTGTGGACAGCGGGCTGCAGACGCCGTATTGACCCGTGTGCAGCCCGCGGGCCCCGGGCTCCGGTGAAACACACGGGCCGCCTTTAACATGTTTAATTACGTGTCTTCATGTTTAATTTCCCCCCCCCACCCACCCTCTGCACCCGGCCCGCACGCGCCTTCCCCCCACCCCACCCCCTTACTGACGTTGCCACTAAAAGAATTAAAGGAATATCATAATTGAAACGCCGTTAATAATTTAGGCCGCCCTCTCTCTCTCCATCCGATCCAGCTGCTGAAATATTAATGGCGTTCGAGACTGTCAGTCTGGAGGTGGGGCTTAGGGGAGGGGGGGTGGGGGGGGGGCAGGGGGGGGGGGGGGGGCACTCGCCTGTAATTCGATCCCCGCGTTCGGATCTTGCTGTAGCTCAGGCCTGCCAGGAAGGCTATTATCTGGATGGTCTTGCCCAGCCCCATCTCATCTCCCAGAATTCCTCCTGCCTGCTGGCAGTGCAGCTCCCACAGCCACCGCACACCTGTCTGCTGGTACCTGTGAGGGGGGAAAAACACAGCACCATGTGACATGAGCTGACCTGTCACAGCACAGCACAGCACAACCCAGACAAAATAAAACAACACAACCCAACAAAACACAACCCAGCCAAATGCAGCACAATACAACCCAACAAAGCACAATACAGCACGGTAGCACAACACAACCCAGCCAAATGTAACACAACACAATACAGCCATCCTAGCACAACCCATTCCAACCAAATAAAACAGAATAAAACTCAGCATGGGACAGCACCATTACAGGAAATCACAAAACCCCATGTTACCCAACCCAAATCAACCGAACAAGCATGATGCAACACAACCCAGCTCAACACAACCAAACACAACTCAGCATCACAGAGTGCCACAAAACACAACCCAGCATAACAAAACACACCACAATGCTACAGAACACAGCATGGGGCAGCACAAAACAAACAAACACAACGTACACCATCACAACACAGCATGGCTCAAAACAACATGGCACAAAACAACCCAACAAGTCACACGACAGTGCAACACAACAACATGAATAACCCAACACAACGCAGCACAACAGAAACACAGCAGAAGCAGACTGTAGTCATCCAGCAGTTATGTTTATTGATTGGGGATGAGAGTCCGTAAGAGGCCATAAGAGTTTTGTGATTAATGCCTGGTGAGATGAGTCTGCTGGCACTGAGAGAGGGGTCTGTGAAAGGCATTCAGATCTGCCCCCCCCCCCCACAGCCAGACTCTGCCCCCCCCCCCCCTTAGCCACACGCTATTCCCCCACAGCCAGACTCTGCCCCCCCCCCCCACAGCCAGACGCTATTCCCCCACAGCCAGCCTCTGCCCCCCCCACCCCCCCACAGCCAGACTCTATTCCCTCACAGCCAGACTCTGCGTCCCCCCCCACAGCCAGACTCTATTCCCCCAGAGCCAGCCTCTGCCCCCCCCCCCCACAGCCAGACTCTATTCCCTCACAGCCAGACTCTGCGCCCCCCCCCCCCCTTAGCCAGACGCTATTCCCCCACAGCCAGACTCTGCCCCCCCCACAGCCAGACGCTATTCCCCCACCACAGCCAGACTCTATTCCCCCACAGCCAGACTCTGCCCCCCCCACACGCTATTCCCCCACAGCCAGACTCTGCCCCCCCACAGCCACACACTATTCCCCCACAGCCAGACTCTGCCCCCGTCCCCCCCCCCAACGGACAGACTCTGACATTACAGTTTATAACAGACTTCAGCACCATTCAGTGTGCTTTACGGAAAAAGTGACAGAAGTAAAAACAGACAAGAGGACAGATAAGTTGTGGCCAGTGACAGAAGCAAACGGGGAGAGACGCGGATAACACGCGCGGTTCTTACTTGAAGAGTTTCTTCCAGAGGAATCCGGGCACCTTGAAGCCTTCATCGAACTCAGCGTCGCTGTCCTCAGACTCCTCCTCTCCCGCCTCCCTCCTCCTCTCCTTCTCCCTCAGCCTCTGCCGCCTCCACCTCCTGCAGCGGGGAGACACACATACCGCGGCTTACGACCTAACGTATCAAACCCTACAACCCGCGGCTTACGACCTAATGTATCAAACCCTCCAACCCGCGGCTTACGACCTAATGTATCAAACCCTACAACCCGCGGGGATAGAGTCATGTATAAAACCCTACAAACCCGCAGAGATGGGCTTATGGCATCAAACACAACCCCGCGGGGACAGACCACCGTATCAAACCTCACTGATCAGAACGCTCTCTTCCTCTGAGTCTGATTATCCCACTAACTCCGCAGTCCACCGGCCTCTGCCGCGTTCGCCTGGATTAGGAACAAACTTCCACTGTAACGAATGTCTAAATTAAACCTGCTTCGCTTCTCAAAATCCCCACCACCCCAATCTGCCCTAAATTAGCCAGGAACTAATTAAATACCTAATAACTTAGTCCTAATTATTCATCATTACCAGCATAATTTGCATGTTTTTCATGTGTGTGTGTGTGTGTGTGTGTGTGTGTGTGTGTGACGGGGCCTGGATTATATCCGAGGACTCCAAGTCGAGCTGGGGAGCAGCTTCTGGCAAGATCCGGTGAACGTTCACTCACACGGTAGGCCGAGACTTAACGCAGAGGAAGAAACGGCACTTTTGTATTTTTTATTTATTTATTTATTTTTTTAAGTAAGGAGGGTCCCCGGCTAATTGCTCTAATTTTCTGGGGCTGGGGAGGCAATCGCTCCGCCTTCGTTAGCTGGCTTTATACGGCCTGCGAGGGCGGCTTTAATTGATCCAGTCTGGCTGCCGGGATACGGCGGTTAGTGGCGCAGAGTCGTCAGCGAGCAAATTAAGATTGATACAGACAATTAAGCTTTTCAGCTCCCCATGAAAGGTGCGAGAGAGGAGTAAAAAAAATCCATCTTCATTTGGGCCTGGCCCTGTCACTCCACAATGAAACCCCTCTCCCTTTATCTGGCCTTCCGAGACTATATTTGTAATTAAGTCAAGACTAAGCTTTAGTTCAGTTAATTACTTCCCCCCCCCCCCCCCACACACCCCCCTCCCCCCCCCCACACCCCTTTCTCGCTCCCCCAGTAGGAACCAGAAATGCGAGGTTTAATTCACATCCCATCTCCAGAACCACAGAAAAATAAAACACGCCAAGACAATTTGATTGCTATAAATACGGACACGCAATCTTGTTAGGAAGAGCAATACTTATTTTTCACTCACGCAATAATGCGAGAAGGCGTGTCATAATGAATAATGTGTGAATGGCACTAGAATTCATTCAGTTAAGGCACGGCTGCCAATCTGCTCAGAGGATTATCGTAGGGAAACACACCTCAGCGCTTACACTGCCACAGGAAAATCACAGCTAGCTATCAGCAATTATCAGCTGTTTACCTCACAATAACACACAACCCTGACTGAGGCTTTAAGGAATTCTCTTCAAAAAATCAGGGACTGTTTTAAGTTGATTTAAAAACAGTCCAAGCATCTCTGAAAAGTAAGAAACCTAGTCAAACTGTTTTGGCTCTGCATAGCTGATTTTTGTCAAAACCTGTTAAAATTTCCAAACAAACAGTTTTGCTAGATTTTATTTTCCCATGATGCATTTCAAAGTGAAGGTGGCCAATGAACAAAGGAGGAATGGCATTCTGACCAATGGGGCTCCAGGAGGAGGCCGTTACCGTATTCTCTGCTTGTAGCACTCCAGGTCCCCGTCGTCTTTGCGCTTTTTGGAACGCCCCTTTTTTCCCGCCTCGTCGTTAGCGCCATCGTCGTCGTCGTCCGAGCTGGTGGGGAAATATTCCTCCTCCTCCTCCTCCTCCTCCTCTCCCTGCTCCCGGTTCCGGGCCTTCCTGCGTTTGGGGTCGGCCTTCCTCCCCCTGTTGTAGGGTTTCAGCTCGTACTCCTCGTCCCCCCCGACCCAGAACTCGTCGTCCCGCTCTGGCTCCTCGGGGTCCATCAGCTCGTCGCTGGGCACGTACTCGGACCCCTCCTCGCTGTCGGAGGTCCTCCCGGGGCCTTTCCGACGGGGCGGGGCCTGGTGTGGCTCCGCCCCGGCCTTGGCTTTGGGCTGCGTCCTCAGCGCGTTCCTCTGCAGCCTGCGCATGCGTTTCTGGAGCTTCCGGTCCCTTCCGGAGGACAAGCCGCCGTTCTGCCGCGCTCCCGCCACGCCCCCGGCCCCGGCCCCGCCCTCTCTGGGACCCCGCCCCGCCCCCTTCCTTTTGACGGGCGTCCTCTTCCTGCTCTCCGCCAGCGCGGCCTGGTCGGTCAGGTACTGGTCGAAGGCGGAGTTCTCGCTGAGGGTCGCCTTCCGCGTCTCCTTCTTCTCCTGTTTCTGGGGGATCTTGGTGCCGAAGGGGGTCATGTGACCCGTGCGGATAAGCTCCTCCCACTCCGTCTCCTGCGACGGCATGAGCATACTGCCCAGGGTGGACGGACCCGGCTCTGCTGGACCAGAACCAACAACAGCAGTGACCCGCATGCAGTCTCACAAAACGCAATTCAGGAGCACAACTAGACCCCACACAGTTTAACAAGACCCCCCAGAGCAAGATATCTCACCTTTTTATGTTCAGGCTATTGAGGGACAAAATGTGCAAGTACAAGAGAACACTGAAATTTTGGTCGGCTCAGGACTAACGCTACACACAAGTTCACTGGCCATTACATGGAGAAAAGATGTATGTTTGATTTTCAAGTGATCTCAAAATACCTTGGAAGTACCACACACACACACACACACACGCGCGTGTAATCTGAAAAAACAAACATGCATTAAGTGTGTAATCAGAAAAATTAACACCACTACCACCAGGCAGCAGTCATCAATTTGGCAACCATTATAAAAATATGTAATATGGTACGGTATAGGAAGTTAATTAAAAAAGCTTATATCTTAAATAACTGGGTCAGCACTGCTGCAGTGAACCTGACACAGGCTATGATAATGATGTTTCCTCCCAGCAAAATGCAAGCAGAAAAAACCCCCAAACGAGCAAGGAAAAGCCTGATTTCATAGGTAGACTATAACACTGTTGTCCAAGGTGAAAACATGTGACACTGCTGTAGCTAAAACCTGGTCTGGAATTCATTGCCAAACACTCCCTATAAGAAGTAATTATGAAAAACGTACAGGGTTTAGATCAGGGGTGCACAACAAGGACTAATCCATTTCAGGATTTAGTGCCAAATTCTGCTCTTAATTATTTAATTAGCTCAGTCACATCTTGATCTGGCATTTGTGTAAGCACCAGCAACAGCTGCTGAGTGTAAGTGTATCCTAAAGATTTTGCTGTGCTCAAATGCAGGAGTGAACCAGCATAGTTTGTAGAGCTGTCAGAAAGCTAAAACTGAGGTAACTGGCTGGAGCAAAAACCAGCACGCAGATCAGCGCTCCAGGACCGGAGTTTTAGAGCTTTAGATAATAAGATGCCCCGTGTCGCTTGTACCTTCATCGCCGTCATCCAGTAGTTCCGCCTCAAGTTTCTGAACATCCTCCCCGCCCAGGATGGCCTGGAGACGTTTCTGTTTGGCCCTGATCTTCTTCAGCTGCTTCTCCTGCAATATTCACAACCTCTCCACATTACTGAAGCCGAATGTCTCTGTGCACGCATCCTGTGTGCTATATGAGATTCCCCCATTTTAAAACGGCATGCGATTAAAATAGCAAAGTCCCATAGGTGGGGGTGGGTGGGTGGGGTGGGGGGGGAAGCTGCAGTTCTGCTTACCTTGTTCTCTTTCTGACGTTTGACAGATTCTACTTTCCTGCTGATGGCTTTGCTGGAAAGAGCATGAGGAGCCAGCTGCTCAATGATTCTATCGATGTGTTTTAATTCACTCGTACAGGTCCTGCGAGAACAGACAGAATTACGCCTTAGTCTGTTTAACTCCCTCTGACAGATCAACCTGAAAACATCCTGCCTCTACGTTCATACCAGTTATCACTGTAAAACCTAAAATTAACATACAAATTAGTACACCAAAAACATACAACAATGTACAGTCTGTGTGCATATTGCAGAGCAAACCTGTTCTTTTTTAAAAGAAAACAGATAATTTCCAGATCATAAGTAAACTTACACAGAAATCCCAATTCTCTAAATAATACTGTTTTAAAACGGCTGACCTGCCTAGTCTTGTGAATGGTAGTAAAACTTGATTTATTCGTTGCCTCGTCCTAATTCATACCACTCAGTACAGCCTCGTTACCTGACGTCGTCCAGCACAGATTCGTACTCCTTCTCCGCCTCGGCCTTGGCGGCGGCCTGGCTGGCCTCCTGGATGGCCCTGTCCACCTGCTGGAGCACTCCCTGTTCCAGGACCTCCTGGTCGTACACATCCACCCCGAGTCCCTGCAGCTCGGCCGCCTGGGAGCCCTGCGCCACCGCCTGGATCTGCTGCCGGTCGATCTGGAGCAAGGACTGCGATTTCTTGGAGCCCTCGGCCGGGGCTCCCGGCTCGTTCCGACTCGTGCTGGGCAGCGACGAGCCCACATTTCCCCGATTGGTGCCATTATCCTTCCCGGCCCCGGTCTCTCCGGGGGTTTGAACACTGACCGGGCTGGACAGCGCCTGGAGGTCCTGATCTTCACTACCATCTACCGGCATTTCTATATCACTGCAAACAATAACGGGCAATATAGTAAAGCTGGACCAGAGCGACACTTGGCAAGCGAACTTGTAGGAGGCATGCTTTGTCAATCAAACGAAATGGAGTTGGTCTAGTTAATAACATTATTGAATTTTACCTCTGAAACATTTTATCACTGTTTAGAAGTGACAGGTCAAATGTAGCGGCTGCTTAAACGTGAATTACCGCTATGTCTTCACGCTACGTTCAACATAGCTTACTGAACTGAACCAAAATAATATGTTTATAGCGACAGTACAATATGTCCTGAGTTAAACGCCGTAAGTAAGAAGGTAATTATGTCCATCTTTAACAGTTCATGCGACGCCAACAGGTAGCTAACGGGAGGATGCATTATAAACACAATCACAGTTATGTCATGTTTACCAGCCACACAGTGTGACCAATTTTTTTTTGTTGCAAATTCACCTGTCTGTTTTCAGCAACAATCTCATCAACACATGGCAAGCACCAGCTACATCGCTAAACTAACTTTAGTTACATTTGCCAGCGTGAGATAAATGCTAGCTACATCACAACAATTGCATAACTTTTCTTTACAGTAGACTGAATGGATTGCTGCAAGATTAGCCACAAAGCTATCTTAGAACGTATACCTAATGTTTCTATATCGTTGGATAGCCTGTTATAGTCTCAATGAAATATATAGCTATCTAGCTTGTGATGCTCGACTGTTCTAACGCTGAATTAGCAATCTAAAATAAAGGAGGGCTGCATAGCTAGCTATTGTCTGATTAGCCATCTAGTTAGCTTTGTAAATGTCTCTTGTCCCGGATGACAACATTAGCTCCCAACTACAATAATCTAGCCAGCGGGAATACCTTTTTAAATAAGCTTCGATTTGACCAAAGTGCCACTTCAGAGCATCGTTTAATTCATCGTTATTTATTACTTACATATTAAGACGTTACAAAACACGTCCGCCTATACATAATAGATTATATTCACAAATTCCGGCAGCAAACGTGGACAAAAGAGTTACAAAACTGAGTAGGCTACCAACCGTACTAAAACATGAGAGCGTCCTCTAGTGATGAGGAGACTTACTGCTGAATTGTGAACGTCCCCAATCTTTTTTTGCGCACGCACTCCCTGTTCTCCTCACGTCAACACATTTCTTGACAAGATATTATTTCGCCATTAAATATATGAATTGTTAAAATATTCATTAAAATATTTTATTCATGCGCCCAATCATTCTCACAGTTCTGCTACCGAAGATGTGATTTAATGATATTTAAAGGGATTTCTCCAACAATATAAGTTGACTGTCGTGTTATATCAAGTGAAATTAAACGAATTTACCCTTAGCATGGCCCCGCGTGGCATTTGTCATAAAGGAATCATGTTATACCGGCCAAACGCTAGGTGGCGCACGTAACCTTTCAAAAGATGTAAACAAGCCGGTACGAAGATGCAGTAAAACACGGCCTTTGTCCCCATTTTGAAAAATCTCTCTTCATGAGAAATGATTGTAACATGAAATAATAATAGGCCTAATAGAAGTGCACTGGAAAACTATTCGAAAAAGAAAACTTAAAGCCTTGGTGCATTTTTAAAAGTAAGCTACCTCGATCAGCACAGAAAAAAATAACTTGTTGAATATATTTTAAAAACAAAAACGACAAAGATGTGTTAAGCCTCAGGCCCAATTTGTCAAAACACTAACAGCTCATTTGTAGCGTGCATTTTAACCACGTTGAATCTAGACTGTTGACGTTTTATATTCCCTGTATGGATTGTGTTCTTGTTGTTCTTGTGTAAACAAAAACAAAAAAGAAAAACAAAAAAACAACCGCAAGCACAAATCGAGCGAGGGAAGGCCGCTTGCAGACACAGGTGAGGCCCGGCGGGGCAGGATAAATCAGGCACAGTTTAAAAATCCCAAACGCGAGTAGGGCGCGCGTGCGGATGTTGCGGGTTAAAGTTGGCCGGCTTTTCTTCACGAGGTAATGTTTAGCGTCACCTCTCCTGTCACTGGGAAGCATGGCCATAAAAATAGCCACGTTTTAAGACTACACGGATGATGTATAGGCTGCCTCCTGAACTGGCGAAGTTCCAGGACGCCGGATTTCATGGCAGCCAGTGTGGCGATAAGGTTGCGACCCACCTCCTCGCTAAAGCAAATCACTGCACTAAACCAGCCCTTCAGCAGCATACTGCTATGACACAGCCCCGGTAGGCGAAAGGAAAGGCGTTAATTTCCACGTACTTATTGACTTTTTCCCACAAAACAACGGCGTGATTCATGCTCCACTTAGATACCCGTGTGAGTAGGTAAATCCAGAGTACCCTGCTAAACTGCTGCCCTAGGTGGCCCCTGAAGGGATGTTTGGCCACAGACTCAGCTGACCAAAAAGGTTACCGTAGCTGCTGGAGTTGTTGTTTGGTTTTAATCTTTTCTGCGCATTTCAGATTCTTCATTCTAAAAATATTTTTTTTTGGTCGGCTTGCCAAGCATTCTTCAAGTCATGTATATTCGTTTTTGTATCTGAAAGGACATTTTTCAGTTAATTAAAAGATCTCATCCATATTTCTCGGATAGAAAATAAATAAATACAAAATTTGTCCAAAGGCCAGAGTCCTGTCCAAACAGCGGGTAATCTGTTAAAATACACAGAAGGGTTTAAGACATTAATTATCATTATGACTTGCGCTGGTGAGGGATGGGGCACGGCTCGGGGGTCCAGCGTGAGTGGATCAGCCCAGTCCGACAGGGCCACTGCCTGTAACCCACACACACAATAAAACACAGTGACCTAAAATCACAGTGTGAGCACCACTCATAATTCACAACATGGCGTGTGTCACTGCCTGCCCCATTCTCAGAATAACTGGTGTGACCTGTAGTTTGAGTCAAAATCAAAACTTTTCTCTTTTAAAAAATATAAATATTCAAAATAACAAAATGGCGTATTAAAAAGAGCATTTTAAGTGATGATGACGCAGGGGTGTAGCTGTTCCTACTTCTGTTCTCATTTAAAGATTAACTAACTAACTTTAATTCAGTTGCCTTTATTGATGCCTGCATTTAAGAGAACATTTTAAATCTTGATTAAGTTTCTCTGGGTAGCTCACTTACTGCATCCGGTATCCAAAACACGCTTGTTTGATTCAGCTCTGCATGACTATTGCATTGTGTCAGTGTGGTTGTGAATCACACCACTTGGACAGACTTTCCCAGGAAAGGAGGCTGATATCTGGAAGCCTGGTGAGCTGTAACTGGCTCATTTGTGTGGGCAGATTAGTTAATCTCTGAAAATTGACTCTTTTTTTTTTTTTTCTTCTTTACGGGCTTCTCGTGCACTGACATAATTTACCACCAGGGGGAGCCCTCTGCTGGGAATGTGTACATATCAGGGAAATCAGCTGAAATCAGACTGTTGAGTCAAATAATGTTCTAGTGCACATGTTGACATTGTAAATCCACTTCACTGCTGGATAATGTTTACATAATGCGCATAAATAGGATATGAATAAATACAAGTCAAAGTTCGTTGTGAAGAGAGTGGAAACTATAAAATTCACTTGCACTTCAATCAACTTCATTTTTATCACATCATTTTTGTTACTTCCAACCTTATTGTTATTGGCTCTTTATTGCCAAAAACATTTTGTATGCATTTATGCAAGTTTCTCTGGATAAGACTATCTGCTACTTGCCTAAATGTTTGCATTGTAATGTAATGTCATGCAGTGTAAAGTAATGTAATGTAATGTTATGTAATATTGTGTAATGTAGTGTAAAATCATGAAATATAGTGTATTGTCATGTAGTGTAATTTAGTGTAAAATAATTTAATGTGATGTAAAGTGACATAATGTAGTTTAATGTAATGTCATGTTGTGTAATCTAATGTAGTGTAATGTAGTGTAATCTACTTTAGTGTAGTGTAATCTAATGTAGTGTAATCAAGTGTAATGTAGTGTAATGTAATGTAATGTAGTGTAATCTAATGTAGCATAATGTAATGTAGTGCAATGGATTGGTTGGACTGAGGGGCAGGCACTGGGCTTCAGCATGTTATGCAGCTGTAAATGTGATGCTGTTCATGAGGAGGCAGGATAAATCTCCTCCTCCCCCCCCCCCCCCAGATGATCTGCTCTCTGCTCCACAGCCCTCCTCCTCTTCAGGTACTTTAAAATCAGGAGGGAGCAGAGCTCCAGCATTTCATCCTGTAAGTACTGCACGTGTGCGGTGCGCGTTTCTGTGTCTGAGAAAGAGGCGGGCCTTCGAGACCGAACGCTGGGATGAAAACGGGAGTCTGCTTCCTCCTGGGGGCCCGGGCTCCGGAGAGCCTGATCACGCAGGTGCGGAGAGCCAATGAGAGAGCACGCATTCCGCCTCACCTGGTGATTTATAGCGCCTTCCGCGGCTCCGCCGTCCCCGTCACTGAGCCGCCCGAGGCAGATGTTGTGAAAAACTGGGAAGCGCCTCCTGTCCTGCTGACCGCCCCCCTGTAGAGTAACTCAAAGCTGGCCTTTGGGTCCACACCCCCGGTGCGCTGCTCTGGCCCGTATGTTGGTGATTACCGTCATACATTACTGTGGTGTGGCGGACAGTTCTGCTCACGGTGATTTATGGCACCTAAACGTTACATATCATCTGTTCGCGCCGCTGTAGCAAGTCCGGTCATTTTGCTAAGGGGTACAGCGGGCCTGCCTGAGAATGGGAACTGGAAACTAGTAAAAAAATAAAAAATAAAAAAAATAAAACGGCCAGTTGCTGAATGACTCGGTCAGGATTGCTCTGAGCGCTAGCTGAGGCCTGTGGCTTCAGCAGTGCTGGCTCCAGACTGGGCCGTGTGCTCGGCCAGCTGTGGCTTCAGCAGTGCTGGCTCCAGACTGGGCCGTGTGCTCGGCCAGCTGTGGCTTCAGCAGCGCTGGCTCCAGACTGGGCTCGGCTGTGTGCTCGGCCAGCTGTGGCTTCAGCAGTGCTGGCTCCAGACTGGGCTGTGTGCTCGGCCAGCTGTGGCTTCAGCAGCGCTGGCTCCAGACTGGGCTGTGTGCTCGGCCAGCCGTGGCTTCAGCAGTGCTGGCTCCAGACTGGGCCGTGTGCTCGGCCAGCTGTGGCTTCAGCAGTGCTGGCTCCAGACTGGGCCGTGTGCTCGGCCAGCTGTGGCTTCAGCAGTGCTGGCTCCAGACTGGGCCAGGTGCTCGGCCAGCTGTGGCTGCGGTCGGCTCCGCGGAACGCGGTTACCTCCTTACTGCCTCGGTAAAGTCGTTTTTTAAAATATACGTACAGTAAATTTGGTGCCCCGTGTGGGGCCTGATCCCCCAGTTTACGCACTCATTTGGAATGGCCGACTACCTGCAACCGTAGCCGCGTTCCTGTGTGAACCTCACGGCCGATTCCAGAGACTGTAGACATTCCGCGGTATTCCGAAGCGCGTGGTGTCACCAGCTGCTTGTTTTCACTCCGCCTACCTGGGGGGTGTGTAACAAGGGGGGGGTCACGTACCAGAGGGGTGTGTAACTGGGGGGGTCACGTACCAGAGGGGTGTTGTAACGACCGTGCTCTTGTTGCAGGTACAGCTGCGATCACAGTTGATGGTTCCATAACAAGAGAATGAGGGATTATGGGAAACCGGCCCCACTCCCGTCCCACTGCTTCGCGTATCCATGACGATTTCAGAAGAGCTCATCGCATAAGCTCAGGTGAGTCCTCGGATCATACACCGCTTCATCTGTGTGTCATAAGAGGCACGTTGGCCTGTTCTGTAAAAATAGTGACCTGATATACTGTATATGAGTCATTTTACATGTTTATGTTTGATATGAAGTATTCCACAAAAACCAGAACTGGTTTTGAATTGCAGTTTTGGCCCAGGTTTGATGGTCACATTTGGCATTTACCCTGAACCCAAAGACTTGTGACACCTGCAGGATAATGGGGAGCAAATGCGAGTAAACGCTGCAGGTAAATCATTTTTCCGAGTGTCTCAGTTACGGACAATTGGTTCTCCTTCTTTAAACTGGAATTCTGTCCTGCAAACACAGAGAGGCTGTTACTTCCAGGACTTCCTGACATGCTTCCGGCTCTGCTTATGCTTGAAGCTGTATAGAGTGTAGAGATTTTTTTGCCTGCTTTTTTTCACAAATGTTCTTAAACATTCTTTGAAAGCTTATTCCGAGGTATGCCATTGATGGTATCTTGGGAAATGATGCATGGTATATGTGTTTGAGTGCTGGGCGCTGGTTTGTGCATTTAAGACTATACAGCGCATAGCATGTATGTGATCTACCCAGTGGTAATGGTAAACTACAGGAAGTCCTTTTTTGGTGATTTCTCAAAGCTTTGAAAACAAGGTTGTGGCCTATCAAGCGGTGTGCATGGCCAGTAGACCTGGGTTCCTTCACTGGGATGGTGACGGAAAAGCAATGAGTATCCACTGATTCCAGGTCAGTTAGTCACAATGGGACATCCACACTGATAATGATATCCACTGATTCCAGGACAGTTAGTCACAATGGGACATCCACACTGATAATGATATCCACTGATTCCAGGACAGTTAGTCACAATGGGACATCCACACTGATAATGATATCCACTGATTCCAGGACAGTTAGTCACAATGGGACATCCACACTGATAATGATATCCACTGATTCCAGGACAGTTAGTCACTGCAGGACACCCGCGCTGCTCTGCCTTTGTAAGCTTGCATGTGCCGTGTGGCAGGGGAATATCAATCTGGAGACAGCTGTGCTGGTCAGGGAGGTAAACACAAGCACTTCGCAGAACGAAAGCAATATTTCCTAACCAACTGCACCTACTCAGTGAAGGCGGGTGTTAGGCAATTCTAGCGTAAACTGTAATACAGAGGGAGGTGACTGCACATCAGGAGGGGGCCTGTTTCAGATACATCGAACTTCCACAAACCGGCCTCTGAGAATGGGAGCAGTGTGTGAACCGAGCATTCCTGTCACCGCTACAGTAAGCACTGATCCCAGGAGGGGACGCAAGAGCGTCTCGAGATCTCTCAAGATCTGTCCGTCTGGTTTCAGAAACAAGGGAATTTCCATACCAACTCAGTCTAAGACAGTCAGAGTACCTCTGCTAAAGATGTTATCAAATATTAACCCCTTTGAAGAGTAGGATTCCTAAGTCAAGTGTTCTAGAACTCCGTTGCTTCCAGTCACCGGTAGCGATTGTGACATCAGCGTCAGAATGTTCCAGTTGAGAGCGTTCTACTCGCGTACTTGTGACCTCACAGCTCGGAGGGTTGGGAGACACAGACAGACTGCAGAGCTCCTTCTCGCTCCCCGCGCCTGCTCCGGTCACTTAGAGGCCGACGGCCTCACGTGCACGTAATAAATTTTAACGGTCTGTTTTTATTCGCGCGGACGGGGCGCGGGATTTATTGAGTGCCCTCTGCGTGCGTGACGGCTGAGATCCACGCTCTCCCGAGACAGGAATGACAGGCGCATCCACTCCAGGGCGCTAAACGAAAGTCGTAACTTAACATGCGGCAAAGTAAAAATATTTCCCATAGCTGAGAGCTATTGAAGCAGCTTTTTATGGGGTCCGTCGTTGGGGTAAATGCTTAGCAGTCCGAGGTCCACCTCATTCTCAGTTCTCAGATACAGGTGGTCGGGGTCTGTGCTTTTCAGTCTCGGTAGATACTGGGTTTGACAGGGATGGGAAAGGGAAGCGTGGACCTTACAGTCATGAAGCAAAGCTGTATCTGTAATATTAGGTCAACATATTCACAATATATTGCAATATATTCCGTTCCCTTGCGGTCCATGACACTTCAGCGTGTCATTGGTTAATGCTGTTACTGTACATCTCATATATCTGAAAGGAAACATTTTTTTGCAGACGGCGTATAATATCCATCAATAAATTATAAGAAGTGATGCGATTCCTGCATATTTCAATATAAGCACTTATGTACACAGTCCACGGTGTATTTACTGTAGCATTTCTGTTTACTTAGCATTTGTATTACGGTGATTAGCCCTTGTATTAGGATGGTAGTAACATTGCGTTTTTTTCTGTTCGGGTCTGCTGCACGGGTATGAACACATAAGCATATTATTGTAATAATGTGTATTGGTGGCTCTCTTTTCCTCATGCCCCAGTTAACTGTGGCGTATGACGGGGCGAAATGTTTGGAGCTCCCTGCGGTTGAGTCTCTGGCATCAGCAGACATGCATGATGAACGAGTTAGGCTGCGTAAAGTGTTTGGATTGGACAGTTACTGCCCCCGCTCGCACTGCTCAAAAGCCCCGGAGTGCCGGGGTCTGGAGCGCCCCGCCACACCTGTTTGCAATCTGGCGGAAAGCGCGGGCGTCCGCATGTCCCTGCCAGCGCGCCTTGTGCGTAACGAGGACATAACAAGAGCGTAACGAGGACATAACGAGTGCGTAAGGAGAGCGTAACAAGAGCTTAACGAGAACATAACAAGAGCGTAATGAGAGCGTAACGAGGACATAACAAGAGCGTAAGGAGAGCGTAACGAGAGCTTAACGAGGACATAACAAGAACGTAAGGAGAGCATAACGAGAGCTTAACGAGTGCGTAAGGAGAGCGTAACGAGGACATAATGAGTGCGTAATGAGCGCGTAACGAGGGCATAATAGTAGTGTAAACGGCAGCATGACGATGGCGTAATCGGGGGCTGTGGTGACATCATAACGAGGCCATAACGAGAAAGCGATGGGGAGCATAACGAGGAAGGGACGGGAGTGTAATCGGTGTGTAATGAGGGTGTAACCGCGACGCAAAAAGAGTGTAAAAATGCGGAGAGGGGGAGGCAGCCCCGGCAGGCGTACTCATGCCCTGCCTCCTCCTGTACTGACCTTTATCTCTGAAAGAATGTATTTCAGACTGTAATTAAATACATGCGTGTTCTTTCCCAGGGCCCTGCCCTGCGCCTCCTCCACGGCATCATTTCTCTCTTCATCTGCGGTGCTCTGGGACGGTCTGATGAGTGTGAAATATGAGCAGCAGGAGCAACAGAGAGTGTGTGTGTGTGTCTGTGTGTCTGTGTGTGTGTGTGTGTGGGGTTTGTGCATGTGTGTGTGTGTGTGTGTGTGTGTATCTGTGTGTGTCTGTGTGTGTGTGTGGGGTTTGTGCATGTGTGTGTGTGTGTGCATGTGTGTGTGTCTGTGTGTGTGTGTGTGTGTGTGTGTGTGTGCATGTGTGTGTGTGGGGCACTGCCCGTGATAAATGCTCTTTGTGGTTGGACATGACGTACTGGACCCTCTTGCCGCCTGTGGTCTGGAATTTGAGTTATGATTTTCGAAACGCTCAAACAAGAGATTAATAGCCAAAAAAACTGAACGCACTCCCAAAACATAGCAGGCCTCAAGCCCCTAACGTTTATCTAATGTCCATCAGACAGCATGCAGGCTGTGTTTGCCCAACATCCATTACAGGGCTTTCTGTTCCAAAGGCCAGCAAGGTTTATCAGAGCCATCGGAATGGTGGAAAACTGCTGTAATGGAGAAGTGATGTTTGAGCAGAAGGAGAGATGCTTGAGCAGTAGGAGAGTTGTTTGAGCAGAAGGAGAGATATTTGAGCAGAAGGAGAGAGGTTAGAGCAGAAGGAGAGAGGTTAGAGCAGAAGGAGAGATGTTTGAGCGGATCGAGAGAGGCTTACACAGTAGGAGGGGTGTTTGAGCAGAAGGAGAGATGCTTGAGCAGTAGGAGAGTTGTTTGAGCAGAAGGAGAGATATTTGAGCAGAAGGAGAGAGGTTAGAGCAGAAGGAGAGAGGTTAGAGCAGAAGGAGAGATGTTTGAGCGGATCGAGAGAGGCTTACACAGTAGGAGGGGTGTTTGAGCAGAAGGAGAGATGTTTGAGCAGAGGGAGAGATGTTTGAGGAGAGGGAGAGATATTTGAGCAGAGGGAGAGATGTTGGAGCAGAAGCCCCTGTGCCAGACGCTCGTAGCTGAACCTTCTGGGTATAATCCAGTGCCGCTATGAATGTGGGATTAGAGCAGGTACTGAGAGGTATTGCATGGCTGCTATTGGTTGACGTGTTTTTGGCAGCCCCTGCCCGGGGCAAAGCGCTCTCTCGCAGATAAAGCGCTCGGATACAGACCCAGGGGCCGCACCCGTGTATTTTTATCCTTCCCCCTTTAAGACGTCCGCTCATTGAAAAGGCGTTTGGCAGGTTTACGGCCGCGTGGATGGTCCTCGTGAGCTCTGGGCATTCCGCCGTTTCATTGTTCTTCCGAACTGCCGCCGTGTTCCCTCTTTTCCCTGTTTTCTGTCAGCGGGAAGGAATTTTCCAGAGTCGACACCTTAACGAGCCTCAGTCCTCCCCCCTGTCCGTCCTCCCCCTGTCCGTCCTCCACCGCTGCGTTTTTTACGCAACATTTTTATTTCAGCAGTCAGGAATCGCTCAGATTCAAGATGAATTGTTTTTGTCTTTAACATTCAGGCGAATAAGCTTTGGGATTTGCTGTTTTAAACCAATTTGGTCGCAGATTGCTTTATTGATGTATTATTCCCTGATTCCAGTGGTGCCTGCTGCATGTTCTCAAATGATCGATAGCATCAGACACCGCAAATCTCCTGTGGTAGAAAATTTTGAGATTGGCTGATATTTTTACCGTCATTGTTTAAAACCAGATTACTTTCGGCACAGTATTTGTGTGTCCTTTCACAGAAAGAAAAATCTTTCTGGCCACTGGGACTCCAGTTTGTTTTCTTTAATAAACAGCCAGACAAGACATAATCCAGCCGTGTATTTTTGCTTTTCAAATTCGGATAAACATTATTACAGTCACTTCCATCTGGAGTGTTTTTCCAGTGTGATCCTGTTGTAGAACAAAGACTGACTGACGCAAACTGATCAGTGCTATACGGGCCCAGCTTGAACTTATTTCCGTTCCTGATAGGGACGTCATCAAGAAAACATTTTGAATAAGTATGAATATGTAATTAATGTGCACTTATGAGTGTTTGTTTTCTCACTGTAGTCAAATTTGGGTGGCATACCTTCGGGTTGCAACTCTGAATATTGGTGGATTCTTGTGACAGCAAACTGTTACGGTACGGAAAGGGTACAGTGGTGAGCCGCTGTAAAGCACTCCAGACATATGGTAATAAGCCTTATTAAAATCTAGTTTAACTGTCCCGTGTGTTGAGCTACACCTCCCTTTGTTTTATAATGAGAAACGTATGACTGGCCTTTGCTGAGTAGACACAATGCTTTTGCTTTAATGGATGCCAACAATAATAATAACAAGAGCAATAATAAAATATTAGCATTAGGTAGGACTGACCAAGCATCTGCAACACGCTTTTTTTTTTGGAAAATGGGGATTTTATGGTCTTCAGCACCAAACCTCATATGAGTTCAATGAGGAGTTGTGAGTGGCACTAATGCAACAGGAGTGTAATAATTGAATCAACATTGTGGGAGTTTTAAAAAAGTATATATTTTTTGGGTAGAATAATTGTTTTTTAGACTTTAGAACAGGGGTCTCAAACTCCAGTCCTGTTGTCAGTGATTTCCTTTCAATCAGCAGCCAATTTAGGCCTTGGGGGGGGGGGGGGGGTGTAGAGACTGAAGCACATTTGTACAGACTTAAGTTAAATTAAGCACAAATTAAGTGCAGGAACACATCTGAAACCCGCAGATGCAGTGGGCTTCCAGGCTGAGAGTGTAAGGACCCTGGGGGGTGGGGGGTTATAATAGCTGTGCCCCTTATTCTAAATGGGGGGGTTTCTGGGAAAGCCTTGCTGACACGTCGGGAGTGTCGGCCATGTCAGAACTGTGCCGGAGCTCAGAGATTTGTGGAGGACCCCACTGGCGACCGTCTGTCCCCCTGTCCCCCTGTCCCGACCTCTCTCAGCGACACAAGAGCTGACAGGGCATAACTTTCAGGAAAAATAAAAAACAAAAAAAAAAACACCCGTGTCACACTCTTGGGGCTGTGCGATTTCAGAGACGCGCGGTCACTGTCACCTCCGTCAAAACACACGCAGGCCGGACGCGCTACCGAGAAAGCACAGGAAAGGACAAGGAGAACCGGGAGCGTGTTTGCACAATTTATCTTTTCCTGACAGCACATTGTGTTCGATGTCTACTAATGAGCCCCATGATGTATCCAGTGGAGATGCATGCGCTCGGTGGCCACTTCATTAGGTACACCTGCTGTATAATGGGTAAGAAGCTGGTAACTCGTAACTGAAAGGTCAGAGGTTCGATTCCCAGGTAGGACACTGCTGTTGTACCTTTCAGCAAGATACTTAACCTGCATTGCTTCAGTATACATCCAGCTGTATAAATGGATAGTGTAAATGCTATGTAAAAAAACCTGCTCTTAACTCAAATAGCCCACTCCTCCAAACAAAATTATGGCTGCAGCTCGGTATATGAAGCATGCAGGTGTGGTGAAGAGCTGTTTGTCGAAAAACATTAGAATGGGCACGATGCATGACCCAGGCAACTCTGACCGTGGTATGATTGTTGGTGCCAGCCGTGGTGGTTCCAGCATCTCCAAAACAGCTGCCCTCCTGGGATCCATCCATTATCTATACCCGCTTATCCTGGGCAGGGTCTCGGGGGGTGCTGGAGCCTACCCCAGAATGTATTGGGCAAGAGGCAGGAGTACACCTTGGACAGGCTGCCACTCTATTGCAGGGCACACACCACCATTCAGTAGGGGCGACATAGCTCAGGTTCGATCCCCCACCCTGGGTATGTCGCAGTGTCCCTGAGCAAGACACCTAACCCCTAATTGCTCTGGTGAATGCAAGGCATCAATTGTAAAGCGCTTTGGATAAAAGCGCTATAGAAATGCAGTCCATTTACCATTTACCATTCACTCACACACTCACACCTATGGACAGTTAGCCTAACCTGCATGTCTTTGGACTGTGGGAGGAAACCGGAGCGCCCAGAGGAAACCCACGTGGACATGGGGAGAACATGCAAACTCCATATATATAATCTTATATATGTAATACATGTGCACACACACACACACACATCCTGTATACATAGAGACCATGGGACAGGGACAGGGGTCGCAAATTAGCCTTGGCTAGAAATCCTATATGCAGCACATCTGTTTCATGTTATCGTAACCTGTTGCAATGTTCTCTGCACTGTCCCTGGCAAATAAACTAATAAATAAATGGTTCCCTCTGTCTCTCTCTCGAGCACGTTATGAGTTCTCGCAGTGCATGGCGGAGTCGGAGCCCATAGCGGCTGATTTATTGCAGAGAGATCAGAGCGCTTCGCGGCTCCAGAGCGGCTCCAGAGCGGTACCGGGAGAGCCGGGGGAAAGGCCGGGGCTTCGCCCGGGGTTCAGGGTTTTAGGGCTTTGTTCGGGGGGGATTATAAATTAGCCTCGATGCAGCAGCCTGTCGAGCTCCCGCAGGGTTATAATTAGAAACACTCTCGCCGTGGTCTTCAGGAAAGCCCCCCCCCCCCCCCCCCCTCCCTCCCTCCCTCCCCCCCTGCAACAAAGGGAGGAAAGCTCACTGCCTGTGGGCAGGTGACCGCTCTCTGGCACCGTGGATGTACATCTCAGGGAGGGGGGGTTGGGGGGGCAGGGGGGCAGGGGACACCCCCCCCCCACCCCCCATCTGTATTGGGTAGTACAGTTACTGTCTCAATAAAAACATTAAGGGCCTCCAAATGAACTATACATCACCGGTGAGGTTGATGGCGTTGTGCACACCATCAGGCTGAATCACACAGGCACCTCAACATCAGGCTCTCCAAAAACCAAGTCATCCAGGGAATCGGGTCACCAAACGGGTCTCCAGTTAATAATTAATGACATGTTGGGCTCTATGTAATCTACTGGTTTTGTAGAAGACGCTTGCATGCACAGAAACCTTTTTTTGTAGGTTGGTTTGCGGGCAACCAAAGGGTATAATCCTTCTTCAAAGAGGTGAACGACGTGTATTACGTAATAAATACTATACATGTTGGCATTTAGCAGATGCTCTTAAACAGTGTGACTCTGATAAGTGCACACAAAAAGGTTTAGGTTGATGAAGAGCTAGTTCCAAGTCTTAGGGACAGCAAACGATAGTAGCCCTTAATACATACATACAAATCATACTTTACGTGCACGCGTTTGAAATTCTGCCCGTCTCTATTGACGCCTGCTCTTCAGAAATTAGGGGCCAGGCGCTTCATGTGACACATATTGGTTGCATAACTGCCTCTGGACAAAATGTGACTCTCTCACAGTCTGCCCTGAAAGCGGGGAGAACAATCGAGTTTGAAATGTGACTGTTGGTCCTAATATTCCCTGGAGCTTCAGGCAAACCTATAAATTTGCAAAACTGTTATTCAGCTGGAATTCGGGTCAGAAGCTAAAGCATAACCATTTGTCAGTTTGACGCGAGTGGAAGTTGAACGCACTGTTCAGTTTCTAAAAATACGCATTAGTGTGACAATAGGTAAACATCCAGAATTAGCAAAAATCAACAGTTTATTCATTGCTGTTAATTCATTTTGACAGTCAAGCTTATAACCCCTCTGTGCTTTTAGAGAATTAAATCGGGGGGCCAGTAACTTTGGCTGCATTTTATGCTGGTCAGTGCTCCTTGTTCTTCATGGCTCGTATGGTTATGTAACAACAGGTCAACAAGTTTACGGTAATGGCAGCTTGAAGACATAGCGCTAATTCCTGTCCTTGAACCCATCGCGTTTTCCAAGTGGCTTTCCAGGCGATTCTCAGGGCCGAGGGAGCTGGAGAAAGACGACTGGAGAGCCGGCGGCCATTTCGGCTCCAGGAAGCGAGGGTTCGCCCGATGGCAGACCAGCGGGGGTTGGCACGGCGACCACCTCGAGCTGGGCTGGCGAGTTCTTGGATGCGTTTCGCGCCGCGTCCTGTTTTTCTACGCCGTCCCGCTTCCGGCGGTGTCAACTGTCAGCGGTCGACCTCGGAGCCAGCAGGGTGAACCCAGCTGAGGATTCGCTCAATTGAAAATGTGCTTCCTCAGTAAATTTCTGGAACATTCTTTCATGGAAAGGGGGGCGGGTAGCAGCACAGAATCCATTGACATCTCCCACCCCCCCCCCCCCACCCCCCACCCCACAACAATCGCCCAGCATCCACCCCTTCCGCTTGCCCTCCTCAGGGTAAAAATTGACGTTGGCTCGGGCCAAATCCCATTTCCCCGTTCACCTTTTTGGAGCTGAGTTCATACGTGTTTCATTTATGCGGAACAAATTATAAGGGCTTATTTTGACTGGCTCCAATGGGAATGTGCCTGGATTTACCATTATTGTTGAATGTTAGTGTACTTACTTAGTGCACTCTGAACTTGGGGAAATGTACTTTCGGAAAATGGCAGTTGGGCCCCTCACAGTGCAAACCCACCTCAGGCCCATGTTCAGAGTTTGCCAACAACGGGCGGTTCTGTATCCATCACTTTTTGGATAATTTTATCAATTTTTGTACGTGAGAAGTCCTGCTAGTACTATGTGCTATACGTTACTGTCCAGATGTCCTCTTTACATCCTCGTGGACATTTCTGGTTAGGTTTTGCTTGTTCCATAGGCTGTATATAAACAGACAAATAGCCTAGTATTATGTTCATGATATGCCCTTCCCCTATCATCTTGTTTTAGAAATCCAGTGTGTGGCAGATTTGGAAAACTCAGGTTCAGAAAGTAAAAGTCCTCCCCAGTATTTTGTCCCAATCACCCGGATTTGCTAATAAACATGGCAGAGCTTTTACTTTCTGACCCCTGGACTCTCCACCTCTGGTATATGGTCGCCCTGTGAGATGTGATTCTAAGGCCAGACGCTGTGTTGAGTCACATGCTGGGAAGGAAAATGTTCCGCTCTTTGCTCTTCACTGGAAATATTTTTTCAGCAGATAAGCTATTTTCCGTTACACAGTGGTCTCCTATCAGTAAATAAATGTTTGCACTGAATGGACACCTGCTGTTGACATGTCCCTGTTAAACGGTCCTTTGGCCTGTGTCACCTAACACTAGTACTCGTATAACATGAGTGCCTTTCATTGGACTTTTTTTGTTTTAAAACAAAGTCATAAAACGAAGAGATAAAAGTAGTCTGTTGACACATATATTTGGGAGGGGGCCTCTCTGTGTGGAGTCTGCTGGCTTGCTCTGCTTCGTCTCCCTTGGCTACAACGGTTCCTCAACGACCCTGAAAATCCGTTAAGGACGCGAGATTCGCCGCCCCGTCGCGCCGCTTCGCGCTAACGAAGAAGGAGGAGAATGTAACTCTGCATCGGCAGGTGGCGGCTGATTCGCTGTGTTTGCCTGGGCCGCGGTCTCCAGGCAACAGGCTGCCGTCGACGGCAGTTGGGATTTCCGCTAACGGAGTCCGAGCCGGGTTTCGCGTACAGACGGAATGCGTGCGGTGGCATCAAGTGACTGGTGAGAAGTCTATGAAAACACACCTGGACGCAGCGTTGTGGAAGTTATCCTTCGTATTTTGAGCTGGCTTGTCCGTGGTTCAGTATCCTTTTCCTGTCGACTCATTCAGCAGTCTAAATTTGTACTACGCAATTGCATAAAGTTCTATTTCGATACATAGTCAGCTGTGAAACCAGCTGCTAGAAGCTTCCACTTCAGAGACACCTCTTTAATAGAGAGCACATGTAGACAATCTGAAGATGGATTAACACCACTGTCTGTTGTCCGACTACATTTGTAGATGCTTACTGTGACCAATTGAATTATGTCACTTGTTAACCGATTACCTACTAAAATGGCAAGCTATATGGGAAAGTAAAGGTTCATCTAGCCATACTGTAGCATACAGCACAGTTATCCAACAGTGTAATGAACTGACAGACATGAAATGATTATAATTTGGAGATAGGTGTGAGTGTGTGAATGAATGGTGTATGTCCTGCGATAGATTGGTGGCCTGTCCAGGGTGTATTTCTGCCCCACGACCATGACCAGGATAAGTGGGTATAAATAATGGATGAATGGACACTTGGTTGAAGTTCATTATGGGAAAAAGTTCCCAAAATGTTCTCTGTTTTTTCAATATATGTTGTGTTTTTCAGTCCGTTGCAGTGCTACCCCGACATACAGTACCTGTAATGGATCTCCATGGCAGCATTAATACACTAGGGATCCTACTTTATAAGAAAAGTGTATTTCGCTACACATTTTGTTTATATTTTGGGCCCATGTAGATCTTTTGTAACTTTCATTTCCGACATATCATCAGGCTTCGGTTATGGTGAGAGACCTGCAAACGACATCCAGCATTCTCATGGTGTCAGGAGCCCAGGGGCACGTGTTGAGCAACGTGCAGATCGCTTGGATCGGAACCCAGAACATTTGTGTTGAGAACTCGGGCAGATTATTGTTTCCTCATGGTCGATGTTTACAGAGCAACGTTTGAAATGGCAGCTTACTGCAGTGGGAAAGTGGCTGGAACAGGAACCAGGAAGTTACGGTTTTGGATAGCACCCTTGAGCACTTAAACGATGACAAATTAACATTTTGGTGTATCAAGTGAAATAATGGCCTCCAGTCAGTTAGCATTTGCAACACACAAACATACACACACACACACACACACACACACACATGAACGCACACATACACACCCATTCTGATTGGTGTTCTGACAGTTTTTTGTGGAAGTGGCTCATTCTTATTGGCTAACTGAAGTGTTTATGGGGAAGTGGGTCATTCTGATTGGCTGTCTGGGGGTTTATGGGTAAGTGGCTCATTCTGATTGGCTGTCTGGTGGGTTTATGGGGAAGTGGCTCATTCTGATTGGCTGACTGGAGTTTTTCTGTGCATAATGTAATGTGACGTAAATACAAAGAAAATCCACCTCTTCCTCCGGCCACACTACCTCTGTCTGTAAAGAAGAACTGATTGATGCCCTGAAACCCAATAGCACTCATTCACCTTTTATCATCAGAAATAATATGAGCTGCTCATGGCTGTCCGAACTGAAAGCTTTCAGAGACTTATTTTAGTAACCAAATCTTTACGCTGGAAGTAGGATGTGCAAGGACATGCGGTGGGAGTATTAGCTTAGGTGATGTGGCAAACGTGGGCACTCATGTATTCTAATGCTACAGGCTAACGTGCCGTGGTCCCTTGTACTCTCCAGTATTCTTATGCTAAAGGCTAACGTGCTGTGGTCCCTTGTACTCTCCAGTATTCTAATGCTACATGCTAACATGCTGTGGTCCCTTGTACTCTCCAGTATTCTAATGCTACAGGCTAACGTGCTGTGGTCCCTTGTACTCTCCAGTATTCTAATGTTACAGGCTAACGTGCTGTGGTCCCTTGTACTCTCCAGTATTCTAATGCTTTTTAATTTAATCCATGCACAATTAGTTTTTATATCACTTGTCTCGGTTTAGTGCAATGCTTTACAGTTCTGACGGTGACTTCCTGTTCTGCTCTCATACTGCCCTCATAACGATGTGCAATTTATTTGCCATGATATAATGATGAGGACTCCGTATGCAAGTGTTGTGTTGCTGGAAAGAAAAATATGTAAAATGCTCATGTGTTTCCAATCACTGACAGAATAGATAGTTTTAAGGAGTCGTGCGCCCGAATACAGTCTTTGGTAGGACACTCATGGAAGGAGCAAGCCCAGAGGACTCTGTCTTCCATCAACATAATATGATCTGTGCATTTGGGCTTGCGAATGGGAGATTTTGCCAGAAATATTTGAGCCATTTATATACTAATAAATCCCATTTGTGGTTGAATGAAAAATGGTTTTGCGGACCAAACGTTTTACAGGACAGTGATTTGGCAGCAAGACGGGACATACTGCCCACTGTATTATGGGATGTATTGAAAGAGATCAGTCTTGAATCAAAGCTATGCATAGGTGCGGGATTGTAAGTAGATGAATGCACTTTCCAGAGCTGTTTTTATTTTATGCTGTTAAAATTCCCATCACTGTCGTAAACAACATATTCCTGGAAGTACAAGGACAAGTACATTGCATCAACAGTTCAGGAAACTGTCCTAAAATGATCACCTCTGTCCGTTGTTCTTTGTTAAGATGGAGGGAAGGGCAAGGTTAATCGTGTTGGGGTTCTGGGGGGGGGCGGGGGGGGGGGTGGGGGGGGGGGGGGGTTTGTAAAGTACAGTCTTAAGACCAGGAAGCTGGCAGGCCTGGAGCTCCCATGTGGGGTACGTCACATTCATCAGATAAGCCTATGATCCAAAAAGTTCCTGAGAAGTTGCGTAGTTTGTGTGGGAAAAACACACATTTTTCCTAATAATAAGATTAGGCCGCACTGGTTCTGATAATGGAGGATGCATTGGTGATCGGGGTGAGGAAATACATTTTTTGTTGACTGCTTAGCCCCATAAATACTGTTCTAAGGGGATGAGAAGGATGGTCGATATGTTCAAGAGAATTCTCGGAACATGGTATCTGCGGGAGGGTTCGCGTAAAGGGATAAGCACCAGCTTTAATTTTTGGGTATTTACATCCACATGATAGCCATCCCCTAAAATGGGGGACTATTTATTGAAAGGGCTGCACTGATCATCCAGTATCCAATACCCTCAAATTAAAGCTGACAGTCTGCACTTTGACCTCATATTTGTTGTTTCATTTCAGATCCACTGATTTGTCACAACAATTGTGTCACTGTCCCAATACGTTTGCATTTAGCTGTATATGTCCAGGTCACACGTTTTACCACTCCACAGTATTTATTAAAAATGTCCTCACAGTTTATTTTTCATCCACTAGCCGTTCTCCTGTCGTTCACTTGTGCTGAGCAGTCTCTCCTCTGTTTGGTCCGTTCTTGCTGAGCTTTATTGGGCAGCTGGGTGTCCTTCTTCTTCTGTGGTGTTTGCTCAGCTGGCTTTTTTGAGAATAGTCATTTCGAGATTGCAGGACCCCGGCTTTGCGAGGGCCGTTAAAGATGGCAAAGCCTCGCTAATCCTGGACAAAAAGCCGCGCTTTGTTGTGCTTCACACCTACAAAATGGCGCCGGCCTCTCTGGAAATCCTTTGGAAAACACAGCCGTGTGTAGGGCTTGGGAAAGCCGTGCTAAAACATCGCTCCGGACTGTTTTCGTAAGTTTTCCGGCTCAGGGGCCGATGTCACGGGGGTCCGGGGGGCCCGGGGTTCGAGGGAATGCCCTGAAGATGTTTTGGAAGGTCTTCGGGCGGAGTCCGAACTTCCTTTCGGTGGACGAGCGTTGAGAAAGGACAACAGACGAGAGCCTGTCTTGGGGCCAGGATGCTTGAGTTATGGAGAGCCCAATTGCTCTGCCTGTTTTTGCATTAATGCCAGGGGTCTAATTTCAATAATGCAATGCATACCTCACGGAAATCCTCAGCTAACTACAAGGCCAATATACTGCTGTACAAACAGTACGGTGCACTAACTACAATGCCAATATACTGCTGTACAAACTTTAGCATATGCTAAATACAAGTTAGATGTGCAGCTGTACAAACAGTAGCCTTAACTATCCAATGCTCTAAATACCGGTGTGTACATTTTTTTTATCCTAAGGAGGGTTCAGGAAATTTATTCAGTTATGTTTCAGTTTTTCAAGGGACCGTGGAAGGAGCTGTTGCAGATAAATTATCATTAGGATCATAATTTGAACATTAAATTAACTGGTGTGCATTAGCATTAGGAAGAAATTAAATCTGAAAATGTTAGCAGCAAAGCTAATCAATCTTTTATATATGGAACCACAAATGGGGATTTTTTTTTTCTTTTTTAACAGAGTCAGGGCCTCACTGAAACAAAACGAAGGCAACCATTTTCATAATTCACACTTACATCTCACCTCTATCTGAAAGCCCAGAAAAAAACCAAATGGTTTTGAAAACTGAGACACTTTGTAAGAATCACTAATTTACTGAGTGATGATGTTTGTGTTTTAGTTTTTGCAACGGTGCTGTGACCTGACTAACGTTATTTAGAGTAATTCCTATGAGAGTTCCTTTTCAAAATGAGTCACTTTTCTTCAATTCCTCTGCGAGATTCTGTTTGGATTTCAGTGGAAGTCCTGATGAAATTCAAAACAAAACCGTGAAATTGTGCCAGAATATTGTTTGTGAAAACCAAACAATATTCTGGCACAATTTCACCGTTTTGAACAAAGATGTTTTCTCTTTTGTTTTTGTCTAAATCCCTCAGCTCAAGGAACCAAAATGTGTAAAAACCTGATGAATAGCAGCTCGACTCTTTAACTACTGACAAGGGGGAACCGCCCGGTCCCTCCACACCCCGCAGTTAGGCAGTAAAGCTCAGCATTGTTCTTCTCTCGTATCGCGGCAAACGAAAACAATTCCCCCCATTTCAGCGACAGAGACACACCCCACATTATTATTATTATTTGGTTTAAATAAGTGTTAGGTAACAGAAGAGGTGACGTTAAACAAAAATAACAGTTGTTTTTTCTTTAAAAAAAAGTGTGCATACTAAATTTAAACATTGCTGATAAGAAACAATTCCTCACACTTTTAAACCGATTAATAAAAACAACACATAACTGTCATTTTATAACACGCCTTCATGTTTAGTTAGGGACAACACATTATGTGTAACTTTCAACACGGTCTGTGTTTAAAAAGTATTTCTTGATAACACCTCAATTGTATATTTGTAACACAAAACTAGTAACCTTTTTAGCTAATGTGTGGTGAGCGTTATGGCTCAAAATAGCAGCCGTGCATCACCCAGGTGGGTGCTACACATTGGTAGTGGGGTGAGGTGAGTTCCCACTCATCACTGTAAAGCACTTTGAGCGTTCGGAAAAGTGCTATATAAATGCAATGATTCATTCATTCATTCAACCGACACAAAATGTGTTGAAAGTAACACAAAAGTAGTAACACAAAAAGTGTTGGATATTAGCACATCCTTCTTGAGAGTGCATTTGCACTACAGCCTGCTCGAGTAGATCAGAGCCTGTTTACATGGCGATGCATTTCACCGGAAAAGGCTCCCGCGTTAGTCCGAGGTTACGGTAAAAACGCGCTTGTGTGCGGTTCACCGACGGTGCTGGCTGAACACGAACCATATGGCCGTTTAACGCAATTATAAAAGGCAACTGCGTGTCAGCCTTTGAAGTCGGAGAGGTCTTCGCAGGGCTCTGATGTATGTGTTTGTCGGTTCCTCTCGAGTCCCGTTGCCCTGGCCCTTTGCACAACCGTGCATCGTGCATCATATCTGAAGGAAACTTATTTGTCTGTAGTCCAGCCAGGCCTTCAGAACAAACAAAAAAACAAAACAAAAAAAAAAAACCACTGAGAAGCACCCAGTCATGAGGACAACGCCAATGTGAAATGCTCTATATGTTATTTTTATTTATGTAGAGCATTGTTCGTGGTTCCTGTCATGCACGGATTTTGGGCTTGGAATGACTGGCTCCAGACCTGGGTCAAATATGAATTTGCTTTGGATTCAAATACTTTTCTACGCTTTACTGATCTTGTCTGGTATATTGGAACCAATTAAATTCTCTCAAAAAATGCAAACCCTGCCTTCTGGTCATATTGGCAGCCTCAGTTACAGCAGGCAAGATCAATAGAGCACAGAAAAGTATTTGAATCCAAAATAAGTACATATTTGACCCAGGTTTGATCTGACATCATTATATCGGTGAGGCCTGCTGGGACGTCACTTTGGGGGAATTAAATGGATTCATCTAGAAATATATTTCACCTGATAATTCCCCACAAATTCTCTGCAGTGAATACTTTCTAATTTCATTAGTTCATCCAAATGGTCTGTTTTCCAAAATGAATGGAAGTCCATAGACCAGGAAGATTCAGTTAAAGCTGTGCTTTAAAATCTCTGCGGAAAAATGACCAAAAAAAGAGGAATGCTAACCTTTGAGAAAATGGGTCGTTCAGCGATTGCATGTGCAGTTGCAACCATACCCACAGAGCTATGTCCTCTTACATTATCTTTCATTAGAAATTTGCTCACAGACCATGTGGCCAGGCAGTTTGCTTAGTCATAAGTGCTTTAGTGATGAAGACAAGAACCAAATTTACACTGGTTTAGTCACTGGTTATGGAATACATATCTGAAAAGTATTTTTTTTTTAATGAAAAAATGACACTTTTCAGAGACCCTAACCGAACACTTGGGTTAATGGGACATCTGGCTGTGACTCCCTCCTCTGTGTTTTTGGACGGGAACCGGCTCTGGCGCGTGACGAGGCTTTGAGGGGTATTTAGACGGTGATTCACGATGACTGCCCTGACAGAGCAGGCGGAGACAGGCTGCACACCAGATTACTCGCTCCTGTTGCTTTAGCCTCCCGCGATGATGAGACCTCTGGAGACGCTTCAGTGGCCCGGCTAAAGGATTTCACCGCTGCTGCGTCTGCTACATTCATCCCAGCCTTCCCAAAGGGGAATCTGCTTTCTTTTTTTTTAAAGTCACAGTTCTTATTTACCTTATTCACCATTCAACTTTTTTGACACATTTTTTTGTGCTATTCTATTCATCATTGACAAGTGATGATTTCGTATTTAACTCGCTTTCTGCGCAAACAAGAAATTTAAGATGTCCGTCGCTCAGTATAACGTAAAGACTAAATTAACTTTAAAAAACTGGTTTGTTCACATTTTAAAGGAAAACCTCACATTTTGCTTTTTTTTTGTTGAGCTGTCAATCTTCTATGGATATTCATTCACGTGCCAGTGTGCTTATTTGGTTTGAATGCATCTGTAAATTTTCTCTTGCTTAAAGTCCCTGCATAGTAATATTACTAAATAGCATATGGTAAACTGAAATGTGTATACTGCACTGTCATTTAAATTTTACATTTATGTTCATATCACTCCTAATTTTGATCTTGATTAGAACATTCAACGAAGTTTGACAGCACTGCAGATGTTTTACATAAAGTAGTTTGCCCCTGAAAACTGCTATTTCTGTTTGATTGAGAATTGATAAAAATGTTCGTCATAAGTGTTTAAGTTCACCGCTTCAACTCCAAGCAATTACATGCCAGCCCTGAAAAATGGCTTTCGAAGGCGACCTCCTATAATTTCAACAAACGCCTCAGTTAGATTTTAAAAAGGATATAGCCGGCATTCCCCCGTCCCAGTCGGATTGCCCTAAATTGTGCGGGCGCTTTCGTTTAAAACAACAAAACTCGGAAGGTGTGAAGAGCTTTTTCACCAAGAAGGAAATTGCACACTTTGCGCACGAGGGAAGCGGCCTCGCTCTGACACCGACAAACACAGCTGGTGCGCCGCAACCGAATCACTCTCTGCCGCCTTGTACCCTTATACACTTATCGGCTTTTGGTCAAGGTGTAATTTCGCATAACGCCAATTACACATCTGTTGGTCGCATTCGAAAGGAGGCCTATATGTAAACGCGCTGGCGAAGCATGGTTACGTTTAAGTTATTACTGGTTCATTTTTCATCGGGATTCTTTCTCCACCCCTCCCACCTCCCCCCCATGTCCCAGTGGAATGACGCTGTGAAATAGGTCTGAAATCTGGGTCTTGACCTCCCGCTGTTATAGATATCTGCCTGATGAGCCAGTGCAGTGTAATTTGTCTTTGGTCTGTGGCGTGCGGGTGTTTAAAAAAAAAAGTCCGATTGTATACAACGGCAGCATGCGAAGAATAAGCAATAAGCAATACAAATTGCAGTTAGAATATAACATCTTCAGCTCTAGGACTGGCCTGTGGTATTCTTTTTTCTAGTAGAAATGATGCAATATATTCCCGTAATTGAACATCTGACTTTCTGCTTAGCTTTAGGTTATTGAAAAAAGGTGTTTCTCGTAATAAGTACGTATTTCAATGTAGTCTGTGGTTACCAGTGTCCTGCCAAATAGCTTTTGTTAGTTGTGTGTGTTTTTTTTTCTTTTTTTGTTGCTGGGCAGAAACCCATCATTAAAATCTGGCAAATTTGAGTCTACATCATGTGCTTCCAAAATTCTCACTCTGGCCATGAACCATGCCAAAGGAGTTCAATTCTTTTTAAAATGAATTATGACAGCATTTCCAAATGCTGTGTAATCTGAAACACTGGTGGCACACTGCGGAAAGACCGCTGCTGGGAAGAGAGGCTGGGCCGGAGATTAATGACCCGGGTTCCAGGCGAAGATGTGATGAGTTTTGATGAGTTTACACGGCAGAGGAGGAAACAGGAAAGCGACCGTGAGAGGAAACATTCGCACGGCTAAGATTAAGGAAACGAGGAGGAGAAATGGCTCCTTCGCACTGCTGTGGCCCCAGAGCTCCTCCGACTCCTTTGTGCAGTCTGACTAGGCATCGGCCTGGGCTCAATCAACATTGATCCTTAATTTGTAACTAAATTAAAACCTTATATGTGTTTTTTTTTAGAATCATAGTTTGACAACATGAGGACAAATGTTATTATATTAACAGTGAGCTGCCAAAATGAAGGAAATGTTTGTGTAAACGCGGGTGTGGCTGGCTCTGGCTCTGGCTCTCTCCCACTTGCCTCATTCTCAGTCTGCCGGTTGCCAGGGCGACTCCCCCACCTCTGTTCTTGAGGTTTTTTTTACCCGCCTTTTTTAATCCTCCCCCCCCCACCCCCCCGGAGCCGCTCGGCTGAACAGGCACCCTCAGTCCTCGGGGGGCGGGCGTGCGTGCGTGCGTCCTGGTCCTGGTCCTGGGTCTGGGTCTGTGCCCAGGAGGTTGTTGGTTTGATTCCCAGGTAATGGTTCCGCTGTGCAGCTGTGCCAGGTGGTTGAAGCTCACACTACCTGTGCAGCCTGGGAGGTTTGAGGCTGCTGGACGCAGTCCGTGCTCAGGGTGAATGGCGTTATAAACTGGTCCTGCACTGGAGACCAGACCTGGGTTAAATACATATTTGTTTTGGATTCAAGTACTCTTCTACGCGTTACTGATCTTGTCTGGTGTATTGGAACCAATTAAATGCTCTCAAAAAGTGCAAACCCCACCTTCTGGTCATATTGGCAGGCTCAGTTACACCAGGCAAGATCAACACAGCACAGAGAAGTATTTCAATCCAAAACAAATACGTATTTGACCCAGGTCTGCTGGAGACACAGGAGAGCACTTTGTATCGCCTCTCTGTGCTTGTGTTTCTATGAGGAAACCTGCTTTATTTTGGAAGACTTGTGGTTCCCTCTCTCTGGTCTCATTGGTCTCCATGAAGGCCCGTTATCTTCTTATCAGTTTAATACTGATTGATATGGGGATCCTCCTGTCTTCGCAGATTTTTGCTGACTCACTCTAACACTTGAATCCAAGTTTGTCTTTAATCAACGAACTGTCTCACACAGTGGAGCTCACGGAAGCCTTTGAGGAAAATGGAGTCGATCAATGACATCAGTCAAATGAGCACATTTTCTCTTGAGTATCCCAAGTGTGAAACTAAAAGCATTGATTAAAATGGCTAGCACTCACTGCCAAAAACACACTTCCACTGTTGCTTGGATCCCCCGGGATTAAAAGGCACCTACTGTGATGTTCTATGAGAGCATTGGGAAAGTATTTGGTTGGCTGTGCTATTGGCCTGTTTGCCAATAGCAGCCAACAGCATGGCTGAGCAACTTGGTGTTTGTTGGGTACATTACAGGCATTTAGTAGATGCTCTTATCCAGAGCGACTTACACAACTTTTACATAGCATTTACATTGCATCCATTTATGCAGCTGGATATATATACTGAAGCAATGCAGGTTAAGTACCTTGCTCAAGGGTACAACGGCGTGTCCTTACCTGGGAATCGAACCTGCGACCTTTCACTTACAAGACTAAGTTCCTTACCCGTAGCCGTTGGAGCTCACAGTATTATTTCAGATTACAGTACTTTAGTTTTGTATCATTCTTGACTCCGAGTTAGTGAGGAAATGTGTCCTTATATTTGTATTTCTATACCAAAGACTTAATTATATACTAAAAAACTTTTTTTTTGTTGCATTATGAGTATGCTACATTAACACAGACAAAACGCGTAGATGCGTGTTACTTCAGCGGCTTGTGAACTTTGTAGGGAGGCTGTCGAAGTCGGTGTCATTAAAGCAAACCGTTAAATTTAATGTGGACAACTTTGTTTTTATTTCACAGGTGCGAGCTAAATTAAACGCTCACAGTACGTGCCAGCTCTGTGACGTGAAGCTTGGCACTGGCACGGAGGGTGTAGCTTAGATGAGCAGGGTAATGCCCTCTATAGAGTCCCTGCTGTAAATGCACGCAAAGCAACACCAAGCTAAGCCAGAACAAACAAGAAATGATGTAAGAAGTGAACTACTCTCCTTCTGAGAGAGAAATCTCTTGCAGAAAAAATGGTGAAGCTAAAATGGGGGACAGATTGACTAGAATTTCTGCTGAATAAACTCTGAGGGGCTGCTAGCAGGAGCCCTGTGATTGGAAACATCTGGAAACATCAGCTCTCTGTTTGGGATCAACTGCGAGTTCTCATTCATGTCAGTTATCAGCGCACTGCTAAATTTTTTTCAGAGTTATAATTGGTCTGAAGATAAACAGTGGGGTAGAACGACTGGAGAAAACTGCTACTTTAATCAAAGTCTGTGAAAGTTTTTAAAAAGTGCGCTTCTTTTGATTTGATGGCGCAGGCTGGCCGTGGCCAAGTGAAATGAATTTGGGCTCACGGGTTCAGAGAAACGGTACCGCTGACGCAGAGAGCTGGGCCTGCGACTCGTCAGCCTGACCGATTGGGTCCGACGGCTCTCCTGCGATCTCGAGTTCCCCGCGTCGTGTTTTTCCGTCAAACGCGCCTTCCTTTTCCGGCCTTCTCTTCTCGAGTCTCTCTGCTTCTCATCGTCCTGGCGACCCGTCGTCCCGGCGACCCGTCTGTGCCGTGGCAGTGCCAGTGCCAGACGCCAGCAGAAATTCCGCAGAAAATCTCACTGAATCTGCAAATCCTCATTGCCGCTCCCCCGCTGGCCTCCCCTGAGGTACAATTCTGTGGTGATGACGGGGGGGGGGGGGGGGGGGTGAGGGGGGTGGAGGAGGGGGCGTGGGGGCTGGCGTGCGGGGGTGGAGCCTGGGGGATGCAGTGGAGGGTGCTCTGAGACACACCGTCCGTACAAAAAACAAGTCTATAAAAGTATCCCTCAAGTGTGCTTTTTCTGAACTGAATCCCAGCTAGTGTACTTAAAAGTGCACTTTCACTTTACTTTCCAGAAATAAACTTGGGCCACGGCTTAAAATACTTAAAGGCCTCCCTATTTAGGATACACAGTTTAAAAGTAGGTCATAAGTGGTATACATAAAGTACAGTTCCAGGAAATAAGGATTTCACAGGGGTAATTTTTCAAAGTCTGAGCGACTTGGAACAGTACAGATATCAGTTACAGCAGCACACCTGTCAGATATAATAATTCATAAGTCATACGAACACCATTGTCCAGTGATGGTTTCTTAAGCATACCTGAAGGGCACAGGCATTATGATGGGGCGTACTTTTGACAGCTGAGAATGCGTTTGCCGCTTTATAGCATTTTGTCCGAAATGCATTGCTAAAGGCTTGTGTTACCGTTCCAACTGTAGTTCCTAAGAAAAGCCATATCATATTTACAAACGTTTGGATTTGTTCATGCTTGTCAGTTTGCTCGTGGGCTCTTTCTTCCTAACTCTTTCTGGCTGATCACTTAATATGTTATTAGCTGAGCTGGAAAAGATGCTGGGTAATGAATTCCAGGATCAATTTAGTGTATTTTTTAGATTGGCCTGGGCGGTTTTTGTGTGTGCAGTGAAGGATATGTTATTATTTACATACATTTTTGTGACATGCTGGCTTTACAGTGGCTGATAGAGCATTCTGGGATTTGTAGTCTAAAGAAAGATAAAAATACTCCAAAGCAGCTTGTGCTGTGATGGTATGCATCCAGAGGCTGTATATGTGTGTATTACCCGATTATTCTTCAAAATGTGATGTTTAATATTATTTTCTTTTGGAATTATTTCCAATAGCAAGTGCAACCTGAGATTGCGGTGCTCAAGGAGAACAGTTAGCAAGTGATCTTTATGTTTTAATCGTGGATAAACTGTAAAATTAATCTGTTCATATGTACGGCATTGCTGTAAAAGCCACTTTGGAGTTACCCAAAGTATATTTTCTTGCTTTTGATCATGAACCCCCAAATTCCCTCATAACTGCCATTGTAAAGCGGGCTGGTTTCCAGAAATGTTTTTAAATATCAAAAATATCTTTCATCACACAGAAAAACAGTGTGGGCCAATCAAAACCATACATTAAAGCTGGAATAATATCAAAATCACTCCAGAAAGTGAATTATCTGTGTAAAATTGGCTGGAGGGCTTACAGTTGCAATTCAAACATTGATTCATCACTCCTCTGTTATTCTGTATGGAAAGTTTTTGGCTGCTGTTAATGTCAGAATCCATTCCCTTCACGTTTATTTGTTTGAAACCAGAACACGTTTCTTGGGCTCCTTTCTGGGTTTTGTTTGGCTGCGTTATGGTGCTTTAGGAGAGTGTGTGTGTGTGTGTGTGTGTGTGTGTGGTGTGTGTGTGGCGTGTGTGTGTGTGTGTGGTGTGTGTGTGTGTGTGTGTGTGCGTGTGTGTGTGGTGTGTGTGTGTGTGTGTGTGTGTGTGTGTGTGTGTCTGGTGTGTGTGTGTGTGTGTATGTGTGTGTGTGTGTGTGTGTGTGTGGGTGGCGTGTGTGTGTGGTGTGTGTGTGTCTGGTGTGTGTGTGTGTGTATGTGTGTGTTTGTGTGTGTGTGTGTATGTGTGTGTTTGTGTGTGTGTGTGTGTGTGTGTGTGTTTGTGTGTGTGTGTGTGTGTGTGTGTGTGGTGTGTCTTGGTATCCAGAGCGACTTTAAAAAGTGCGTACAGTGTGGTTTAGGGAAGACAGCGCTGATGGCAGGTTTGATGATGAGAAACCAGCATCATAAGTGACTCAAAATGAACTTGGACCTTAATATTGAGCAACAAATTTAAAAGCAAGATGCGTTTTATTTCAGTATGCTACCCAAGGAGCACGCAGAAAAAGGCTCCAACAGAGATGAGGTTGTTGAGTGAATTTTGAATGACGTTCGAGCGATGGCTGAAGTTTGAGGAGCCAGATGTGCGACAGGCCGTATGTCTTCCTCTGACAGGTTCAAGGCTGATCATAAAGAACCGTCAGCTCAAACCTGCCTCACCCAACACTCCCTCACCCCAACCCTCCCTCACCCCAGCCCCTCCCTCACCCAAACCCTCCCGCACCCATCCCCTCCCTCACCCAGCCCCTCCCTCACCCAGCCAGCCCAGATGGTGCAGTCGCTCACGGGTCCCCGTTCGCCCCCCTGTCCCGTGTGAGCGCGCGTCTTGGCCTGATGTGGGAGGAATAACAAACCACGCCCCCCAGGGCCCGACCGCGTGACCTTTGACCCTGCCGCCCCCCCCCCCCGCCCCCCCCCACACCCTGATTCCAATTTCCCTCTTCCACATCTTTCACCTTTCTCTACCTTCCCTTCCACATGTTGGAATCATCATTGGGCTGTTATGGCCCTACCATTTCATTTCTCATTAATCGTTGTTTGGGGTGTTGGTGGTTTATGAACTGTCCCTGTTGTGTATCTGATGCTGGAAGCTCATTGGGCCGTACTTGTTGTTTACCTGATGCTGAAATCTCATTGGGCCGTCCCTATCGTCTATCCGACGCTGAAAGCTCATTGGGCCATCATTGTTGCTTATCCGACACTGAAAGCTCATTGGACCGTCCCTGTTGTTTACCTGATGCTGAAAGCTCATTGGGCCATCCCTCTTGCTTATCCGACACTGAAAGCTCATTGGGCCATCCCTGTTGCTTATCCGACTCTGAAAGCTCATTGGTGCTCTGCCAGGGATGCTTTTTCCTGGTGGTGACCTGACCCTGTCCTGGTGGAGAGGGGGGGGGCACACAGGCAAATATGTATCTTTCACGTCTATTTTCAGAGCCATGTTTTCGTTTCCTGTTGATACAACCTTCCAGGACCTTTCAGCTTTTGGGGCTTGTTGATTTTGTAAAGGGTAACGCACCTTTGCAGACTGCGTACTATAGTGTTTGTTCACCCGTCGTCTTCTAGATTTATTTTAAGGGTCAAGGTCAGATTTTAGCTTGGTCTTCACTGTTCTTTGTTCTAAACTAGAAATAACAAAATGGAGGAACTGACTGCTGTCCTCTCTGTTTCTTAGCCAGAGCTGGACAGGAAATGGGCCTGTGGAGAGCCGTCTGATGCTGCCGTTAGTGAAGTGTGTTGTATCTGTGAGAGCTTTGTGTGCCCGGCACAAGGGGAGACCTGGAGTAGCTGAAACTCCAGCAGCTCAGGAGCCGGTTCTATGAACTCTGATCGAGTGAATTTTACTCTCACAGAGTACATTTGTCCCTTTTTGACTCGTATAAACTCTGCAGAGTTGTGTTGGCACTCATCATTTTACTCTGGGTAACTGTACCATCTCTGCTACCTCGACATTTTGGTTACGCTCAGAAGCCACACGTATACGTGTATACGTAACTGTGTAGAACTAAAAAAAAAAAGTAACCCAAATAATTTCAGCTTTCAGAATATAGGACCATGACCCCGTTGCTCTTAAATTGAATCTACCTCTCAGTTCTGGGGGTGTTGGACACCCCTGTGCTGCGCTGCCCTTTGAAAATCCCACCCATCAGAGAGGATTTCACTCTGGCAGCTCAGAGCTGACCTCGAACCCTTTCTTTCATCGAAGCCGAGGCTAACTGCAGGCTACCCCACAGGCTGAGGAAATGATAACCAGACCCTATGCGGAGTAGCCATGGTCTACAGCCTCCACTTTAAAAGGTGCTATTGTCTTATATTACTCTGACATCTTAAAATTTTTTTTAGTTTTAAACCAAAAGGATTTGGTAACGCAAGCCGGAAAGAGTCCACCCTGTGGCATTCGGTCCGCCGGAGAAGCGGATTGGTCTCGGGCTGCGCCGGCCGGTGGAGAGAGCACACGCACCTGGGTTGCGTCCTAACCCTAACCCTAACCCTAATCAGCCCAGGTGCTCAAAAGTGTGTTCCCCTCCACCAGCCGGCACAGCCGAGACCAACCCGCTTCTCCGGCGGACCGACTGCCACCCGCCCAAATTAAGACGGTCTCACCGTCACGGTTGTCCTGAGCCCAAATCTGAGCTGGCGAGGTGTGGAGCCCTTTGCACAAGCGGCTCATGGCTGAATAAAGGTTGTTTGCGTGGTGCTTTCTCTGCCTGTCGTCTCGCATAGGATCACCGGCTGGTTTGGAGCGCGTCGTTAGCCACGGGGGCTAATCTCCTTCTCAGAGCAAGCAGGTGCCTTCAGAAGTGAGATGTCAGTGAATGGGGGCTTGCTGTAGTGCTGCTAAAGGGCTATTTAGAGTCTGTCTCCACCAATCAGTGCAACAGCAGCTGTGTGACAAATAAATCGCTGCACAATATATTGAAAATATATATTTAAAAAATAATTCAATAAATTATAAGAAGTTATAATTGATTTTTACAGACTTTTAGTAACCATTGCGTTCATTAAGTGCACATGAACTGATTATTAAGGACTCTGAGGATGAGCACCATTGGTTATTGAACCAATGGTGCAGTCATTTTTCAAATTTTCACACATGGATAGAAAAAGATATTAAGACAGTTTCCCTTAGTCGGTTTGTCGGTTAGAATTTGAAATCCCATAGACCACGCGAGCTTAATGGGATGTAATGGGGAAAAATACAGCAGTTTCCTTTTGGTGCAGTTTATTTATGCAGCTCTGCAGATCAAAGTGGGATCTGTGCAATATTTATTCAGTGCGTCTGTCCGGCACTAGGCCCAGTCTGATTACAACACATCTGATTGCTTACAATGTACAAATTTCCTCATACCACCACGGTCTTCTGTTTTTACACAGTGAAGTGTCCAGTGTTAAATCAAACCTTACAGAGTTCATATTAGTTCACTATGGGCCGGAGTGAACTTGTATCAACTTATCAACGCTGGACATTTTACTGCATGGTTTTGTTATTGCTAACAGTTTTTTTTCGCACATTTTTTGAATCATTAGTTCTCGTATTTTATATTACTCCTGTCTGGTTTTTTGTAAGATTTGTAGAAACTTTATTATTTTTTTGCAGAACAGCCTCAGAGGCAGGTTCTCATGTGGAGAGAACAGTACTTAACTGTAATTTATCTGACTGAATGTGTGGGGGATTGACTGAGCAAACTGACCAAAGTAAGCCTCATTAAGAACAGGCCGTATTGAACCAGGAACCAGCAAAGGCCCAGCTGCACTAGTCACCGGTTCGATTTCCATTTAGGACACTGCCATTGTACCCTTGAGCAAAGTACCTAACCTGCATTGCTTCAGCATATATCCAGCTGTACAAATGAATGCAATGTAAATGCTGTGTAAGTCATTTTGGATAAGAGCGTCTGCTAAATGCCTGTAATGTCATTTCTCTGCTGCATGGTAAATGGTAAATGGACTGCATTTATAGAGCGCTTTTATCCAAAGCGCTTTACAATTGATGCCTCTCATTCACCAGAGCAGTTGGGGGTTAGGTGTCTTGCTCAGGGACACTTCGACACGCCCAGGGCGGGGATCGAACCAGCAACCCTCCGACTGCCAGACAACAGCTCTTACCTCCTGAGCTATGTCACCCCTGCTGCAGTGACTTCTCCACTGGCTTCCCGTGTAAGTCCCTGCTGTTCAGTCTCTGAAACACGCGCGCATGCCTGCTACACGTACAGCCGTAGCGTGGAATTAGCATTTAGCTTCATCGTGTCAGTACACTGCAGACAAACCTAGCTGAGCTCTGGAAGATTTTCTCAAGCGCTCGGATATGCTTCCCGCAGTTCAGTGTTTTCCTTAAGAAACGCTCTTTCACAACCTTGGAAATTCTGCAAATCCGCTTTTTAAAAATTTATTTATTTATTTATTTTTTTTTTTTTTTTTTTTAAGATCTGCAGACTTTTGTCTTTGAATGCTGAGTAAAAGCAAAAGCTGGCAGCGGGCGAGCCAACCGTGGCACATGACGCGGGTCAGGCCATTCCTGTAAACAGCGATAACGTCCTTCGGGAGAATTTTCTAAAACTGTACAATTTTACTGGCAGCTACGGGTGTTTTAACTGTTTGGATTTGGACACCACGTTCTCTTCATTTCCAGAAAATGTTAAATGTCCCGCTGGTTACTATCAGTGCACTTTACTGTCCAAACAAAGATATTTATTTGGAATTAAAATTCTTGACATGCTCATTTGCTTTTCATATTAAGCTGACTGGTTTAGTGTTGCAACTGCAGTTTCACTATCAGTTACTGGGCTGTACATTAAATCAGGAGAAACAGGAGAAGAAGAGGGAGCAAGAGGAGAAAAAGAGAGGGAGTAGGAGGAGAAGAAGAGGGAGCAGGAGGAGAGGAAGAAGAAGGAGTAGGAGGAGAAGAGGCTTTGCTTCAGTCCGTCAGTTATGTGGACTTGTGTGAAGTCCTCGTTTGAACACTGATTTAATTACCAGCAACAAAGGCGTGGTAGCTCTAGTTTAACAGAATATTTACTTTCTCTGCCATCGTGAGGGGAAAACAGTTAGATAACAGTTAGATGGGGGTTCACCTGAAAATAAAACATCAGTCCACTACTGGTGAAAAACAGTCAAGCTGAAAACACCATGCTCCCACTTGGCCTCTTTGAGTTGGTCTTGAAAAGCAAAGATGCTTGACGTTTGAGTGGGCTGCGTGTGAGCTGGAGCGCCTGACGGTGAGTACGGTAAGTGAGTCTCTCGGTGGCATGGGAGGACCAAGCCACGGGGAGCGAGAGGGAGAGTGTGCGGTCTGGCGGACAGAGCGTTGAGTCACGCAGCTGCTCCTGTTCCCTCACCTCCTGGGCTGTGGGGGGGGGTGGGCGGGGGGGGGATGATCCTGCTGACTGCGGTGTTCTGGTCCCGCCATCGTCCCTCTCCCGCTGTTTTGTTCTGACGAACTGGCGCTGCGTTTCAAAGCGTGCGGTAAAACAGCGATTCGTGGTTGTCACAGCGTGCGTTTGTTTTCCCTCCTTTTGCGTATTAATCCGGTGTCCATTCCATCTCATGCCCTGTGGTGATATCTGGCTGGATCTCCTTCCTTATCGAGTTCAGTGAACTGAACAGTGTAGGTGGTTTTCTTAGTGTTTCAGGTACGACGACAGCTTTAGCAGTTCCAGTTCTATGGGATTCTAGTACTGTGTGTTACTGTAATTTCCTCCTTTTGGTACCAACAGCCGTGCTACCAGTTCTAAATCTGCTCTGGTTATTAATTATTGAAAATTCATTTTTGATTGGCATCATAATTATTGGTTAAAATCACTCTGCAGAATTTGTGGACCTAGATCAGTCCACATATCAAAATGTTGTCATTGTAAAGTACTACTTTACCATTGCAAAGTAGTGTTTACACACCCACTGTTTGTAGTAGGAGTGCTTAGAGAGAAGTAAGATTTGTATTTTTTAAATTGCCATGACAAATGTTTTTCAGTAGTTTTGACGCCAGTACAGCCCTGCCCTGTGTCCACATTAGTAGATGGCAACGTTGGCTAATGACGGTGCAAACTCGCCAATAAAATGACTGTCAAGGCATTGGCTGCTCCTTCCAATCTGCTACGTCCCATTAAACCAAGCTTTTTGTCTGAAGCATTTTTCTCTGCCTGCGTCTATAATGATAACATTTTGTTACGTTGACCTGGAACTCTGTGCTGACCTGCTCTCAATAGTTAGCTGTCTCCTCTGTGTCTGCCATCCTACGTGACTACTGCGGATCTTTGGGGGGGGGGGGGGGGGGCTGTGGATGAATGGGGGCCCTCTCTGAGCGAGCTCTGCTTTCAGCTGAATCACGGGGGCCAGAATGCTGGGGCCTTTTGTCTGAACCCGGCCCCTGCCTGTATATCCCCCCCCCCCCTCCACTGCGTGTGTGAGGCTGTTGCTGTTTTGTCCCCAGCTATGCTGGCTCCTCAAACTCCCATAACATCCATCTTATAGTAACACATGAAAGGTAAAGGGAGGGTAGGGGACTGCCCCCCCCCCCCCATTATATTCGCATCTCCTCAGAGGCCCAGCCGGGCCTGTGTCATTCTGCTTTATTCGCCCCTGCAGCCGCTGCACAGCGTGGAACTCTCCGGAGAGTTAGGCTGAATTAGGCTGCCTCTAACTCTGGCCTCTGTCCCTCTGTTCGCACCGTGTTCGCAGATTTCCGTGCACTAAAGGCCCTCTTTTGAACTGCGCACTTGTGAACTGGGAGCCATTTTGGCTCATTATCGCTGCTCTAGGTTTGGGCAAGGGGTCATCAGATACGGAAACTTCCTGAACCCCCCTCTCGCACACACATACGCATGCATGAACACACGCACGTGCGCACACACATACATGCATACACACTCAGGCACACACGGACATACATACACACACTCAGGCATGCGCACACACACAATCAGTCACACATGTGCGCACACATGCACATGTACACACACGCACACGTACGCACACACACATACATACGCTCAGGCAGGCACACACACAAACACACACACATATGCACACACACACACACACATACATACACACACTCAGGCATGCGCACACACACACATGCGCACACACACAATCAGTCACACGTACGCACACACGCACATACATACACTCAGGCAGGCACACACACACACACATATGCGCACACACACACACACATACACACACACACACACACGTGTACACATACACATACACACATAGAGACCGGGGCATTGGATTATCAGCACCACAGTGGTGCCGGAGTCGCAGGGAATGACTCAACCTGGACTAAATAGCAGCAGCTGGACTCAGCAGAATCACAAGGACCAGGCTGACAGAGCCCAGCGGCTGAGCCAGGCCCACGTGCCCCTGGGACTAAACTACAGCCCCTCTAATGAGCTGAGAAGCGTTGCCTTTGAGACTCAGACGCAGTGCGTTTCACCAGACTGCGTTGAAGGCTGGTCACAAAGGGACAGCAAATAGCAGGTCATCTGATACGGAGGAGGTCTAAACACGCAACGGCGCTTTGAAGAATGGTTTGACCGCGGTTTCACGGCTTTAACAGGCTACGCTGTTCGCGGTGACATTGTCGAAGCTTTCTCGCTGAACGTGAGAACCTCGAAGGCTGAAGGTTTTAGACGTGAAATGAATCGGTCCTCTGTCCGACATCACAGCCAACTATATGCATATCACATGAAGGCAGTCTTGAATGCATCCCTGATTGATTTTTTGTCCATTTTGTTTCGCATGACATTACAGGCATTTAGCAGATGCTCTTATCTATAACTCCCTTAAAAAGCTTTTTGCATTTTACATAGTATCCATTTATCCAGCTGGATATGTCCTGATGGAATTTTGGTTATGTACCTTGCTCATGGGAACAACGGCAGTGTCCTCCCTGGGAATCGAACCTGTACTGAAACCTTTTTGGCTCCCAGCCCAGCTCTCTAACCACTGTACCGCACTGACTGCTGTTTTGTGTCTTATTTTCTCCTGCATGACAAAGCGACAGTCACATATGACTGGTGACCTCTTAGATGGATAACTGCCCAATAAAGTCGCCATTAGACATTTTTAAAAGGGGATTAAAGTCCAGTCAGCTTTCTGAAATAGACTGCACAAACAGAGTGAGAACAAGCCTCCCATTTTCTCCACCCTGGAGACAGAGCGGGGAGATGCTGTAATCGATGGGACTGCTTCCAAAATGGCCGGTCCGTGACCCCTCTTCCCCATCATGAGGTTAAGGCAGCCTTTTCCATCCGCTTGTATGAACATAAAAACATTCCAGACCTCTTCTTAGGTTCAGTGCTACCAGCTGCACAGTAATATGTTCTGTGTTAAATTAACATGAACATGAACATGAACATTGCAGGCATTTAGCAGAAACTCTTATCCAGAGTGTTTTGCCTACAATTTGCATTTAATCCATTTATACAGCTGGATATATACTGAAGCAATGCTTCAACACAGCCATCCTGCACTTGCAGTGTACATGTGGTCCCTATTGGACTCATATAAACTCTGTTAGTGTTGAATTAACACTGAGCGCTTTGCTGTGTTGCCCTTAAGGAGAGGGGATATGGGACAGAGAGAAATCTGTAGAGGTGAGCCGTCTGGTTCTCATTCAGCCCAAACCTCAGGGAACTTGGTACTTGACATTGCATAACAAACCAGACTCCTTTTCACTTCTTGAGCAACATCAGGAGTTCTGCTGTTGCTAAGATGAGTCACATGATGTGAAGGAGCATCGAGAGCCAAAAACGAATTCATGATCTGTCCTGGCTGAGGGTGGTCTGCGATGTTGTGAGATCTTCACAGGCCTTCTTTTCTTATGACTTCTACAGTACGCTGCCTCCGATTCTTACAATAGTTTGTCGAGCAAAGACTGATCACTTCGGACAGATTTTAAAAAGCGTATAATGATTGATTTGTGTGTGTGTGTGTGCATGCGTGTGTGTGTCTGCATGTGTGTGCGTGTGAGCGCAAGTGAGTGTGTTTGTGTGAGTATGTGTGTTTGTGCGAGTGTGTGTGTGTGTGTGTGTGTGTGTGTGCGTGCGTGTGTTTGTGGGAGTGTGTGTGTGCATTCTAATGGCAGCAGTGTAGTGTAATGGGTAAGGCTTGGCCTTGTAACATATCCAGCATATATCCAGCTGTATAAATGGATGCAGTGTAAATGCTGTGTAAAAAGTTGTGTAAGTCGCTCTGGATGAGAGCGTCTGCTAAATGCCTGAAAGCCATGCAATGGTAGGCTGCCTGCTTCGAGGCGACTGCCAGAAACACACACACATGTTCCAGGGATTATCCCAACCCCTGAAAGGCACAAAATGAGCTTTAAAATGAGTTGCTTAGTCTCAGGGGGTTTATCCTACAACACTTAAGTACCATTAGTGCCTCATTTAAAATCTGTGTAGATCTGGAACAAACACAAAAAGATTTGACATGTAAAGGGATGTGAAGGATATAAATATAACTTCTTGGATTCGCCAAAAATAATTTTTGCCTTCGTTGCCAGGTAACATTAAACTACAGCTTCGTCTCTTCTTAATGGAGCCCCACAGCCACTGAGTGGTTTGTCTCTGTCACAGTGAAGTTCTGCCAGTGCGTGATTTTGAACAAATTCCAGGACAGGCTAATATGAGCAAAACTCAGAGCTAAAACCAGCCTCCTGGAACCCGCAGGGTACTTTAAGTTATTGGAACGGACAGAACAGCTTTCTGGTGGCGAGGGTCTGTGTTGACTTTCATCAAATGGTGACCCCCTGAAACACAGTAGAGCCTGACCTCAGCCAGGTGGAAGCTTTTAAATGACTCCATTTTGGGTTTAGCGTGTAGAGGGGTTTTGGCAACTGGGCCCTGTTCTTATCGGGGAGCTGGTTTAAACTAAACAGGCGCATTTACGTAAATAAGGCTGCATTAGCTGAGACCTCACGTGTCTCAGCCCAAAACGGTTTGTCCCTCACTGGATGCCCCCTGACACATGTTGTCCGTATGTCCTGCTGTCCTAATGTCCTTCCCTAATTGTACCTGCCGTCAATTAATTACTTTGAGAGACACAGGGAGAACAAAGCAGGTGACTGAACAACCAAACCTAGCTCAGCCGTGCTGCTGTGAACGACCTACGGAATTCCAGTTGCTACTTTGTATCTGTGCACCACAGATGTGTTTAATTTGCTAGATAACCGGCCCCCGCCCACCACACGTGTGTGTTATACGGTACATGTGTCGACTTTCTGAATGATCCACTCTTCCTCCGACATTGTGGTTTGCCGAAAGCGCATTTCAGAATGAAAAATGTTCCTGCTTTTGTCATCTTGTCATGCTTTGGAGGGTGCCCCCCCCCCCCCCAATAGGGGGTGCAGACCTCACTGCAGGATTACACGGTGCATTTTTCAGAAAGCGCTTGTGTGTCAGGAGGTTTCCTGTTTCTGCGGGATTGGTTGACAGTGGAATTCGCACACCTGGTGTTGAAAATGAACACTGGACGTGTCGCTGGACATGTCAAGACCAGGCTTGATATGGTGTTAGATACTATCTATTCTGTAGGTAAGCAGAGCACTAGGTACAGTTTAGTCTGGAAACTGGTGAGAATTGTTGGGCTGAATGGCCTGTTCTCATCGTTATGTTATGTTAGTACATTTTATTTGGCAGATGCTTTTATCTGGCGTGACGTACAGTAAGTGCTCTGTGCTTGGTAACGTAAAGGCAGCAGAAGATCACTTGTTCTTTCGGCGATACTTGACATTTGATACAGCACAAATTCAGTCAGTGAGCACAGGCTCAGCACAGGCTCAGTCAGTGAGCACAGGTTCAGCACCACAGGTTCAGCACAGGCTCAGTCAGTGAGCACAGGTTCAGCACAGGCTCAGTCAGTGAGCACAGGTTCAGCACCACAGGTTCAGCACAGGCTCAGTCAGTGAGCACAGGTTCAGCACAGGCTCAGTCAGTGAGCACAGGTTCAGCACCACAGGTTTAGCGCGGGTCCCCAGTTTGCATGGCCTCTCTCTCTGTTCTCCTTCCAGAGGTACGTGAGTCACACAGCCTGTTTGGCACTTACTTCACCTGTGAGGGGGATGACAGGCTGATGTATGCTGGGGGATGAGAGCTCTCTCTGATAGGCCCGCTGCCAGTTTAGCCACGTGTTGCTGCACTCCTCCTAACAGACTCCTCCTTGCTCTCTGCGGTTTTATTTCTCACTTTCCTGAGCCAGATAATCCACCCCTCTCTCTGGTTTTTTTCCACATTATATTTACCGATGTGTCCTTCTTCTCTCTGGCAGCTGTAGAGATCCCCGCAATGAAATGTATAACTGTTCTCTGAAAACCAGCCAGCATCCTACCTGATAGTCGTTATTCGACCTACATACATCTACTTGGAGCTTCATATCAACTTCATATTTTCAGGGGAAATAAGTTAGTATATACTTGGCTGTGCCAAGCCCATACTGAATCAGTGGAATAACAGGGCACAGTAGGTCTGTTGCTTTATGTGCTTTCTCTTCCACTTTGGAATGGCTGATTGTATTCGTCAGCACTCTCTGCTCCAGCCTCTGCTGCCAGTGGAGGTAGTGCAGACAAGCATGTGTTCCGAAGTGTGTTATCAACCACAAGTCAGGTTCTCACAGATGTAAGTCAGAGGAAGAGGCTTCACATGCAGCTCAACAGTTGGCCAGCAGGGGTCGCTGGTGAGCAATGAGACTGTGCGATCCTGGCTGACTGAAGCCCTCCCCACCCTTTGGAGGCGGTAGTGTCAACAGTGCATGGCCTGTTTTTCAATCAGCTAATTGAGTACACACACTGATATTTATGGAATTTATGGTTCCAGGTTATCAAAAGCTTTCACGCCTTGCCAGAGTTGTAATGTACAGTCTAATTAGATCTTTGGATTTCTGATTACTGCCACTGACACATGTATGTAGTAGTTCTCCCTGAGCGTCATGGACCTATAAACCTGTTATGAAGAACATATTAAACCTCAGGTGTTAACACCTTCACACTTTAGGGTGAAACACTACGTTTTTTTTTTCTTTTGAGAGGCAGCGGTTTCTGCTGCATCAACACTTTTGTTCAATCACACGGAGGTTTTAAAGGGAAATGTTGAGTGACAAGCCAAATGAGTTCATACTGCTAACACAGAACAGTAATTTAATGAGACAGGCGATCCCCTGGGGCTGTGTAGCTCTGCAGTTTAACAGGTGAAGTTTGGCAGTTGCCCTTTTATTCCTTAAAGCCAATACTATAAAGATTTATGTAATTACACAGCGCTCTCTGTCTATGCAAGAAAATGGAACTTAATGGACTGTAATGTAAACTGTTGCGGTATTGCAAACCACAATTGCTATTGCTAGTCTGCAAGCAGCAATGAGATGGATAATCAAACATGAAAAACACTTGATTAGACTAGGACCGGTTCATCCAAACACAGCTATTAAAATGAAAATAAGAGGCAGGAAAGTGAATGCTGCTTTTTTGTTTGTTTATTTAAAAATTTTGTGTGAATAGAAAAACATACCAGGAGCTGGCATACAAACAGTGAAGTATAGTTTTAAAGCTAAATAAAAACAAATTATAATTGTGAAACATGTATGATGTAAGCTGCCTTACAGAATATTTATTTTCACATTTAGAGGGAAAATTGTACATATAAGCATACATTGATAGACAGAAATACATAAGGTGAAAACAAGAAAGAAACCACAAATGTAGTGAGCATCATAATTCGTGTGACAACTTTCTTGGATGAGGATCCTTAAAACCTTTTGCCTGCAAGTAATGGTTGAGTATATCACTTTGGCCAGTTGTGTTGTGAAGTTACCAAAGCATCAGATTACTTTGTTGTAATGCGTTGAGACATTTAATCATGTATTTACGTTTTTACCCAGATCAACTATGGCAAATGCCATTTTACATGGACTAATATATGTGCGCATGAACTTCAAAAACAACGGGGGCTTTTTGGTCAAATGATTAAATGTCTTAAAGGGCACCATTGGTCTGCTCTTGGAAAATTATCTGTGGTTTACCCAACAAAAACTTGTGGTGTGTGAAGTATTATAACTTGGAAGTTGGTATTAAAATATTCATTTTTAAAACATCAGTATTTATAAGTATGTAAAATGAACCCTAAGACAAATTCTGTTGTATTCAGCTCAGAACAGCGATTCTCACAAAGGTTCAGAAACGCTTTGTATGTCGAACCAAAGGCTTCCCCTGGGTTACACATTCTCTTAGGGTGACCCTAGGTGCCCCAAAACATTCAGCACTCCCTGTTGTGGCTGCAAACGTATTTCAGGTCCCTGTAATGCTACAGGGACCTGAGTATAATAGTCTATTTTAAGTGGTTTTTTAAATCTCATCCACAGTTGTCCCGTGTGCACGATTGTTTTCATTTTGGCAAAACGTATCGTATCTGTACATGTACGTATTAAGGGCATGAGATTACTTACGGCTTACAGAAAGAGGAGTTTAGAGTTTATCGGGTTAATGGTTAAACAACAGACTACATCAACCTACTACTTTTTTAATCTACCAGGGTTAAAAAGTGTGCTTGTACACATTAAAGACAGCTACACGATTACATTGCTGCTCATGCATATAGCTACTATACCTTTATATGGTATATGGAAATAGTTACTGATGAACAGATGCCATTTGCATGCTGATGCTATGGATAGTTTAATTGGGTGGAATGAACTGAGTTGTACGTGGTTGACAATAATGGCCCTTGTGTTGCTACAGTGGTTAACGGTCTCTGTAAGCCTGTATGAAATGGACTAAATTGTGATTAGTGCACAACAACCAAAAGTAAAACAGAAACTAAAAGGGCTTCCCAATTTAAATACACAGTGGGCCTTCTCTAAAATTCACAAAACCTGGGAAAGTGTTCTGTAAACTGTTGCTGGATCTGTTTCTATAGTGTACTGTCTAGAGATTCTATGTACTGATCAGGGGTTCTTGGTGCTGTATCCAAAAATGTAGAAGGCCAAGGGTCTTCAGCTCCTCGATTTGTATCTCTGATATATATGTTCTGTATATAGAATATCTTTGTTCAAACATATTATTTCCAGGGCTATCCACAGTTTCCTGGGTTTGCAATACTGCTTCAGTTGTTCCCTTGTGCTTAAAAACAATTTCTAGTTCCTACTTATGCACTCGGTACACGATTCCCAGAATGCACCTTGAATGTCAGCACTGACCTAAAGAGGACGTATTCACTCTGGGTGAGTCACTGGGTGTTTGGGATCCGCTGTTTCTCAACACTAAATTTATCGATGAAGGCGATTCATCAAAAAACTTAATTAATCTACACCTTGTTGCTTGGGTCTGAATTGGATGCTATCTTTAAGGTGAAAATAAAAAAACAAACAGAGCGCTCCATTGGCTGTTGAAGACAACTAGATTAGAGTGAAGCATGCTGGTCAATCCCTGGTTTTGCCTTGGTTGTGATGTGACTATGGAGATTTATTTTCTGTTCATTTTTACTTTTGTACTGAGGCCAGTAGGCAAAATGCCAGAGGAAAGGTATTTAAAATTAGTTTGAGGCTTATTCTGTCATCGCATGACCAAGCAACCGCCTGGCCTTTTGTCAGTTCTGCCAGCATATGCCATCTGCTTTATTTTGTAATAGTTGCACTGATTGACCTAGTAGCTACAACCTAAGAAAGACCTGCATTTTAGAGAATATTTAAAAATTATCTTTATGTCTGATGTTCAGAAAAAATATTTAATTTTCTTTGACTCGCTGAATGACTGCTATTATGTCAAAGTAATTTAGAATCCCATCAAAATTTTAGATTTTTGAGCGATGCCGGCCTTTTATTTTAAATGTAAGTTGTTCCTATTTTGAAATTCTGAAAATTCAGTGTCAATGGTCTCTGGTGCATTCTGGGAATACCTTCATATTGTATGGTTATTTAAAAAATCACAAGATATACTTCAAAGATAACACACAAAAAATATATAATAAGTATTTGCTATGCTGATAAGAAATTAAAGCAGCTAAAAACAGAAACCAAGTTTCATTTTGCACCGATAATATGTGATTTAATATACAGTATATATACTGTATATATATATTGTAAACAAATAAATGTAATGTAAGTATATAAAAATATAACTACTGAAATTGTCCATTCCAAATGAAAATGTGAAATTCATAGGTGGGAGGGGAATGGTAACCGAAATAGTAAGATTCCATTGTTTTTACCATAGTCGGTGAAATTATTGGCTCACCAGGCTAGTTTATCTATCAATGAACGCATTGCATTTAAAGTGCATTATAACCCGAGATTATACCATGTGAACACTAAGAAATGATCTGTGCTTTGTTGTTCTTAGTAATATTACCTACCATTATAGTAACATTAAAATAGTATTGTAATATTGTCATGATCATCACCCTCGCCCTCATTGACTTGTTGATTTAATCTATTTAATGCAGCTGTATGGATTTACATTCTCTTTTGGGCACATCTCAAAAGAAGGGACTACCCAAAAGGCATGCATCTGTTATTGGCGTCTATAATACTTATGAAACATCCTCCCTCTTGCATATTTATTTGAAAACTCATGTCTCATATCATCACTGCTTACACACACTGCCAGTTTAATGGTGTCCTAAATCAGGACAGACAGGACCAGAGCAAAGAGATTCTGCTGACGTTTCTCTCGATTACAAGCTGGCTATGTTCCCTTAAGCAAATCTGAAAGCAGTTAGATTAGCATGCGATGCCAAGGCCGAAGGGCCTTTTCAAAGTCTGCAGGCCACAGAATAAAAACACAGGCTTCTTTTACTGTGGTCCTTTTTTTTAATAAAAATAGATTTTAGACACAGCACATGGCTCGTTACATAAACTTTAAAATAGTGATTGAACACGGTAATGGACGTGGGAGGGTCTGTGTTTTCCCAACATGACTCAAGACTGGTGTCCCAGCAGCACCAGGTAGGTAGGACTGTTCAGCCTTTTCTTTTTTTTAAAATTCACAACCGGCCCTGCAGAATGCGCCACATAGCCGGGGAAAAGAGAGAAAGGCGACAGACAGAGACGCGGCATTTCCCCGCCCCCCCCTCCGGTGAACGGGCTTTCTGATTGGTCAAAGCCCAGCCTGCCCCTCCCAGTTGATTAGCAGGGAAGTGATTTTTTTCTTGCTTGATTAATCAGGGAATGCTTATTTTCAGACCATAAAATGCCTCAGAACAGGACCTGGGTGTGTCATGTGACCAGGCCTTCCTGTGGCTATCCTTCCTGTAGCTAATCTTGAGGATGATGTCTCCACTTTTGTACATCCCTGTGGATAATGGTGAATGTAATGCATTGCAATGCTTCTGAAGTCTCAGCCAGCTGATAGCAGTAGAGAATCATTAGCAATAAAGCCAACTGCTAACAGCTCCACAAATTTTTCAGTACGGTTTTTGAAAATCTTAATTTCCTGATTAATCAGGAAAAAATCACATCCCCGTGTTTGACCAGAAAGCAAATGTTTAAGGTTTTTAGTTTTTTTTTTTTTTTCTAAAAAAAGAAGAAATTTTATATACATCAGATGTACAAACTCAAGCTCACACACATGTAATTGCACTTTGCGCTAACAGAAGAAAAGGAAGAAGTGTCTATACTGGTGGTGGTGGGGCCATTGGTGGACTGCAGGTCTGTCTGGCAGTTTAAGTGCTGTCTCAGCAAGCGTTCCAGGCATACGTATCTGTGCGGTGGGTTCGAACAGCAGGCTGTCCCCCTGCTGGGCTCCTTAGTTGGACTGTTTCTTGGCTTTTATTCTGTAAGAGAGAATGGAGAAAAGCAGGTAAATAAAAAAAATACATCAAGGGTTGGGCCTTCCTCGTAGATGCTGTAAGTTGCTCAAAAAGCAGAAAGGAGAGATGAGTTAGATTACATTCTACAACTTGAAGATACTTCCAGCAGTTTTGCGCATGGGTGCTTGTATTTATTTAGACTAAACGTTTAAATTTAGCCACGTCTACAAACTAAATGGTGTGCTTCATGACTGCTGTGACAGTGGTGTGTTGAGCCCAAAATGTCATTGGTAGGTAAGGCACAGCAGACTAGTCTGGATTCTTATTGGCACATTGTAGTTTTAACAATGCAACTCCTTTGGGATAATAGGGACAGAACGTGAGATTTTTCACCCACAGGTTACCGTAAAATTTTTCTCCTATAGTTTCTGTTTCATAGCTGATGTACCTAACTAAACATCCTTAACAATAGTAAGAACAGTAATAATAGTAATGTACATTGCAAAACCAATGCTCCATTCCAGACCTGGGTCAAATACATACTTGTTTTGGATTCAAATACTTTTCTGTGCTCTATTGATCTTGCCTGGTGTAACTGAGCCTGCCAATATGACCAGAAGGTGGGGTTTGCACTTATTGAGAGTATTCCCTTGGTTCCAGTACACCAGACAAGATCAGTAGAGCACAGAAAAGTATTTGAATCAAAAAACAAATACGTATTTGAACCAGGTCTGCTCCACTCGTTACACTTCTAAAGACGGACAAAGCGCAACTGCGACGCCGGTGTCCACGGCGACGAAAAGACCGCGGTTTACATAACGAGCGTGATCTTAATCGCCACCTCTTCCAGACGAAACCCCCCCCTTTGCGTCTGCGTCTAAGTGCCGTGCGTGGAGTGCGCGCTGTGTACTGCCCCCGCTGATCTGCGTCTGGCGACTGTTTGGGGCCCTGGAGCTCTGGGGGGGGGGGGCCGTCGTCTGTTTTGGCACCGGACCTGTTTTTGTCGTGCAGAGCAACCGTTCGCACCTCTCTGTGTTTCCCAGACAATGCGCAGTCGTACAGGGACGGTAAAGACCCCCAAATATGTCTGGTGGGGGGGGTGGACAGGGGGTGGAGGGGGAGGGGGGGGTGCTTGTGGAGCGGTATCAGCCCCTGTACAGCAGAACCCCCCCCCCCCCCCGCGTAGTAGACGCATTATCCGCACGGCTATAGGTGAGGGCACTGCTCACCTCTCAGTGGCTCAGTGGCTTTTTTTAAGAATAATCCCTCCAGCACCTACTATAGGACCGGGATCTTTAGCTAAACGGTGACCTTTAAACCCGATCAGATATGGAGAGCGGAAAATAAATAATTAGATCATGAGTGAAGGTCTGCTTTACATCCCCCCCCCCCCAAAATGGCCCATTCTAAAGGCTGACTAACCTGTATAAACAGATGAGCTAATGGCTCACACTGGGGGGGTGGGAGGGGGGGTGGTGATGGTGGGGGTGGTGGGTGGGTGGGTGGGTGGGTGGGGTGGGGGGGGCAGGGGTGACCTTTTTTTTTTTTTTTATTATGACCCTTTTTGTTCTCTTGTATGTGCGTTGGTACACATGTCTGGGTACATGTACAGTATGTGTATGTGGATATTAATTGATGCATACATGCAGGTATGCATGTGTGCAAGTATGTACACATTTAAACGGATGTTTTCGTGATTCATATCCCTGTTAATACATTTAAGGTCTTAGAAAGTTCATATTGTTATGCTTCCTAGATACATGTTTTGAGCCCTATCCCCTTATTTATTATTTGTAGAATTATGTAACCACTCTTGTCAGTCTCACTGTATCACAGACATTGGTCGTTGTTATTTCCCTACTCTTGCCAAGCTTTGGTCACGAAGAAGCACCTACTTGCTTGACAGTGCTTTATTGAAGCACAGACGTTTAAATCCACTCTATCCATGCTGTCAGATAAGAGGGAACAAACCCCAAATCCAGCTAACGCAAAAAACCAAAGCTCACAAAGCAGGCCGCCAAAGTGCAGCCCGGGCCCACACCAAGAAGGGAGCGTCAATAAGTTCATGGCACTCTCCCTAGGCACCGTCAACAAACGTGCGCATTCTATTAATGCGTGAGAAACATAAAACAGGAAACAGGTTTTTATTTTTATTTTTTTTTGCTATTCACCTGTTTTATGCGATTCTTGTGGTAAATTGTTCCATTTTAACTGAAATTTTAAGTGAGGTTTGTGCTCTGTGTAAATAAGATGAGGAGAGAGTTACTTCTGAACCAAATTTTAAAATATATATATATATATATATATATATATATATATATATATATATTAGATTTTCTTTTTGTACATTTGAATCAGAAAAGTGCCTGAGGCGACCAAGGTGTCTGTAATCAAATACGAACCCCTGCAGCACAGACATACGGATTGTGAACAGGTGTGGAAGTGGCCGTATTTCATGTCCTGTGTTTCTCACAGTCACCCGAGTCTTCCCTTACTCAACGGGAGGGGTTTTTCCTTACTTCTCAAGGGCGTTCTTTAAGTACTGCTGCAGCCACTTGGTCTTGGGGTCGATGCAGACCTCTCGGTTGTTCTTCAGTTTGGCACTGCGGAGAGAGGTAGAGGAAGGTGAGAGAGAGAAAAAACACATAATCCCACGTTCACATCTGATAGACCTTCACAAAAAAAACATGTTTATAAAAGTATGCCTGAAGTACACTTTTTGTAAACGAAATCCCAGGTAGTGTACTTAAAGTGCACTTTCACTTTACTTTCCAGAAGTATACTCAGGTCACGGTTTAATAGTCAACAAATTTGAGATACAAGGCTTTCCTAAGTGGTCGCTCATAAATCGTATACTTAAAGAATAGTATCAGGAAATACTTAAGTAAATAGGTTTACTTAAAATTGGCCAATTTTGTTTTAAAAAGTACTTTAAAAATATTTGAAAAATTAACTTGATGTACATAAGTATACTTTTAAGTGTGCTTTTTTTGTAAGGACAATCCAAGTCTTTTATGCTGCAACCTTTCCAATGGGAAAACTGTAGCATGTGTACTGTTTTTTAATGGTAGACATCTTGGGAGGTTTTAAGAAATTCGTAAGATATTCGGCTCCGTCACGTAAGCATTTGCTGAGTATGTCCTTAAACAGTTACTTTGAGTTGAGGCATCGGTGCGTAACTGACCGTTTCGAATCAGATTTGTCCTGTTAGTTTCATGGGGATTCACTCCGTGAGCACGAGCACACCGCTACGGTCCCCCAGCCGAGAGTAACGGGACGTTTTCTTCGATCTAAAATTCAGCTGCCGGCTTAAAACCGCAAAAAACCAGAAGCATCTTTCACCCTGACTGACGTGACACCAAGATGGCTGCCTGATTTCCTTTCAGGGAAGCTGGCTGAGGTTTGGTGGGGAGGTTGTGCCCCGAGCAAATCATAACATTTGGATTTCATTCACTGCCTGGTGTGTTCTTCTTCTGTGGTCTGACATCGGGCCCCTGTAAGGACCCGACAAACTGCTGTCCCACACCCTTCGTGCCCCTGGGCCAATAGATCAGACTATAGAAGCCTCGTCAGTGCTGTATACGCAGGGCAAGCCGGCATTGTGCTGGTCGTGCAGAGACAATGTTAATCGCTTCTGTTTTAGCCCCAAACAAATAAACGCACCGCCGTTAATCTTGTTTTGCCCTTCGGTCAAATGGCCTACTGTATGGAAGTGAAAGCTGATAGCCAGTCACTGGAACCGTTCTTGGTTTTGTAGATTATGGCCAACTTCAAAACATGCGCTTTTGATTAAAAATCAGTGTGCTTTCCATTGCCTGGTCCACTTTATTGAATTAGCTTGATGGTTTTTTTTTTTTTTTTTGTGGGGCACCTTCTATTTGAAAGTAAACATTCGACTAAAAGTAAAAGACCAGCAGCAGCAAAAAAATAAATAAAAGAAATGACTGAAATTTGATTGGTTTAATTTTAACCAATACCAGCCCACATATTGGCTACACTTCCCAAACTTCTGATCATTTACTAAATGAGGAGTGTATCAAGAGTTCTGAAATTTGGTGTGGGGGGGGGGGTCTCTCAGGGATCCATTTATCAGAGGTTATTTAGACAAAAAGGAGCTGATAGAGGAAAGGTTTCTGTTGGAGAGTCTCTTCAACAGTCACTCATCTCCTAACCTGCCACACATATCCCCCAATCACTAATCTGGGATGAAAAGGTCACAGGGACTTTGCCATTGACTGGCAAGAGGTCACAAACCTTCAAAAGAATTGATTGCAAACTACACACAATCTTCAAAACAGGAGAAAACAAAGCTAACATTGGCCTCATCTGTAACTCCTCCCCCTCCCTTAAAAAAATAAATAAACAAACTTGCAGAAGGAAGTGCTATAAAAACTAAACACTAATCAATTTTGTATGTCACCTCAAATGTCAAATCGTATATACAAAAAACTGTGATAGACTCGCTCTATATTCTGAGGGAAGGTGGGGGGGCTGGGGTTTGTAGTTTGTGTGTTTTGGGCTCCTGGCGTCTCTCTGAGTGAGGCAGCAGGTGTGGGCAGTGCCGAGGAGCAGGAGGACAGCAGGTAGTAATCGCTTCACAGCGAGCTGAGAGCCAGGGCAAACAGAGGGGGCGGAGTTAGCATCCCCTCTCCTCCTCAACGCAAACAGAGGGGGCGGAGTTAGCATCCCCTCTCCTCCTTCACTCAGACAGAGGGGGCGGAGTTACTAGCCCCTCTCTCCTCCATGCTGCTCAAGTGTTAAGGAGACTGGTCGGGGCTGGGCCGTCTTTCCGCCTGTGACTCTGAGTCCCGTGCCAATCTGCCGGGACGTTTACTCAGGCACTAGCCCACCCCCCCCAACCCCTGACACGTGGGCCGGTCGCCCCTCCCCCGCACCCCCCCGTTCACTGTTATGGGATGTTTTTTTTTTTCCTTTCATAAATACTGGTTTCTCTGGTCCGAATATGGCATCCAGGGGCGAGGGAGAACTTTTGAAAGTCATGAACTTGCGCACGTTGCGTTTTTTGATTGTCATGAACTCGCACACGTTACATGGGGCGACATAGCTCAGGAGGTAAGAGTGGTTGTCTGGCAGTCAGAGGGTTGCCTGTTCGAGCCCCGCCCTGGCTGTGTCGAAGTGTCCTTGAGCAAGACACCTAACCCCTAACTGCTCTGGTTAATGAGAGGCATAAATTGTAAAGCGCTTTGGATAAAAGCGCTATATAAATGCAGTCCATTTACATTGCATTGCATTCATTTAGCAGTGGCTCTCAGTCAGGGCAGCTAGAAAGGGAGCAGCAGTGAGGGAGCATGTGATCCACATCACAAGGTTTGGGCTCCCTGACAGCGAGCAGTGGGAGAGAACGTTCAGCAATAAAACCAAAGACCGGTGGCCTTGGGAAATGCATGGATGGATGGATCAAGAACCTCCATTTCCTGATTAGTTTGGAGAAGAATAAGGGAAATATGACATCCCTTGTTTGTCAGAAAGGTCTGAGTGAGATGAGATCATAACACGGTTTTGTAATAAATAAATAAATAAAAAAAGAACAAAAGCCATTTCCGACCGACGACTCGTTAGCATGACCGGAAAACTCAGGAGAGGAGAACTCAGCGGGGCCGAGTGTTTTGACCCCTCCTTTCTGTTTCCCGTAAATCCCACCCCCCCCTCCCACACACACACACTCCCCTCCCCCTCACTCTGACCCTAATTACAGAAGCGGGTTCGAGCCCACTGTGTGGAACATGCTCCTTTCAGAGTCTCCGTCAGCTCGGCAGATTGATGGGGTGGGATGACGGATAACTCAGGGGCCACCTGCCCCCCCCCACCACCCCCCCCCCCCCACAGCCCCCCCCCACCTACAGGGGGGACATCCCAGCAGCAGGGTAGGGTCTACAGGGTGGGGTTAAAGGGCACCCTTGCCTATTCTCTGAGAGGAAACGGCTCCCCACACTGCAAGGGTGCCGATCGTCTACGTCTAATCGGAAATTCCGTTTTACATTTTCCCGAAACTCAAAAGAAACTGTGCCAGCAGCTGTGCGAGAATAAACCCTCAGTAAAAGTGCTGGGAGAAGTGATTTCTGGATGCACCGATTACTTAGTGGCCCTTAAGAGGGGGATTCACCATCCGTTAGTGTCACACTATGATAAAAGTGGGGACGGGTATAATACACTAAAATGGTCTTCATAAGTAATGCAAAATACCACCAAAAATGTATGTATCTATAAACGATAATCAAAACAGTGGAGGCATAGGTAGATTTTCAGGTGGCATAGAGGTATGAAACAACATATAAAAAAACATGCGTCCATTCATCCATCCATCCATTTTCAAACCCGCTTATTCCTGGTCAGGGTCTCGGGGGAGCTGGAGCCTATCCCAGCATGCATTGGGCGAGAGGCAGGAATACACCCTGGACAGGTCGCCAGTTCATCGCAGGGCCAAGACACGCGCGTGCAGAGGCGCATTTTGAGACGGGCGGTACTCACATGACTTGGAAGGAGCAGTTGGGCGTGTTCAGGAACCTCAGCTCTCTGATGTTCCGCTGTGGCATGGCGACCGTGGTGCGGCACCAGCACCTCTCCACCAGGCTGATGGGTTTGGCTGCAATGCAAAAATCAAGGCCGGGCATGAGGCTCCCACATCTGCGATATAAGTTATTTTGGGCGCTCGAGCCACCCCCGCCCCGACCCCCGCCCCCCCTCTGCGCCGGGCGGCTCACAGCGTGGTTCACCTTTTACATTGCACACGCTCAGCGGGACACTCTGACGGGGCTGGGGATTTACGGGGAGTGTTTAAGGTGAAGGGCCTTCCTCTGGGGCTCAGTGTCAGCGCTGCTGCTGCTGACCCCTCACATGTGAGGTCTTAAAGCTATTACCGGCGCACCACAGGGTGCCGCCAAACTGGGGATTTAGGAGACCACCCACCCAGCTCTGCGTCACAAATCACCCATTACACTGCACACCCGGCTCTGCGTCACAAATCACCCATTACACTGCACACCCAGCTCTGTATCACAAATCACCCATTTCACTGCACATCCAGCTCTCCATCACAAATCACCCATTACACTGCACACCCAGATCTGCGTCACAAATCACCCATTACACTGCACACCCAGCTCTCCGTCACAAATCACCCATTACACTGCACACCCAGATCTGCGTCTCAAATCACCCATTACACTGCACACCCAGCTCTGCATCACAAATCACCCATTTCACTGCACACCCAGCTCTGCGTCACAAACCACCCATTACACTGCACACCCAGCTCTCCATCACAAATCATCCATTTCACTGCACATCCAGCTCTTCATCACAAATCACCCATTTCACTGCACATCCAGCTCTCCATCACAAATCACCCATTTCACTGCACACCCAGCTCTCCATCACAAATCACCCATTACACATCACACCCAGCTCTTCATCACAAATCACCCATTTCACTGCACACCCAGCTCTCCATCACAAATCACCCATTACACAGCACACCCAGATCTGCATCACAAATCACTCATTACACTGCACACTCAGCTCTGCATCACAAATCACTCATTACACTTTACACCCAGCTCTCCATCACAAATCACCCATTTCACTGCACATCCAGCTCTCCATCATAAATCACCCATTTCACTGCACACCCAGCTCTGCGTCACAAACCACCCATTACACTGCACACCCAGCTCTCCATCACAAATCACCCATTTCACTGCACATCTAGCTCTTCATCACAAATCACCCATTTCACTGCACATCCAGCTCTCCATCACAAATCACCCATTTCACTGCACACCCAGCTCTCCATCACAAATCACCCATTACACTGCACACCCAGCTCTCCGTCACAAATCACCAATTTCACTGCATAAAAATCTCATTCAAAAATAACTGATTTCACAGAACGTCCCTTTAAACAGAACTTAATATTCCCACAAAAAATAGCCCTGCCACTCTGCCTCGACTCCAAAAAATGGAGAACTGCCATCTCAAAAAAGTAATACACCTTATTATAAATACACATTCCCTTAAGGAAATCCAAATCCCCACTAAATGGTTGATAAAAACTAAGTGTTTCGCTGTTACATTTTAATAATATTTTCTTTGCAAAAACAGCAATCTCACAGCTCCAAAACAGAGAGCTGCATTTCTATTTTTTGCTTTTGCCTAGTCGTTGATTATTACATGGTGTGCTATATTAAATAATGGAGATTTATTTATTACAAAATATGAAGATATACGAGTGGTCTTATTTGGTCTTAATGGAATTAATTTGATAATTACCTAATCAAATAATTCACTTGGTGCGTTCTGCAACGAATGCAATAATTTGGTAATGGTACTTAAATACAAATGCATTACAAATACAGTTTTCTTGGGTTAACCCAAACGCATTAAATTACAGTATGGTATATAAGGAATAACGTGTATTAAAATAAAAATGGCTCACTGAGGCAGGAAATGAGATATCCCCATTAAACATTTTAAAGCAACTGGTTCTTACTGCTTCAAAATTCAGCAACGGAACTGTGGTTGCGGATATTCTTGGGGTAAACTACATATTTTGGGGAAGCTTTAAAAAAATGTTTTACATGAACTTAAATAGCATCTAGTAAAGTAAATATAAAGTACATACAATGCTGTAGAATTTAACACACTTACAGACAATCTCTTTAATCCCTTCATTACAATCAAATGTATAGAAAAAATTATGTTAATATTTACACACTTGTGCGATAGCGTCATGCAAAAAAGGCGAACTAGTCTGTTTTCTCAAACAGTGCAAACATTGCACCTATTGATTCCTATGTCGGCGCACATTCTAAGTAGGCTAGCTTTAGAAGTAGTGGTGTAGTGTTTATTTTAGCTTTTTAAAAAAATGCATGTAACTTCCATAAGCCTGCTGCAGGGTAGCTGCATCTAACATCAGTAAGATAAAAGAATCGGCATATGTACATTCCTGAAATACCCTACCACAGGCACAGTCGAGGTACTTAAACTGGCATCACCTTTTTTTCGAAGACATTAACGCGTACATTTGCTTTGAATTACCCTCACCCACACAGACACACACACAGGCGCACTCACGCGCACCGCCACACGCGAGCACTCCCCATCCCCAGTTAGTAGGCTACGCTGGAAAACGCTGGTTATTTCTCCGGCTATCTACAGATATTATCATGTAAAAGACAGAGTCATTACGCACGGCGAAGAGTGATTGAAGTGCATATCCACCGCTATCGCCGCGGTGTTGTTTTATCCCCCAATTTGTGGGTAATTAAAGAAAAACAAAAGAAGACAAATACACACATTAATCAGCGACGTCGATGAGGTTAACTGCCACAGAGGCCAAATGTTGTATCCCAATGTTCTTTGTATAATTTGGTAGTTCAATACAAGATAGTAAATTCTTCATGCAGTGTTTGTTCATCAATTTGCTTAGTAGTATAGTAGAGTGTACGTAATGCGTGCTTAAAGAAACGCAACCGTATTTATTTCAGTTATATAGCCTACAGAAACCTTAAACCTATTTGGCATAGTTAATTACAAACGCCGGTCTAACTGTGATATACAAATATAGGCTACAAACGACACAGTCAACATAGCCTAGCTGCTAGATCAAAACCGTAGGCTACATCTTATTCATTATTTTACCAGCACCAGCTGCAGCCTATCCGTAAAACATTAGCGTGAATCAAAAGTCAAAATGACTGTATCTAACATTTGCTGTAAACAAAAATACAACCCGAGAAGCGCTATTACATCCGATTGATTTTATTTATACCTGACAAGTCAATGAAAGAGAACAAACTGAATAAACGGTTAAATAAGGGTTCAAAGTAAAAGTGGAAAAGCAACTGTAACCTTGTTGGGGACTAAATATGCTATTTTGTTTTATGCGTATTAAGTTTTTGCACGAACACAAGTATGTGGCTCAGAACTTGCAGACCGTTCACGTTTTCAGCAACTGGCATCCACGATTATTAAAGCCGCTAAACTCACCGTCCGATACGTGCGTATGCATCGCCAGTGTCAGCAATGCCATTACCGCCAGCACTCTGAGATCCATGGTGGGTGGTTTTCGGGGGTCTGATGCGAGTAGGTTCCAGGGCAACTGTGACTCGAGGAACCTTCTGCAGGGTGTTAAATTCACGCGCATCGAGCGACTCCCACTTTTCCGCGGAGAGGAGAGGGGGGAGTGCCTTAGGAGTGATTTATCACGCTTGGCGCGATAAACATCCTCTATTAAAATGTTTTGACTCGAAATCAAAGAGCAAATGTATCCTTGTAGCTTTCTCCTTCTTAGTTCGCTGAATGTAGAGTCATAACCTGTATCCTCGTTAATTTTGTTGTAGCCGTCCAGGTTACAAGGGACGTTGGATTTGTCCGTTGGCATTGAATCGTCTGTTCTGCGCTTTGTCTCAGTGCCCTACAGCGGCTCTAAACATCTATTCATTTTACTGTATTTTCGTTGTGCAGTGAAATCCTGGGCATTGAACATATATCTGTTCATTTAAGGGTGAACTGGACTGTTTTGCACGAGCTGTTATTCAGTCGCGGTTAGTCTATTTGGATGTTCAGATAGCTTGTAAATGCTGTTTAAATCATTAGCAAAGTATAAGCACAATGTTCTTACATTTGGGGCGCTAATAGAATACAGTCCCATTATCGGCCTGATGGATCCCAAAACAATTGGTTTACTTTGAAATATAATTTTTTTATTCCATTGCGGCTTCCTGTTTAATGTGCCAAACACCTAATGATGGGGAATTATTCGGGTGTGTAACAGGACACAGATGTGTGTTCTGTCTAAGAATTGGCTGCTGCCCACTACAAAAACGGTGTGTTTTGCCAGACCTACATTTTAAACAATGGCTTTGGGGTGTTGTTGCAGAATAATAACAAAAAAAAAGCGTAGATGAATGAATTCTCTGTATGGCCAATCACACACACACGCTTCTCATGTTCAAAACCTGCGCATTGTTGAGCAGGAGGGAGTTTGCGTGCTCTGGGCATTCGCTGTCAATAAAGTCTGAAAGATGTTTGTTCCCACAGAGAGAATTTCAACACAAGCTGTCAGAACCTGAAGGTGTGCAGACTGGCGTTGTTGGTAAACCTGAAAAACATGGGAGACTTTTAACACAACATCGTGTAGTCTACAATCGCCCCGAAAAAGTAGAAATGTCAGTTCCAGTTGATCTTTTTCACATCGCGGCATTGCTTTCAATCTCCATAATACAAAATAAAACATTGTCGACATTTTCGTAAATAAATAAATCTACTGTTCAGTAACATTCTCATGTGGCCTACGTTATTTGCTTCTCTTCCGAGGGAAGGTGCATATCAGTCTCGTAAATGACCTCCCTCTCTCTCTCTCTAGGCTATATATATATATATATATATATATATATATATATATATATATATATATATATATATATATATATATAATGTGTCAATTTGTAGGCCTGTTATTTGCAATGCTTTTCCAGATATTTTACAGGGCCAATAAGTGAACGCCTCTTCAAAAGCTTCCGGGTGATAACAGCACTAACAAGCGTCAGGCTGTAGACGCGATTTACGAGGCGGCAGCGGGAGAGCTCACACCTGTGGTGAGAATCTAGAGACACCTTTGCCAAGCTGGCTCGGGGAAAAAATCTGTGCGGCCACTAGAATCACGCTTCCTCTACCTTTTGCCTTGGCCTGGCACTAATCCCAGTCCCAGTGCAGCCGCTAGAATCACGCGCTAGAGTCGTGTTTGATCATAACCGTATGAAACCCGCCTCCTCTCTACATTTCACTTTGGCACTACCCCGGTTTGGCAGAGGTAACAAAAAAAAAAAAAAAAAACTTGTAAAAACCTTGTATTGTGTGAAATAAAAAAATAAAACAAAAAGATCGGACATATAGAATGGGCACAGTTCATGCATCTGTGAGTATATTTTATCTGTGAGTTTATTTTAACATTTTGCTTGCCTACTTAATGAAAAATTTCCCTTTGCCATGACACAATAACATGATATAAGAACACGCAACTAATATTGAAGAAAGGTGGGCAGGCTGTATTCCATTCGGAAAGCCTGGACAAACTCATACACTTAAAAAAAAGCTCGGTTTATAGCGCATGTTTTATCATTAAATGAATTACGGGAGTTCACGAATATTATTTATCAACAGACTATATTCCAAAAAAACAGAAGATATTGGATAGTCAATATTTGCATCGTCAGTTTTCCAACGCCATTGTTAAAACAATTACATACAGTTGCCTGCTAATGAACTGAACAGTAATTCGTTAGAAGTTGGAAGATATTTTCTGTGAACCTTTAAGCTTGTGCTTTTTATTTGGGTGCGTTCGGGTGGGCGCGTTTATTAGTTTGCGTGCAGTACTATAATGTATGGAATGCAATCACTTTTTTGGTGTCATGATTTCCGGTCTCGGGATTGCTTGATTAAACAAACGCACACACCAATACAAGCTTCCATAAATTGTAAAAATAAGCAGTCGGGTTGTACATCAGCACAGGAAAAGCAGGCTTACATTATCCTGCTGGATCTATTTCACCCCATATAGACCACTTGCATTTGCAGGATGAACCCAAAGGTTCTTTTAAATTAAAAAAAAAAAAAAAGATAACATGGAAAAGTAAATTAAACCTGTTTACGCTATGTTTTATACACAGAAGATGTCTGTGATAACCCCGTTCCTTTATTAATAAATGTGACTGAGGAGAAAAGCCATTAACTTCACATAGAGGACATATCACTGTCTTCACAGCCTGCCAATCTCCTTAATCTTCTCTAAGTTGTGTACGCTGTGCCGAAGGACCCTCGTCAGGTTTGTAAACAGACGGCCCAGAAGGGAAACCTGATTTGTTATCACTTGACCCTGCAGGAGCTTCAATGGCCTTTTCTCAGGACCAGATGTGTGGTTCTGCACCCCCCCAGAGCACCCCCGAGCAAACACACAAGTGTTTTGTGGTTTCAGTTTGTGTCAGTTTAGTTGTCAACATCACGCAAATCCTTGCTGAGAACTTTGCTCGGAACGATAATGTCTGTTTGAAATTCTTACGCCTCCACAATGACTAAAATAACCAGCCAGAAATATATGAAGAAACCGTTCTGCAGAAATTTAAACAAAAATAAAAATAAATAAATGCAGCCCCTAGACCACTATATCAAGTCCTCCCTATAGTATTTATCAAGAACATAGTTTGAGTTCTGTAGTATCACCATGGCTGCTCTCGTGAGCTGATCTTGTGAACTTGGAAGCGCATGGGACATAGTGGGTAAGGAACTGGGCTTGTAACCGAAAGATCATGGGTTCGATTCCAGGGTAGGACACTGCCGTTGTACCCGTGAGCAAGGTACTTAACCTGCATTGCTTCAGTATATATATCCAGCTGTATAAATGGATGCTAGATAAAAAGTTGTGTAAGTCGCTCTGGATAAGAGCATCTGCTAAATGCCTGTAATGTAATGTAATGTAATGCCGGGACTGTGTTTGGCTGGTGCTCGAGAGAGAGAGAGAGAGAGAGAGAGAGAGAGAGAGAGAGAGAGAGAGAGAGAGAGAGAGAGAGAGAGAGAGAGAGAGAGAGAGAGAGAGAGAGAGGAGAGGGAGAGGGAGAGGGAGAGGGAGAGGGAGAGGGAGAGGGAGAGGGAGAGGGAGAGGGAGAGGGAGAGGGAGAGGGAGAGGGCACACAGCGTCCACAGATCAGGAATACCATTCGCTTCGATTTCCAGCACCCTGCCTGAAAAGGTGCCCCCCCCCCCCCCCCCCCCCACATGAAGGATCCATCAAAGCTGAAAAAAGTGCTCTGGGTTGTTTTGGTCACTTCACCTAGACTCACCAAACACAATCTGAGGGGCATCGTCAGTCAACAAAATGAAAACCATGTATGGGCTGTGATGCGCCCGAACACTTCCCCAGAAATGATCTGGTGCGACCTCACCGCCATGCCGGTATTTTAGAACTTTGTGGTCGCTTGCTCGCCGGCATGTTGCAGAGTGCCGCAGGAAGTCAGGTTCGTATCCCCCCCGCGCGTTCCCAGCCTGGCTCGCGTCCATGGAGACCGGTGCTTGCGGTCCGTTTGGGCTGACTCCCGCGGGCGATTACGGTCCGTTTGGGCCGACTCACGCGGGCGATTACGGCCGCTAATAATCACCGGGGTAAGCGGCCCGGCCGCGGTCGCCGTGGGGACCGCCAGCGGAGAGGAAAGCCCTGTGATTAACAGGCACTTTGCTCCAGACGGAAGCCCCGCCGAGCGGCTGCATTAGTCAAAATGGCCGCGCAAATGAGTCAGCCTCCCGGCCTACAAAACCCCCCGCTCTGCGTCTGCAATTAAATAAAATGTCTGTTTTTTTAATGTCTGCTTTTTTTTTTTTTTTTTGGCTGGACCGCAACAGCAGGGCCAGCCTTACAAATGCGAATGTCTGTGACTGACTGAGTGACTGAGTGAGGGATGACGTCACACCATTGGTCGCCAAGTTATGACGTCACACCATTGGTCGGCCGGTCCAGCCTTATACTAGGTTTTGCCCTGGTCTTGTTTTTTTTTTTTGTCCTTTTTTGGGGGGGGGGGGGGTGTGTGGGTGCAAACCCCCATAATTTATTATATCTACACAAAACTACACGTAAATCCAAACTAAAGTCCAATCAGTCAAATCTACTTCCAGGCCAACTGAAGTCCAAATTCACAGCCACTTCCCAAGCCAATTCAAAATCCAATACAAAGGCCCCACCCACTTCTCAGCAGAAGGTACAGGACTGATCTGTGTCATGTTACGCCTTCTCAGTGCAGGGCTGGCTATAGGCTGACTGACCTGTATTTCATATCTAGTACAGGTTACTTATTTTATTTATTTCATAATTTATACCTTGGCATCACTTTCAAAGCAACTGACTAATCCACCATTCATACTGTAGCCTACAGGTACATTTATTTGGATGGGGGGGGGGGGGGGTGGTATTTTGTAACACAATACATTTCAGTGTATTTTTGGCCCACACTGGTGGTTAGATGTTCCAGTGCACAGAAAACCACGTTCCTTTGATATGATATGAGAACTTCCGGCCCTCAGAGAGCCAAAGTGTCCAAATTGGAAACAGGCGACGTACATTCAGAGCAGCCTGCCTTTTCCTGGTATAGACCGCTGGCTGTGGATCCTGGGTGCTTTCTTTCTTTCTGTTTCTCTTTCGCCCTCTCTTTCGCTCTCTCTCTTACTCTCGCTCTCTCTCTCTTACTCTCTCTCTCTCTCACTCTCACTTTGCTGATAGCTAAAGATCGATAAGCCCAGGAAAATATCAGAGAGCTTGTAATTCTCTCTCCCCAGTCTTTTGTGCCTGTTTAAGGTAACGCCAGTAAAACCTTCTGCTCTGTCATTTCTCTGATAAGAGCAATTAAGGCTTAATTGCCTGAAAGTGTAAAATGAGTCCATCGTTAACATTTTCTTGACCAGCCTCCCCCTCCCCAAAACATGAGCATTTCTAAGGTAATCAGGTTATATCTCGGCTGTTCACAACCTTTCCTGGACTTGTTTCTTAATATGGTTTTATCCCTTGTCGAAGCTGTAATTACTGAGGTTAACAACCTGTTACCAGGCAACATGAGTGATTCTTTTCTCTTGGAATCCAATGCATGCTGGGATAGGCTCCAGCACCTCCCGCGACCCAGACCGGGAATAAGCAGGTTTAGATAACGGCTGGACGGATGGATGGAAGAATAAAAATGATAAAAATAGTGAGTCCTGTAATGCGTGCCAGACCATAATGAGCGCCATTGTTCTCCGCAGAGGGCATTTGTCCCCGTGAGCGTTGCCAAGGCGGCGCCCTGTCCTTCACAGGGGCGCTGCTTCCTTCCTGTTGGCACGGCAATATCGCTGACGGAGAAAGTGCCCTCCCTGGCTCCGGCAGGTGCTGAAACTCAGCCAGGCCGTTACGCAATAACAGAGGGGTGTACGAAATGCGCGCGCGGGATTAGAACAGCTTGTGATGACAGCCATCTGTAGCTCCGCCTCCCAGAAGTGGGGGTTCCATTTAGCCTTTCCTTGGAGTGCCTTAAGGGTAATAACACACCCAGACTCTTATTCTTATGCGGTGTAAAGGCTGGCTCTGTTCGATTGTGGAAATGGAAGTCTTTCAGTTGTGAATGGACAGGCTTGCTACATGTGGTGTTATCATTTCTTTTTTTTAAGCTTTCTGTTGAGATGGTAGACCAACTGTGGGAGGCTGTACCATTACATTGCATTTATTTGGCAGACGCTTTTATCCGAAGCGACGTACAGTAAGGTCACTGGAACAACTACAAAACACAGGTCTGATAAGGTACAATACTCATTATGTAACAGTTATTCATAGCCGTGAACACAGTAAGTCCAGTTCACACAGTAAGCATAGGCTAGGTCAGAGAGTAGTGTTAAGTCAAACTAGGAGGCATGACAACAAGCTACAACATCAAGATAATGATACAAGTGCAACAGAAGAGCTGGACGGAGGTACATGTAACATGAAAATGGCACAGGAGCTACAGGTGTACACTTTTACCAGAACAGACCAAGCGCTGAATCCCAATTGGCCAAGATGGACTCCACAGCCACCCAACAGGTCTTACTGGACATTGCTCAAATTGGCACGAGCTATTTGTTGCCGTGCCCTGAGAACACGACGGGCTGCGTTTCCCCCTGCTTACCGACATCAAAGGACAGGACAGGATTCACAGCTCATTGTAATAACCCCAGACTCAGCCCCAGATGTGAGCAATCCATAAATCTCTGGCTGAGGCTTGCCGTTGCCGTGGCGCCACATCAAAGGCGGACCTGACGTGAGCGCGAGACGGGGCGCGAGTGTGGAGGACTGCAGTGATTCATTCTGTAATTTCTGCACCAATCACACGCGGGTCGAGTCTGCCCATTATATCGGCTCTTTAGAGCGATGCCAAGCACATCGAGCTGCTCATTTTCCTCTTATGAAAGGTGCTCTGTGAATAGTGATTATTATTATCATCATCAATAATAATAATAATGATGATAATTATAGTATTAATAATCATCATCATAAATAATATTCATTAATTTATTTAGTTATTTATTTAAAGAGTCTAATTATTTGCATTTTACGTTCGACATTTAGCTGACCCTCTTTATCCGGAGCAACTTAAAATCGGCGCAAAAAGAAAATACCTAGATGCATAAATCGCCAACGTTCCAAGCGCAGCTGAATCTAATGTTTTCGCTCGGCGGACGATGTCACGAGCAGCGGCGACAGGACAGAGCTGCTCGCTGCAGCTGCTCGGTAGCCCTATTTCGGGCCGCAGATGGCTTCTGCCAAGTGCTGACATACTGCGTGTGAAGATCTGCTGATCAATAGCTCATTAAGCGCAGCTCGGAGGCACAGAACCCCCAGCCAGGGAACTGCGCGCATCGCTGGGAGATAACACTGAAGGCGACGAGGCTGGGATGCAATTAAAGGCCTTTTCTCCACCGAGCGCAACAAAGGGACCAGGTCCTCAAGTCTAAAGATGTAATCAAACTGCACAAGCTCACCAGATAAGACACACCGTGTTATTTCACTCTGTGCTCGCCTCTCAGCCAATCGGCATCGAGGAAACACAAAGAATGCTTCCGTGAAGAGGTGGGGGGGGGGAAAAAGAGTCTTCAGATTTTGGAGGGGGCATTCACTCAGACCATGTCCCATTGAAGGAGTGGGGGTACCGTGTGACTCTGCTCGGCTTGGCGTTGAGGCGCCCTTGTTTTGGCTGGTTGCACACATTATGGGGGTGGTGGCCATTTTGGCTGAATCCAGGCGCGTATTGGTCACCTGAAGGATGAAAGGACTTCAGACCCTGTGGGGTGCTGCTGGCTCTTAATTGTGGGTTTGAAGTGGAGTGGGGGGGGGAGGTGGGGGTGGGGGGGTGTGAGGGGGGGTGTCTGGCTGTGCTTTTGTGCCGTTTCTACCTCCTACAACGAGTCACAGAGATATGACCCCCCTACACACACACACACACACAAACACAGACCCACACACACACACACATACACACACACACAGGCACACAAACATACACGCACCCAGACAGACATACCATACGCACACACACACGTAACTGACACACACACACAAGCACACTCACGCACACACTCATTCACACACAAGCAAACACACATGCACACACGCACACTCACACACACACACACACACTGAACTCGCTGCTCTCAAACCCGGCAAGCGAGCGCCTATCGGAGCACCGTCACCGGCGGCCGTGGCTACTCCACCCTTTAGCGCGTTGGCGGTACAGCGGTGTGTAGCGGCAGGACGGTTCACCGGCTCCTCTGTCCTCCCTGGGGAGCTGCTGCTCGTCTCAGCTGCCCTGTGAAGGGGCCGATTCGCCGGCCGGATCCCCAGCAGCGGGCTGCTAACAGGAAGTGTGACCCCCCCCCCCCCCCATGAATTATGGACAATAACAAAATAAAAACCTGGCGCCTTCGGGAAGCGTTCCGTGGGAAATGTGGTGTTTTGGGTTTTTTTAAATTTTTAAATCTTCGCTGATCCGATGGCCCAGATGCTGTCAGGCAGTGTGTGTGGGGCGGTGGCCCGTTCAGGGACCGAACCTCAGGGAGCGACACGTTTAAGACGGTTTCGGAAAATTCGGACTTGGGGAAGATCCAGGATTGTTCCCCCTCTCTGAGGGGCGTGTTCCGGTTCCTCTCTCTCCGTTCAGGGTCCCGTGTCTGTGCCAGGGAGCTCGGTGAGGGGTATGGCCTCCGTAGAGCCCTCTCTGCCCTGGTGCTGCGTGTCATTCAGAGGTGGGTTGAGGCCTTTGTTGTAGGGAAGCCTCCCTCTCATTCTTACTGCTCTACCTGCATACGTATGTATTCAGCACAGAGCAGAGGCTGCAGAGGAGCGGGAGAAAGTTCCAGAAAAAGGCCTGGGAAGCTCGGGGAAGACTGGGAGCAGTTTAGGGGAACCTAGGGCACTGCCTGCTGAGCTCAGTCAGGCTTACTCACTGTGTGACCACACACACACACACACACACACACACTTACACATACCCACCCACACAACCACACACACACACACACACACACACACACACATGCACACACACACAAACAAACACACACACTCGCCCACACACACACACACACACACACGCAGTGTTCCTTTACAAACATACACAGACGCTGTTTGCCTGTACTAATCTTCTGTGGTCGACCTTCAGTGACCTTGCCGGTTTTTAGGAATTTTCCATCATTTGATTCAGAAAACCCTAACGTCCTCTGTTAGGCCTTGGAGAGGGCAATACGCTTCCTTTTTTTCATATCACATCCTTGGACAGTTATCAAAAACACTTCCAAAATGTGTTCCTGCTACTCTTCCAAACTGCAAAATGCCACTTCCTGTTTCCTGTCATTCCAAAACATTCTAATGTCCTAAAACCAAGAAGTTTAGTGGTTGGGGGGCGTGGGGGGGGGGGGGGGTCAGTTTGTTTGTATTCACGAAAAAAAATCAACAATGCGGGTATAGGTTCTCCCATCTGTTGACAAGGGGAATCAACGGCGTAAAAAGAAGAGGGTAGAGGTGAGGGGTTGGGGTTGGGGGGGGTTAGTGCCTAAACCATCGCGGGCTCCCTTACGCAGAGTCACTCAGGAACACCGGCCCTCTTAGGAATGTGACGACAGGACACTCCACGGGGAGAGCGAGAGAGCAAGAACACAGAGCCGGGTCCTAAAGTAAACGATGCGCCTCTTAAACCATCACTCCTCGCCCCCGAGATCAGGAGACGGAGGGCTGGGGGGGGGGGGGACCCCTCCTCTGTCTCATGGGGGAGGGGGGGGAGGACATGCCCGTGCCAATATGTGAGCTAAATTTAACCTGCAGCACCTGCAGTCAAAGGAACCAGCCTCCTGAGTGGGTCACAGTGAACTGGGGCCAAATTATGAGTAATTCTCGGGGTGTGGCAGCATTTCAGTGCTGTGTTTGGAAAATAAAATGCGCCTGTTTGTTTAAATTTGTATTTGACCCCTGTATTTAAAATCAGAGATGCATGCATTTGAATGCATTTCATGTGATGCTTGCCTCTATTTGTGGCTTCAGCAGCCCGTGCCTCCACCACTTTCATTGTGGTTTATACAGATGGATGCATTTATTTGTGAGGAATTTTGTTTTTGTAAAAAAAAAAGAAAAAAGAAATTTAGGATATTTTTTTAGCGATTCCCGCAAATGCTCTACTGCAGAGGTCTGGTATTCCAGGTTTATGTAATTTCTTTTTTTAGTCCACAGCCAGTTAAAGTCTTGGAACCAGGGTGAGTGGACTTCAGCCAAGCAACAGCTTAAATGAATCAGAGAACATTAAAAACCTGCACACACTGCTTCCCTCCAGGACTTCAGTTTGAGATCCCAGATCGATCCTGGGATCGATTCCTGAGGACAGAGCCCAAGGGGATCTTTGGATAAAAGTGTAAACTGCAGAGATCCACAGAACACAGACGAGGAGCTCAGCTTCCCTATCACTGGCATGGCAGGTTTGGGGTTTGTTAGGGACGTCATGCCTATACAGCACTGAGAGTGTTCTACATTCTCGGGAATTTTCTCGGGAATAACCACATGTTTCCTTACAGTAATTACAAATTTCACTCCTTTCAAAGATCTACTTCTGTACTTCAAATGTGTTTTTAACTCTGACCTTCCATACCCTGGTGGCCTTCACTTCGAAAAAGAAAACCAAAAACGTGTCAGCTTTGAACTTAGGTTCAGGACATTTGCTGAGGGACTTGTGGCCCCCTAAATTCTCTAGTTTCATGTAGTCGTGCATTTCCTTGGATGTGCACCCCCCCTTTTTCTTGCTGGATGACAGGACGTTCTGTTCCCGTGGTGAGGGGCCATTACCTGGCTGGACAGCCCTCAGTGGCTCCTGACCTCGTGTAAACACACAGAACTGGGGCTTTGAGAGCCGCCCAAGCCTCGGCTTCAGGCTCTGAAAGGAAGACGTGCAGCCCCGGGCTCTGTAAGCCCCCGCTGGCTCAGCGCGGTGTTTGCCGAGGGAAGAGGCGGGAAAACGGGGGGGGGGGGGGGGGGGGGGGTAGACCTTATCCAGCCTCGACCGGCCCCCTTAAGTGAGGGCCGCGGGGAGGGGCGGCGGGATTCGGAAGGGTGCAGGTTCGACGGAGCAAGGCGAGGCATGCACAGGCGTGACCGGGACACGGAGAAGGAAGGGTCAGCCAAACAGAGCAGCGCACTTAAGTGCCACTCTGTACGCATCTGCGAATCTCAAAGACCCGAGAAAAAAAGGACAAAAATGCTTTTTTTTTTTTTTTTTTTTTGCAGGCCTTTTACCATGGCGTGAAGTGGCAAAAAGGGAAGGCGTCTCTGCGTTTTGTCCGCTCTTCCAGAGCACATGCCCGCTCATATGTGGGAAAAGGTTAAAGGTCAGTTTTACACTGGTGCTTGGAGCCATTTTCTTCTCAGTGATATTGATGCGTGTAATGATTGTTGAGGATTTCTAGAGTGCCATCAGAAGTCAAAGACCAGGCTTGATATGATGTAGGAGGTTTTCTAGGTCAGGGGATCCATTTGCTTGTTTGAGGCTATACTCTTTTACTCTTTTTTATCCCCTCTCTGGAATGTGTCCATTATGAAGCACGGTGTGACAACTTGTTTGTAAACTACTGTCATACAAAAATAAGAATAAACTGATTGATTGGTTAACCCAGAATGAAGTGTAGTGTGACACTTGGAAATAAAATGGTTGTACAGTGGTTCAGCTGCTCCATGAACTATTTGAATAAAAATTAAATCAATAAATTTTGAAAATGGGCTCCCTCCACTGGCACCCTGTGGAACTATGGCCTAAAACAGAGGCGCCCAAATCAGGTCCTGGAGAGCCCGTCCGCTCATTGGTTTTGATTCCAACCAGTTACCTTAGTTTTAGTTTTCTGACAGCTCTATAAACCACACTGCTTCACTCCTGTACTTGAGCACAGCAAAATCTTTAGGATGCTCTTGCAGTCTGTGGCTGTAGCTGGTGCTTCACACATGTCAGATGAAGATATGATTTGGAAAATTAAATAATTAAGAGCAGAAGTTGACACAAATTTCTGAGACTGCAGATGTGACTGAAAAACTGTTAACTTGACTCACAAAGAGTTTAAATTTTTTCCCCCTTGACAAAATTAATTTGGCAAATCACCACAATTACTCATCAACCTGTGTTTGTAAAGAAAAAAACAAAAACTCTTGCATTTTATTTGTGTTAAACTTAACTTGATCCAGGCCAGTGACCTCTTCAGTGTTGTTGCTGTGTCTGGAGCATCTATAAATGAAACTCCTGCTGTTGTAAACTAAATATAAATCCATGTGTGGATACTCGCCACAGTTTAACTGAAACAGTTAACAATGAAACAGCATGGCACTACTCCAAGCTAATTAAATGCTTGTAAACTGAGAGTAGTTTACATATTTAAATAAAGTCATACAGAAAGCTTAAATTCAGTTCTGATCAAGCCAGTAGAGGTTAGACTGTTTAAAAAAAATAAATCTGAGTCAAGGTCCCACTGTATAGTCCACATCAAAATGAGAGTTAAATTAAATAACTGTTTCAATGAAGAGGTTTTTGAGTTGAATCCGTCTGGCCTCAACTCTGGACTCTAGACTTGAATCTGGGAGAACACAGCGCAGCAGTCGCCAGCAGACTGTCTGAAACGCAGTTTTACTCTTCGGAAAACGTTCAAAAACCTCACGTGATGGACCTTAACGTTCTTCCATTTGTGAAAATGGAGCCCAACTGCCATCGCACCGTGTCCAGAAGACTTACTCATCGGTCCTGTTCACTAGCTTAGTCTTTGCCATAAAACTCCATCTGCCCAGTAAACGTTCGAGCCTTTGAAGATCTGTGAATGTCTCCGAGTTGGCAGCTATCAGTCAAAAGCGTGAATGACAGCCTAACAAGATTCCGTTTATGGGTTTGGAATTGCACGTGCAACCTTCACAAGTCCACTCTGTATGGTAGGCCTATAAGAAAACGGTGTAATGCTTTTGAAAGGTGTTTGAAAGTTTTTGTTATTGTTGTTGTTGTTGTGGTTGCGGCGTTTCCACAATAGTAAAATGATGTTTGAAATGTACTAATATTGATTAATGTATTTATTAATTTTTGGAAGGAACAAATACCTGAACAAATTTTATTTTTCCTGTCGACCGAGTGCATACGAGGCACATTTGTCATTAGCAGCAGATATCGGTAGAAGAAGAAAAAGAGCCGCACTTCACAGCTTTCTCTAAGAATCGAACAGGACGCCACTCAGCACACCCAGCATAGCTCGCGAAACTACACAGCTGAGGAAGAATTCTCCGGTGGCGTGGGGTCGGTCACTGCGGCCGTCAGTTGTCCATTTAAGTTAATCAGCTTTAAGGTCCATATGGGTTCTGGTGAGGACCTTTTTTGTGGTGCTAGTGTTTACGCAAAGCGTTCTCATCTCCTGGCTCTAAATGTGCCTCATCGTTATTTTAAGGAGTTCTTCGTCCTCGCGTTTCAATAAACTCAGTTCAGAACTACTGAGTTTTCCTTCCCAAAACAAATCAAAGAGCACCGAGACTGTCTTTTTTGCGGTTGGCTAAGACCGAGTCGTGTTTAGTTTCGCGTTTCCCAATTGCGCGCCCCAGATGCCGCGGCTGGTTCAATAAGTAAAGTGAACTCTTGACTGAACGGCAGAGACGGATGAGAAAGCAGCGGACTGACTGGTGGCCTTTTCTAAAGCTGTGTTTCATTAGCCGGGTAGACGGGCTGTGTTCTCAATTAACGTTAACTCTGAGGGAGATGTTTCGTCCTCATTCGCTGGGCTGGGAGATGCGTGTAGAAACGACTCTCAGCTCAACTACCGATTCCCTGGAGATGCGGGAAACACATGTATCACCTTCTCGGCGATAATCTCTGGTTACAAGTAATTCTCAGGGCTATTACGCTGTGCTCGATCATTTGAAAGCAGTGTCATTTACAGACACTGATACGAAGTTATTTTAGAAAGCAATGTCTGTTCTTTCACACTTTTCTTAGAAGAGAAACCCTTGCATAAAAATTCAGAAACACTAATCAAACAGGCACTGTTTTATTTTTTTACTCTAAAGGGAATATGTTTTATTTATGTTTGCAGCAAAGCAAATGAACAGATGCAATTGCAAGTGACAATTATTTAGTGACAATTTTAATTATTTTGCAATGATATTCAAAGCTCTTTTTAAGAACTACTTCCTTCAAAGTTTACACAGCTGGTAATCCAGGGCAGATAAACGAGGTTCCATTCGCCAGAGCCCTAAATCGTTGCCTCCTTGTAACTGGCGGTGGTCTCCACCTGCGAGAACTGAATGTGTTTTAAAAACGCATTCCCAGATGTCCCCCTTTTAGCTGTTCTGAGCTGAGAAGGGAAAAAAACATCTGTGAGCGAGTGGAGCTCGTCCTCTCGTTTGCGTCAGGGAGAGAAGGTGCGCACATTCCTAACGCAGATTCCCAGCAGACATTCCCAGTGGTCATTCCCAACGCACATTTCCAGCAGACATTCCCAGTGGTCATTCCCAACACACATCTCCAGCAGACATTCCCAGTGGTCATTCCCAACGCACATTTCCAGCAGACATTCCCAGTGGTCATTCCCAGTCGTCATTCCCAACGCACATTTCCAGCAGACGTTCCCAGTGGTCATTCCCAACACACATTTCCAGCAGACATTCCCAGTGGTCATTCCCAAGGCACATTTCCAGCAGACATTCCCAGTGGTCATTCCCAACACACATCTCCAGCAGACATTCCCAGTGGTCATTCCCAACGCACATTTCCAGCAGACATTCCCAGTGGTCATTCCCAGTCGTCATTCCCAACGCACATTTCCAGCAGACGTTCCCAGTGGTCATTCCCAACACACATTTCCAGCAGACATTCCCAGTGGTCATTCCCAAGGCAGATTCCCAGCTGACATTCCCAGTGATCATTCCCAACGCAGATTCCCAGCTGACATTCCCAGTGGTCATTCCCAACGCAGATTCCCAGCTGACATTCCCAGTGGTCATTCCCAATGCAGATTCCCAGCTGACATTCCCAGCGGAGCTCACGGTGGCCGTGCTCTGGCTGTGGTGCGCGGTGCGCAAATCGACTCCAGGCTCTGCCGGAGTGCGCCAGCTTGGCTGTGCTTCAGGTCCATAAAATCTCAACAGCTCAACCTGGGGCCCAGCCTGTCCCCCCAGGTGGGCCTTTCATCCCCCAATCAGAGAGAGAGAGAGAGAGAGAGAGGGAGAGAGGGAGAAAGAGAGAGAGAGAGTAATGAACACCTGGCGTTTCCAGCACGCGCTCGGCACCCGGCCCATGCCTCTGGCTCGAGGCCGCAAGCCCGTCTGTGAGCCACGCAAACAGGAACCCGCGGTCCCAGTGTGGAGCCCGAACCGCTGAAGCCAGAACCTGAACCTCCAGTGTAGAGGCCGTTTTTAGTCCCGCAGGATGCCAGGGGGAGTGGACTGTACCTTCCCTCTGCTCACTGAAAGGGCGTTGATTAAAAACTAAATGGAGCTGAGCTTGTGCAACCATTAGATGTGCTTCTTTCAAACTCCGCCATCGCTCAACAGTAAAAAATTACAGCTTTGTAGACAGGCTGAAAACATGCGGTTAATTTAAATGATAAATAACAAAATGATTGACTGGAATATTTAAAACAGTATTTAGCAGTGGGTTTCTGTTAGGCTAACTCCCCTCGTGTTACTTTGCGCAGGCCAAGTGGAAAAGGCTAAAAACCATTCTTGTTGTTATGTGTGTGTGTATGTGTGAGAGAGAAGGAGAGAGAGAGAGTGTGTGTGTGTGTGTGTGTGTGTGAGAGAGAGAGAGAGAGAGCGAGAGAGTGTGTGTGTGTGTATGTGTGAGAGAAGGAGAGAGAGTGTGTGTGTGAGAGAGAGAGAGAGAGCGAGAGAGTGTGTGTGTGTATGTGTGAGAGAGAAGGAGTGAGAGAGAGTGTGTGTGAGAGAGAGAGTGCGTGTGTGTGTGTGTGAGAGAGAGTGTGTGTGAGAGAGAAAGAGTGTGTGTGTGTGTGAGTCAGAGAGAGTGTGTGTGCGGTGCCTGTAGGATTTTTGGGGGGGGTAACTCCTCAGAATAGTGGGGTGAAATGTGGCTGGCGCGACAGGTTTTTTCCCCTCTCGTGCTGAAAGGGCGCTGGCACCAGCGGGCGAGCACAAAGAGGGGCCCGCTTGTGGGGCCTGAATAAAATCACTATGGGATGGAAGCGCACGGGGACACTGAGCCGGCCGGGGAGGACCCACCTCCGGAAGCTTCCAGAATTCCCTTAACCCCCGACGCTCGCCACAAAGGACGGCATTATGGGAGCATGCTGGGGTGTGCGCGTTTTTTGGTGCGCTTCGAGTGCATGTAAAATAAGCGCCCCCCCCCCCCCCCCGTCCCTCCCTCCCCCCCTCCCATTTTTTCTTCCTCATTTAATTCTCTTCCGAACGCTTTCAGCTCGCGCGGACAGATACACGCCATTCATGGCGGGCTCGTTTCCTTTGACGCGTTCGCACAATGGTCCAAGTGGCTGCGCCGGAGACGCGCGAGAGGGAGAGGGAGAGAGAGAGAGAGAGAGAGAGAGAGAGAGAGAGAGGGGGGGGGGGGGGGCGTCTTTCGGCGGCCCCGCCGGCTGTTTGGGTGGCGCTTTTCGAGCGAGTCCCGCTAAGTATGACACGGAGGACAGACGCCGTCCGCGCGCGGAGGGACCGGAGGGCCAGGGCGTCTCACGCTTCCCAGTCACCTCCAGGACACACACAGCCCCGCTCAGAGGCACAATACAGCCGCTGAAATGGAAAACACTCGCTTTCATTTCTGCACTAAGGCAAGCAGCTGGGGCTGACGACCGCTTGGGAAGGACGCCACTGCACGTGTTGCGCATTACAAGTTTTCAGAAAAGGGGAGTTTCTTTACAGACAGGGACGTTAGGGAAATGTGACCCTCTAAACCACCATTTCAGGAAGACCCCCCCCCACCACCAGTAAATTTTAACTGGGGTAGTAACATGTAACTCAAGTGGCTGGGAGAGAGGGCAGTTTTCTAATAGTGCCAGGCTTGGAGTCCTGTTAAAAAACATCTGCTTTCCAGGTTGTGTTTTGGGCAACCCTCACACACTTCTGAGTTGCAGTGGTAGATTAGGATTTATATTCACAAAGAGTGCTGATCTAGGATTAGCTTTCCCCTTGTCTGTATCTTAACCCTGCACTTTCTGGGCTAAAACATCAGACTGATCCTGGATCAGTTCGCCTACTCTGAGGCACTTTATGACTATGGGCCCAAGTCAAGGGAATGCTACATTTCCAGAGCACTGCAGGTCTGAGCGTATCACACCTGTCCTACTGTCACCAAAGTGGCCTCCTATTAACCAGCATATGAATGACAAGATAGCATTTGCCTCAGCGTCTGAAGCGGATGTGATTTTTGTGTTTGTTTTTCGGTGTGAAATGGCCTCAGGATGCTGTTGGTGCTGGCAGTCGGCATCAGGACTGAATGGAACAAGCGAACGCTTCGGTGTTCAACGTCGTAAACCTCGCTGAAACACAGAGAGTATAAATTTGAGGTAACGCAGGGTTTCTGCTGTAATGCCAGACAGGCTGAACTGAACAGAAAAGGCTTCTTTATCTTGCACGGCGGGGACTTGCTCCAGGGCTGAGGGAGATTACTGCAGGCCACAGGCTCTGGCCTAACACACAGAGAGAATACAGCCCCGCAGAGCAAGAGCATAAACTAGCATTAACCCTCTGGTGCACCGGGACTTAAGGGGACCAGGGACTGCATTGTGTTACTTACATTCCTCTTATCCTAATCATTTTTTAAAAAAATAATTTAAAATATCTTCTAGTGAGACTTTGAAAGCCTTCTCCCAGCGCGCTTGCACGCACACGTACACACACACACACACACACACTCAGACATACTCACTCACACACATACACACACACACACACACACACACACACACACACAATGGCTGATTTGAACTCCTCTGGCAAAGAGTCTCATGCTTTGTAGCTGGTGCTGGTGTGCCTCTATATGGAATGAGATGAAATATATATTCCCTCTGGGTTGTCCGATTCATATTTGTGCAGCTGGTGTGCGGACAGTGGGACATGCTAGAAGCATTTACACAGCTAAACAATGTTAATTCAAAACCTATTAACGTCCTGAACGTACGGCGAAGGTCAGGGCAGAGAATCGGGCGCGGATCGAGTGAGCCAGCCCCTTGTTTATTTTTGGGGGGATTTCTTTCCGTGCAATTTTTCTGTGAAATTACAATTATCCACAAAAAACCTCTTCCATGTTCTCTTACTGTTATGAGATTGTAAAAATGTGCTCATTACATGTGTTCATGCTTAAGGCAGTAATAATACTGGAATTACAAAAGTAATAAAGTAAAACACGAGTTGCAACTCTGCTGGTACCATCCAACTGAATTTGTGATAATAGTTAATGTATTAGGATTATAATTGTTAGAATAATGAATAATATTTAATGCATTTATTATGTAAATTTTTCTTTACAGTTATTACGCAATACATATTCTTAAATACAATAATAACAGTAATACTAATAATTATTCATAACAATATATGATGACTATTATTGTCATTATTATTACTACTACAACTAGGCTACTACTGCTGCATGTGCGATATGTTTATATTTATTATTACTATTTATTTATTTATTACTTTAATTTCTGTTTTAAAGGCTGAGAGAACTTTCCAGACCCATCAGGCGTGGGGTTCAGTGAAGTGTTCAGCGGATGTCCCAGTGCCATCTTTCACCGCTAAATCCAGCATGTCCTAGGAAAACAAACACATCCCAGCCAGCACTATGCAGAATCACTGCCCCCTCCGCCTTACAGAGCGAAATAAAAGCGGAGTCGGCATTGGAGACTTCTCCAGCGGGGCTGCCGGTCTATCCTCACGCTGATATACGGCTCAGTGCTGCTGATTTTACCATACATCATTACCAACATACGAAAACACTCAGCCAGGAATCCTACTCGTCCGTGTCGCCCTCCACGAATATTATTGAGAAGCAGACGGATTCTGGCTGTGTTGCTTGAGTCCGCGCTGCCGTTTTCGCGCGGCTGGAGCGCGGAACTGACAGTTTAAAAAATGAAGTGACGTTCGGACGGCCTCGGAGAACACGGTCAACTGCCATGTTGCCGGGATTAAGGGATTAAGAACGACGGGTGGTGTTAGCAAAGAATGGCAGCAACGGGCGCTTGACAAAATTGTTGGTAACAGTCGTTTCCTTGAAAAGAGAGTGTGAAATTAAAACACTTGTGCGTACTTTATCAAAAAATAAAGTGAATCGTATTCTTAAAATACCGCTAATATAAACGATATTTGGGCTAATCGCGGGCCGTGCTGTGATTTGCTCATACAGCACGGTGCAGTGTTGTCTATTTAAGTGACTTTGTCACTAGAACCAGAGACCTTTTAGAGGCTCTTTTTTCGGTGCATCTTTTTAGAATGTTTTCCTTAAACACCCAGACTAATTGAAAGTCAGTCTATATCCAGAAATGCATGAATGTAATATACATGCACATGCAGTTGCATCATCAAGGGGCTGAGCATATCCAATTCCCCACCTCAATTTGGAATGGCCAATTGTCTGCAACTGCAGCTGCAGACATTGCGCAAACCCCTCTGCAGATTTGGGAGAGTGTGGGCATCCACGGTTCTCCTCCGAAACGTGTGGTGTGGTGTCAGTGCTGCTTCTCTAGCTTCAGTAGAGTGCAGCTTAGCTCACACAGAACGGAGGTGGAGGAGGACCGTTCATATGCGGCTTTCTATGTAATCTACGGGCGACAGGCACCCATTCAGCCAGCAGGGGTCGCTAGATAGCATTAAACCCAGAACCCCATGTGTCTGAACACTCCCATTCCCTGGGCAACGCAATTTCCAGTTGCGCATCGCCCTATGAAGCTACCAGCCACAGTCGGCACTGACACGTTCCGGATTTGACCCGAGGCTGTGAGGCTCATCCATACACCAGAGTGTGGCGCCTTAACTGAATGAACCACCCCACAGCCCCCACCTAGCGACTCTGCGCAACTGCTCAATCACTGGTGACATCCCATAATAAGCTGGGGATGAGCACTGAAGCTCATGGTGGGACGGACCTCAGTGAACCTCTGAGCCTTTTGGGCGCTGGACGGTGCCAGACTGGGACCGTGGTTTCGTCAGGGTTCAGGGAGAGGCTTAGTGCTGGGGGGTTTACAAAAGGGGGTTGGGGGGGGGGGGGCAGCCTTTAATTTCCTCAGTAAACCTCCCCAGGCCCACGGTGCAAGGGGGTTACCCATTAAACAGCACTTAGGTGCGTCAGGAATGCTGAGAGGCCGGGCAGCGTGGACACGCTCCCCGTCCGACAGTGAAAAGGGCCGCGCTGAGCCAGACGCTTTTACCGCTCGGAGAGAAAAGAGGCTTTTAACGGCCCACAAGGCCGGGGCTCGTGTTCCAGCGAACCGGAACAAGGCGGATCAGTGCGGATCGGAGTCCCTCAGCTCTCTCTCTCTCTCGGCCCACAGGCATCTGCACCTCCGCCTGCCGTTCCCGCTGTTCGTTTACGTCCCGGAAAAGGCACCGGATCGCCCTCGTATCAATCACCTTTATTTAAAATGCTGTCAGCCAAGTGCCTTGTTGGTCAAAACAGACCCGCGCGGTTTGATTTCTGACAGAGAGAAATCGGCGCGATTGAGCAATCCTTCTGTCGGCGGGAATATATGAAGGACAAAATCAACAAACATCAACAATGTGAAGAAACAGAGTCATGGAAATGTTAGCCAGCTCTATTCATTTTTGCGAAATTACATTTTCTTTCAACCTGGACTGCCCATAAATCCTGATACTGGTTTGTGTTTGCGCCCCACACAGATGGGGGTTTTGCCCCGAACATGATCCCTTTTCTCCATGGAAGAAGGTTTTGCCTCTCTCACCAACATCTTGTTTGCTTTTCTGACATTTTCTGAGGTGGGGTTGGGTTGCAAAGGGATTTGCTTTGCAGGGTTTAAAGATAGTATCGGCATAGTAACTTTAATAAGAAATATGTTTCTTATATGGCGACTAGCCCACATTTTCAGAATATAAAAAATTTAATGCAGGTCAGTGGGTGATTCTGAATTAATGAATCCCCACAGATACAGTGACGTACTGTTGTGGTCCTTTTTGGCCAAATTCTGAGAATTAAGCAGCCGTTTTGAACCAGTTGTTGTGGTCACCTGATAATATAACAGATGTGCTGTTGACTCGTAAAATGTAAAATTGAGAGGCTCAAAAACCAGTAAATATCGAACCTTAAGTAAAATCTGCTTTTCGTCGATTTGGACTACACAACAGAATTTTTTTCCAGCTGCGTACTTCCTTACATGTATTGAGTTTAGCGTGCTGATAGAGATCAGAGATCCTTGTTCTCCGGAATTCAGACATGAGCTCCGGTTATTTTTACACTGTTTTTTGGTAAGGGGCAAGGGAAACGCTCGTGCCAGGTTCGGAGAGGAGAGTCACAGGTGACGAAACGGCACCAGGGGGGATGCGATTTCAACAGCCCTCCCTCTTTTATCACCTCAGGGAGGGGGCGCTGACAGCCCGGGAAGTGTCTCGCGGAAAAACAAGAGCCCGGCGCAGCGCGGCGCGTTTATATAGTCTTATAAAAACCACATGGATAAATAAGCACGGTCGCGCGCGGACCCGTTTCTGTCGACCTTGTAAGTGTAGCGTGCGCAGTAGAGAGTACAAATTGCTGAAGAGGCTGAGAAACCCGCGAGCCAGAACAGGAAGCGGCTTTGCATGCTCCATAAACCCGCGCGTAGAGCCATTAATTATACGCGGGCCAGGACACCGGCCTCTGGCGGCAAACCTGCGGTCTGTGCCCATGTAGAAGTTGAGGGGAAAATAATTTAATAAACGGTGTCCTTTACGAAGTTCAAAGTTTATTGGCCATTTATAATGAGTACATTGGAATTATTATTCACAAGGACGAATGAATGAATGAATAAATAATTAAAAGTGCATTCACATATTTATAAGACACGCAGCATTCAGGTTGTATGGGTTTTGATGCTCTGGTATTTTCTGTCGCATGCAAGTGCTGAAAACAACTTGAAACTTAGATGACTAATAGATGCAGAATTACGCACGTTTTAGTTGAATCCCTGCAATGGAAGACTGCAGTAGTTATTAGGATTACCAGACTGTAATTGTGTATGATACTTCCACAGTGTAGGCTACTGCTACACGCCTATAGGTACACAAGTGAACCCTTTCAAAATGAACACACGTTGGTTTACGAGTAGAAACTCCTTTTACAACAGTTTAATCAGACGTAGTTCATGGGGTGCCTCTGTTGTTAAATAGTATCTGGAAGTGTCATCTAGAACGGTTTCATTTGACTTAGGAGTTTCTACTTCTACTTTCAGACACTATATAAAAATAGAGGCACGCCATGAACGACGTCCGAGTAAAATGTTGTAAAAGAGTAAAATGGCAGTTGGCTCCTTTCACGACTTTTTAGTTTGATATTGCTCATTCACGTTTTGGCCTGATGACATCATCAGCCTGATTTTTCAGTCCACTACAACACTGAGAGAGAAGGAGAGAGAATTTTAAAGTAATCAGAAAATTCATCTTAACCAGGCCTTCCCCACTTGGCCTGGCTGAGGTCATGCAGTTGACTCACTACCAAAAGGACAGGGTTACAACTCCAGCTTCATTTAGTCTGTACTGTGAGGGCTGCAATCATGGGTAAAGTATGGACTTGCCAGCACCACTTAGCAAGATGCATGTAACTGTAATGGCCCAAGGGCCTCCAAGAAATTAACAATCCAATCAAAAGAAAAAAAAAAGAATTCTACTCCAACCAGAATTTTCTTTATTGAGAGGTATTGTGTGATGGTGTTTCATGATTAATAAAAATTGAGCAGATTTTGCACGGTGACCACCATACCCCCTGGACACCCTTTCCTGACCTGTGAGCGGGGATCCCAGTACTTGGCGGATTAGCGGATAGCTAATAAACAGCCATTCACCGCTTTACACAAACAGGTCTCCTGATTGGGGCATATTTTATGTTCTCTTGCCTCTCCTGGCTCTTGTAGAGAGGACACAAGGAAAGGAACACAAGGAGCATTTCAGACACCCCACATCACAACCAGAAGTAGTATCTTACCATTAGCCATCCTTACTCTCAGGCATACAATACTGTTAGCCATACCTTAGCCTCATCTATTGTTTGCCATACTTTACTGTTAGCCATACATTGCTCTTACATACATTGTTGCTATGCTGACTGGGGTTCAGGAGGTGTTTTTTAGGGTAAATGAAGGTGAGGAATAAATGCAAAAGGGTGGGACTGTGGTGGTGCATCACCCACGGGGCACAGGGTCCGTGTAAACGGCTCACATCCAGGGGGGTTCAGGCCCATTACTCAGCCATTTCCTGGGTGGGGGGGGGTGGGGGGGGGGGTGGGGGTGGGGGCGCGAGCCTCAGCTACAATCCAGTAATGGGGCTCTGAAATAATGGGGGTGGGGGGGGGGGGGGGTAGGTTGGCGCTGAAGGGGGCAAGTCCCAGCTACATCCTGTAATGGGGCTCTGAAATAATGGGGGTGGGGGGGGGGGGGGGTAGGTTGGCGCTGAAGGGGGCAAGTCCCAGCTACATCCTGTAATGGGGCTCTGATATAAAGCATCTGTGAAATCTACACCCGATAAAGCATTATCCACACTATCAGAAATGGCCATCAAAAGACTGAGCCCCCCATCTATTCAGTGTGTGTGTGTGTGTGTGCGTATGTGTGTGTGTGTGTTTGTGCGTGTGTGTGTGTATTTGTGTGCGTGTGAGCGTGTGTGTGTGTGTTTCTTTTGCTGGTGGCAAATATATATAAACCAGACAGAAAAACAAGCAAGCAACCTGTTTTACATTTTAAATACATATATGCAAATTGTACAAATATAACTTAAAAATATTTCAAATTTCAAATGGCAGGTTAGACAACAGGTTAAAGCTGCTTTCAGTCTATACATTTATTCAGGAAGTATTTGGTATCTTGTAATAAAATACATTCTCCATACTCCATCCTGATGGCAGGGACTGTACAGCAGTAGGAACAAGTGCTATGTACACAGCCTGGGAGCTACTTGTCTGATAACAGTTAGCAGATGGCCCTCGTTGCTGTGATCTGACAACCTCCATTTTAGCCTCTCACTCATAGAGATGTTTAACATCCCTGGTTCCCCGAGTTTCCCGCCCTTTCATTCCGGCTGCTGTGAGTTCTCATGCAATTCGGCGCACACACATGACAAGCCCCCCTAATGTAAATACAGCGTCACTCGTCTGTACTGTAAATGTTTCAACAAATATGATGGATTACTTTGAACGGGCAAAAGCAGTCAGCCATGTAAGTGTGTGAAACCCATGTATATTTTTTGTCACTTAATCAGCCTGTGTTGCCTAGGCTGAATGAAAACGTGGTGGGCGGGCATTTTGGTGCTAGCAAATTGAATTGGAAACAGCGTCTTGATTCACGATTTTAAAGAGTCATACGGAGGGCATTGTTGAACTGTCCAGGAATACGTTTTGCCGTAGATGTTGCATCGTAGCTGCTGGGTGGCTTGTCCTGTTCAGGCACTGTTCTATTGTGTACTCAAGCCATCCCAAGACAAGATTGCAGACCGGGCTGGGGGGGAGGGGGGTGGGGTTGTCAGTGATTGCAGACGATTGCAATTTAGCAATTGTTAACAAGGGGGAGGGGATGAGGTACCATCATGGTACTTTGTTTGCCACCCCCCTACAGATGGGTGGTGCCATACGCAACCGCCTGTGTCACTTATGCCTTGAGTCTGGTGTCAAATCCAAACTGGACCAGTTCTGATTGGCTGGCACCCCCACAGAGGGACACGCAATTGGTTCTTGCGGTACCCATGGAAAGCGTTTTACTGTGTGCTTTTTATTGGCCCAGACAGTTTTTGTGTGCGATGCAGGATATTTACATCCTTACAGAACTTCCCCCCTTTACAATGGCTAGTGTAAGGGCATGGGGGGGGGGGGGGGGGGGGGAGTCCTAAAAACACGAGACGGCGAATTAGGCAAACTGTATTTCGTTTTCACAACTGACTTGTTCTAGGAGTTCTCTGATGATCTTATGATCCTAATGATCCTATTGGCCTTATGTCAGGACTGTCATCACATCTTTTTGAAAATTATACAGTTGTTGTTTTCAGCTCAAACTGTGGAGGTCTCTGTAATGACTTCACCATGTCTGGTTTTTCACAAACGTCGCAGTACAGAAGCATGTCTCCCCATCCTTCTGTCTGTTTTTGGACAGCTAGTCGTTGACCTTCAGGAGTTTGTGTGTGTGTGTGTGTGTGTGTGTGTGTGGTTTTTAGATTAAATCCTGGTAAAACATGTATCAGTAATGACCACAGTACTGTAGACGAGAGCCTACAATGAACTTTATGTCCAACACTTACGTGTTTGCAGAACCTAACTGTGGCCGGACACACCAATAGTTGTGGTCCTCCGATTGCCCTGAACCTTCCCCACACACCAAACCCTGCACACTTTTTGTATACTCCTTACAATAGATTTCTCCAGGCTCTGATCATTGAAAGTGACTTAATTCTCTCCAGTAATACAAACCTCTTCTATATTTATTCAGTATTTCATTTTTGTATTCTAATGGATACAAGGAACTTGATGCACTGGCCTCTAAAAATGACACAGATATGAGGACAGCATAACCCTAGACTGAGTGCTTAATCTTCGTCTTTCACAGATGTCCAACTCAATTCAGGAAAACATTTATCTCTAAAACAGACTCTTGACTTAAAACCACACTGTGCTGTAAACGTACATGTACGGATTTAGATAATATTAAGAAGAAACCAAAAGTACAGCAGCCTTTTATTGTGACTAATGAAGTAATGATATTTAATATCTACCCGTTTCCCTCCTTCTCCTCACGGATATCTGCTTTCAGCAGTTTGGTGGAGTGGCTTTAACTTCAGAAGCCTGCGCCTGCAACGTCGCACGTTACACTGAACAGACCGGGATCGCGAAAAACGTCCACTTGCGCTATTGCCATCCCTGATTATGATAATGTTAAAATACAGATTCGCTGATATCGGAGCCCGTTGTTTTAAGCCAAAAAGTAACAGAAAGATTTTTTGATCCTCCAAAAGAAACGCGTTAACGTGATGTAAGTTTTGGCCTATTTTTAAGTCAGTGAGGGTGTTGCTTTATACAGTATCTCAATAAAATTCGATGGAGGCAGTCTCAGTGTACTCAAAACTAATCTACCGGAATGACATTTAATGTTTGGACAGTCTAATTTCAGTGTCCTTTGTAGCCATGCTCAACCAAGCATTTTCTTTTCATTTTTATTGAAACGAACTCTTGTAGGTCTATCATATTTTTATTCTAATGTTTTCATTGCAATTTGTGCTACTGTACATTTATTTTAATTATGGCAACATGATAAAATACAGTTCTGTCTTTAAAAACAATAGCCAATAATCTTGTTTTGAATTCGACGTTGATTTGATAAAATGTCAACTATAACAGAGTTTGTATGAGTCCAATATGGACCATGTGTACATTGTCAAAGGTAGTTTAACATTTACTATGCGAAAATAATTATATCGCCATTGACAACAACTATTGAAGCAAAGCCTCTATACCACAACCACATTTAATTTGGAAGTAGCCATTTTCGATACCAGATTAGAGAACACACAACTCCGTGTAGCCCTAGCACTAAAAAATGTACTTCCGACAGCTTTGCCATTTCAGTTGTCAGCAGCCTACCCGTTTCAATTAAGTTAATAACTTAATCGAGTCGGATGCAACTTAAACCAAAGTACGAGCAATCCGGATGTTTTTTGGCACACGGTAGAATTGCGCGTGCACAGACCTGAAATGGCCTACCGTAGCAACAGTCAATAAAAAGTTATTGACCGCATAACATTTATGATGCGTAGGTCTTAAAACTCCATCCACTCTTTTTGAACCCAATTAAGTAGGCTACCTACCTGTATAAGAAAGCCTACAACACAGTTTGTCATATATAGGATGCTCGTCTGTTAGTGCTGTGTTGGTTTTTCCTGTTACTCGCGGTTCCTTGTAGGCTACATATTGTATTAATTGCTTTGCTCTTATTTTACTCTTGCTATTGATATTGTGTTCTGTATTGTTTATGTATTTTATTGCACATAGCAGCGCTTTGAGCGCGGGAAAAGTGCTTTACAAATAAAATGTATTATTATTATATCGACCCTCACCTACATATTTCAATATCAATATCATAATCGATAATTTTGTTAAAGCATGTGTCAGAATGTTCTTAGAAATGCATTTGATATACTGCGATAAAGCAAACACTGTCATTAGAACCGGAATGCTCGGGGAACCGCGCAACTCGATTCGTTGAAACAGGCCAACGGGTCATTGCGAGTCTTCTGTGTGCACAGGGCCAGTAATCAAATAGATTAATTGTAGGTCCTGTAATAAACTGAGAGATGAAACCGTGAGACAACATACAGTGGACATTTCGTGGGTTCTGTTGGTTTAACGGCGAGACGCCCCTGAAGCAGACTGACCTAAGTATTTAAGGAAACGGATCAAAGCCGGGATCGTATGACACTCAGTAAATTCAAACGCCCTAATTAGACTGCTCACCAGAATAACGTATGCTCTGGGTAAACGGTGAAAGTGCACAGGCAGATTACAAGAGTTTTCATACAAATTGCTTCCGTTTCCTCGTTCCCGCTGTTAAAATGCGCATCAGATTAATATCGTTGCTTTCAGCCTCGCGGGTAGAGGGAAAAAATTAATATACTTCATTTGCGGATTTCCTCCGTGGAAAAGGAATTTCCTTCCCTTTCAGTTGCTCATCACGCGGTGAACTTGGACCGAAGAGCGGCGTGGACTTCATTGTTTTCCAAGAGCGGGGAAAATGTCCAAATCTTATGAAAAACAATGACCACATCACATCAATTTTATGTTTTCCAGCGCCGGAGAAGACAATCTGAACTCTTTATTCGCAAAGGAAAAAAGTGCAGTGAGGAGGCGTTTTGGGATGTGTTCCAAAGTGAGCTCTGTGCATTTGGGTATGCGTCCTGTACTGTATATCACATATATGTTCGATGGAATCCACATCCATGCCAGCTCATTAACTGGGGGAGGGGGGTTCAGTGTTTCCATGTGAGGTCATAGGCGTCTAGGAGACAGAGAGACAGACGACTGAAGCTAATTTGCTTTATTGCTCGTCCGTGACCTCTGCTGACCAGGCATTTATGGGTAGGCCGGCGGCGGGGGGGGGGGGGGGGGGGGGGGGGTCATTTATGTGCATGCGAGCCCTACGGCGATCAGTACGCCGACAGCATCTGCACAGGTCAGCTTCACAGGGGGACGGTTAATGGATCTGAGTCCTGGGTGATGCCCTGGGTCCAGAGCAACCTTCAACCAGTGTGACCCCCCCTTACCCCACCCGCCCCCCCGCCCCATGCCCTCTGTGACAGACGCAGTTGTGGCTGCACTCACTTCTGAAAACTTCTCTCCTTTCAAGATTAGTGGTTCCCTGGTCTTCCTGTGCCATCGGACCTTCTCAGAAAAAACACAGATGTGGTTACAGGACTTATTTATAAGTCTTTTTTTTTTTTAAATCAGCGTTGTCACAGTTTGTGAAATGTCATGGCTACTGCACTGTGTTCTGGGATGCTTGGGGCGAATCAGTTTCATTCGGTAACTTACACCATATACGTGTGATAACTCAATCTCAAGGTGACATAGTCTGCATTCAGTCTGTCAGGTCACGTAGTAGAGGCAGAAACTCAGGGGATTTTCAAGACTAGGCTTGATACGGTGTTAGGTACTATCTAGTCTGTAAGGTAATCAGAGCACTAATTTAGTCAGAAAAATGGTGAGCATTGAAGGCTGAATGTCCTGTTCTCATCATTATGTTACGTTAAATGTCATTAGTGTTCAGTTTCTTTTTGTCCTTGTGGATGGTAAACAATGTTACACTTAGTCTAGCCCAGAGATGCTCAGATCTGCCCCCCTGGGCTAGTGTTAGGCTACTGCTGGTTTTAATTTTTACCCTTTAATCAGGGACTGATTTAGACCTGGGGACACCAAATGAGTGGAATCTTGGGCCAAAGAGTGACATCAATCAACCATGGAAATCAATCAATCAGATAGGAAAGAAAAACACCATTACTACTAGCCTCAAGGAACATATGTGAGTATCTATGGTCTAGACCAGCAGTGTCAAACTAGGCTGTGTGTTTGTTGTTTGTGCGGTAAGCAGTTTAAATGATGGTTAAGTTCTCACTACGCTAGGCACAAATGTGGTGGTTGCTGAAAGTTACCAAGAATATGCAGTGTTTTCTTAAATATGCGCAGGCAATTTATAATGCAGACATCTGTTACTATCAAACCATTGACAACAGCACTGGCCTTTCCTCTGTTGCTACGCAGAGTAATAAAATGGCCTTTGGTCTCATTCATTACAGGATAAACATTATTAAAATTTACAAAAAGTACAACAGCACCTTTGTTTGCTGTCATTCATGCAAGTAAATGCTGTTAATAAGGAGGCATGTTTTGTACATATTTGACTGGGTTAAGCATGTGGAACTTATCTGTGAATGGACCTTAGCTTTAGTTCCTTTAATGATTGGTGAGATCATAGCTAATCCACATATTTCTCAGAAATAAGAATTCGGGGGCAATGCAATACGGATTCAAGGAAACAAGCTGGAAATGTTTCCTTTTAACTCCAAAATACTTTTTGCTTCTTCAGTACACACTCAGTGAGTTATTGTTCTAATGACCGGGAACATATTTTAATGTTAGTATTTGTTTCTCTTTTTTTTTTTTTTTGGACGGAATTCATGGTTCCTGGAACGTACGTTTGGGGGCGTAACTTGCCGTGTCTCTGGACTCCGAGATCATCCGTCATTGGGGGCCTGCTCATTAAAAGCCAAAAAAAAAAAAAGGCTTGGGAGAGATGTGGAAACGATGTTCCCTGATTTAATTAAAGCTCGGGTAATGGGGCCCGTGGACTCCCTCCTGACAACTTTACGGCGGGTCCCGGAGCTTACGGGGGCAGTGAATTCCCCCCCAAAAGCTCGGCGGGCTTTTTGGTTTTTTTGATACGACTCCTTAATTAAATTAAAATGGCCGTAACCGAGCCGGGTCATTTACGACACATGGGCTTCGCCGCTAATGACTAACGGGCCCTCCGATGTTCTTATTTTTTTTTTTTGGGGGGGGGGGGGGGAGCAGCATTTGACCCTGCTCACTTCTATGGAAGAGATCAAGTGGTGTTTAATCATCTGAGTCCTTGACTGTGAGACCACTAAATGATTCTTGCAATCAGTAATTGGAGAGAAAAAATAAATAAATAAGAAATCCAACGTAAAATTTTTCTTAATCTGTATTTGTGAAGGGAAGCCGAAGTACCTCAGCGAGCGATTGAATGCTGATCTCTTCACGAGCGAGTCTTTCTTTACACAGAAAAGGGCCGGGAGCCTCACACGGTTCTTGGGAAGCGTTTGATGTTGTCCAAATATTCAGTCTTTTGAGGACTGGCAAATTTCCTGTAAAAACTGCGGGGGCAACATTTGCTGTTGCTCATCCAAAGGTTGCGAGCACATGAATCCGTCGAGTATTCTCAGTCCTGCTTTTACACAAAGGCCCCGAACAACCTATGCACTTTCCCAACATCTTTTTGTAGAACATGTGCTTGGCTCGTGCTATTGACAAGGGAACATTTGATTTGATCGGCCCTCTGTCCCACCAGAAAAATGAACACTTACAGTAAAGAGCATAATAACTTGAAGCAATTCGATGCCATTAAAACAAGATCACACAGTGCTGGTCCGTGCCTGTTTTTCGGAGAGTTACATGTCCTGGATCAAAATGGTTGAAGGATGTTTTGCATTGTCCTGTCATGTCCATCCATACTGAATTGCAAAGGGTTTTAATTATTGCCAATGTGCCCCTTCCAGTTAATGCAGCAGCTTATATGTACTAATAGTGAAAAGGAGATTACAGGAGCTCAAAATTCAGAGTTTATCATCTGTAGTTAACGGGTTAGTCAAAACGGACGATTGCACGTTTTGAAGCCTCAGAAGCTCGCGATGGACCTTGTTCGTGTTCTGTTTCCACGCCACGGTCTGTTGGCGTGATGAAATAACACCAGCGAAGGTCCTCTCTGGGGGGTCGATGGGGCTTTTCGTAATACGACGGGACCTCCAGCGAGCCTCGGCGTGCTCTTACGCTCACTGCCCGCCTGAGGAAACCCTGAGAGCTCTGGGAGGCAGCGCTAACGCGGCTGAGCTAACGCCGTAATCGAGCGGCTCGCTGAGACGTCGTCCAGATGCTCCACAGCTTTTCTGGCCGAAGGAGAGAGTACTCTGCAGCGAGGCTTCGCGCCCGGGGAGCCGACGCTGCTGATGATGCGGGGGAGGGATGTGATTTGAGCTGTCGTTTCCAAGCCCAGATTTTACTTTACTCTCCCCCCCCCCCCCCTCAGTCCCCAGCGGGTGGGCTAGGCTTTAAGCACTCAGATCCCTGGCCAGGTATCTCCTGCTCCAGCTCCTTGTGATGGTGCTGGAGGCCCCCCAATGTTAAACTGAGATGGGACCGGGGGTGGGCAGTTGCAGTATGAAGTGAGGATGTGGGACGAGTCTGGAAACCAGATGGTCCTCCAGTGCCAGCTACATCAGTACTGTTTTGACTGTAACTGGAGCCTGACCCACTTTCCTCAGGTCTAGAGTACATTGCGCAAGATGACTGGGGCTAAGCAGCACTGATTACTGAGGGTGCTGCTGGGTGTCTCACCCTGTTAAGGCACTGTTTCAGTGTGTGGATGGGCGTTATGGTGTGGTATATGTTAAGGCTTTGTTCCAGTGTGTGGATGGGCCCCACGGTCTGGTATCTGTCAAGGCACTGTTCCGGTGTGTGAATGGTATATTGTGTAAAATCTGCATATGTGATTATACTGTTCTTTTTGATAAAGGTGTATTCACACTTAAAACAAAATACAAAAAAGTTTTTCTTATCCTAGAGTAGAAAAACACAAAAATGTTTAAGACAGTTGTCAGTGCCACTTGAGAAGTTTATAGTCTTGATCATAGAATGAACTGTGCTTTTCTGTCCACATGTAAGGGTATTTATAAATCCTTATAAAAAAGTGTGAAAACACAAAGTTCAATCAAATTTTATCTATATAGCACATTTTACAAGGAATTTGACACAATACTCTTCACAGCATCCCCTGGCCCGACCGCCTCAAAACAAGCCAAAGATGACTGTGGCAAAGAAAGACTTGTTTCACATTGAATTGCCACACTGATTGGAAGCTGTCCTCTTTGAGTAATACTCATAAAAAGTGATGTTGGATGGTGGTATTCTGGACTTTTCTGTGGGGGAAAAAAGTCCTGGTTATACAACTGTAACATCCTGGAGAGGACATTTGAAAACCAGCTGCTTACACTCAACAAGTGGGAATACTATTGTTGATAAACCCAAATTGGCCAAAAGTGGCCTGTGTAGGTACTGTGTATGAAATTATCTGTGGAGTATATGGACGTACTTTAATAAGGTGATCCTGGCTGCTATGTTCAAATTCTGAATATAGACAGATTCTGGGCTACATTGCATTTGTCTCAGTCTTTTGACCACCCACATCAACCCCTGGCTAGTTAGAAGTTTCTCTTTCATGAAAAGGTGTGCAGTGTGTCTTTAGCCCTAAAGACTACATGCTGGCTATATTTACAGTACGTAACCTGACCTGAAACCCAACACCAACCTTTTATCAGCTGACCAATCGGTTAATAGCCAACGGCTCGCCCTGCTCTGTCAGAAGGCTGTTCATCATTTTTATGATTGAACTGTTCGCTCGGCTCAGGCACAAAGGGCTGGCTTGTGCCAGAATGAAGCGCTCATTGTTCTCTGGTACACTAAACGGCCAGCCCTCAATCCAGACGGCGAGGCCCGGCTGATCTATGGGGGTGAAGGCGAGAGGATTTCGGCACGGTAACAATGCGGAGAGGGGCTCTCTGACGCAAGGGGGATCTCAGACGGGACGGGACGGGACGGGACGGGACGGGACGGGGTGGGGTTTGGGGTTGGAGGACGGTCAGACAGTCAGCACAATAAACCGTTAAATCCCCTTTAAGCTCCACGGCACAGTCTGCTCCGTCCGACACCGAAGTCACGACTCCTCTGGCGTTTTCACACACTTTCCTCATTCCTCATGTCTTCTTAATCCCTCTCTGTTTTACTGTGGACTTGATTATGAACAAATTCTCTAAACTCCCAGGCCCCAACTTCAATAAACTCAGGGCGGCGGCCATCTTGATTGAACCTCTATTCTGCTCAATTGCATCTGGGAGCAAATGGACCAGTGTTAATTTGAAAGGAACGTGTGCCCCGAACAGTGCCAGCGCCATCGCACACTGCCTCGTTTAAATCAGTATGTGAAAGCGCTTCACTTGAAATGCTGAAGTCATGTGCGAGAAGGCACGACTCCAAACAAACCCTTTCCCATAGATCAGGCCCGTTTCAAATGCCGCGACTTAGGCCGTATATTTCTCCCGAAAACACACTCCCGGTGTCAAAGTGTGGAATACCTCCATCTGCTAACAGGCATGTTCTGCATATCTCAGGGCAGAGTCATGTCTGACTGCTGTCCGAACTCCTGTAGGACACAACCCAGCACCCCTGAATCTAAACAAGCTATCCCTCCAGCCCTGACCAAGTACAATGGTGTAATTCAATCAAAATGTTTAGGTTTACGTTTTAAATAAAAAATGTAAAAAAATAAAAAAAATAAAAAGGACCCCATGGGTGGTACTGCAAGGGAATAAAACTCAGGAGGAGCATTTAACCTTAGCTTATTAATTTGTACCTTTGTCTACTTTAGCGCCGTGGACCCTGAGAATGTTTGTTAGTACACCACACTATCCACACTCAAAAACTCTGTTTTCGAATTCTTACAGATTTGTTGCACAAACTGATATGTAATGGAAACTGGACATGGCGTTGTGACACATCAACCTCATCGTGCAGTCCTTCAGTAAATGTACTGTAGCGGGTCATTATTTCAGATACAACAGCGTGACATAATGTTTAGAAATTCTGTGTCATTTCTGGTTAAATTTGATTTCATTGAATCATCCCATGTCCCTGACTTTTGTTTTTCGTTTCTGTGTTATCTGTAAACCCGTTATGGAATGAATATAGTCCATAGCAGAACAATGCAGCCGTAGAAGGAAGAGAGTGTGAGAAAGTAGTAAAATAGTGATTTGCAGTGGGGGTGGGGGGTGGGGGGGTGGGGGGGTTAATCCTGTGCTTGTGTGGAGGGGGATTCCTCACAGGGACACCCTAAAACAAAGTGCCAAACTTATCGCTCTGACATTTAAAGAGCCAAACTTAGCCCTGATATTAAAGCTAAGTGCTGCTGGATTAGGTGTTTTTACCTGCATCTGTGAAGATATGCAGACACCTGCAGGGTCCACACAACATGATGGAGGTGCCGGTTGATTTGCAGGTAGCACAGATGTATAATGTACCATAAAAAGGCAAGCAACTCGCATTGCGTATGAAACGTATATGTATGTAGATGCATATTTCAGATATCTTTATTTGAAGTCCTGCCCATCTCGATTGCTGATCAGTTGGCTGTACAGTACGCAAATGATAATTGGCAAGATGATTGCTTTAACTCCCGCTGGCTTGACTGTCTTAAAAAATGGACAGTGTCCTCCCACATGCCTCTTTCTCTCTCTCTCACACACACACACACACACACACACGCACACTCACATGCACACACACACACACACACACACACACACGCGCGCGCACACACACACGATAAATAAAGGCAGCCCTCTCTGTCCTGCTAACAGGACTCCCCCTCCTCACAGTGAACGCTGTGAGTTCAGTGTTGATTGAAGAGGCTAGTCATTCTCCGCTTGGCTCAGCACTGAGGACTCCCAGCCCTGTTAAAAGCACAGGGCGCTTCACACAGCCTCCCTGCCCAGCCCTTTCAGCCCCTCACAACAGCTCTTTCTATTCTATATAAATGCATAAATCTCCATTTTATAGCGTGAAGCACAACTTTTTATCATATTTATGTCTCAAACAGGAAAGCCATAAAATAAATGTCCCACTATAATGTGAGGCTGTTTGTTCTCCTGTGTTACTTTTTTTTTGGGGGGGGGGGGGGAGAGATGTGATGCAGCACAGCTGACGTTCAGGGTAAAGGAATATGGCTGTTGTGTCCAGTGAACTAGGCACTATTATTCACAAATGAGTGCTGGTCAGATCGGTACCTGGAGCGAGTGTCTGAGGGGTGAACACAGTATAAAATAAAATAACTCACAAAATAACTCATAATGGGGGCTTCCTTGTTATGCGGGAAAGCGGTTGTTTCATGGTTTGTGTAATGTTTCCACATGCGTGTGTGTGTGTGTGTGTGTGTGTGTGCATGTGTTTGAGTGTTTGTGTGTGTTTGCATGTGTGTGTTTCTGTGTGTGTGTGTGTATGCGCGTGTGTGTGTGTGTATATGTGTATGTGTTTGTGTGTGTGTATGTATGTGTATATATGTGTGTTTGTATGTGTGTGTGTGTGTGTGTGTGCGCCTGTGCGCCTGTGCCTGCCTGTGTATGCATCTCTATGTTGCTCATTCGTGCATATTCTCTCAGTGTGTATGTGTGTGTATATGTGTGTGTGTGTGTATGTATGTATGTGTGTGTGTGTATGCGTGTGTGTGCGCCTGTGCCTGCCTGTGTATGCATCTCTATGTTGCTCATTCGTGCATATTCTCTCAGTGTGTATGTGTGTGTATATGTGTGTGTGTGTGTGTATGTATGTATGTGTGTGTGTATGCGTGTGTGTGTGCCTCTGTGCCTGCCTGTGTGTGCATCTCTATCTTGCTCATTCGTGCATATTCTCTCAGTGTGTATGTGTGTGTATATGTGTGTGTGTGTGTGTATGTATGTATGTGTGTGTGTGTATGCGTGTGTGTGTGCCTCTGTGCCTGCCTGTGTGTGCATCTCTATCTTGCTCATTCGTGCATATTCTCTCAGTGTGTATGTGTGTGTATATGTGTGTATGTATGTATGTGTGTGTGTGTATGCATGTGTGTGTGCCTCTGTGCCTGCCTGTGTGTGCATCTCTATCTTGCTCATTCGTGTGTATTCTCTCAGTGTGTATGTTCTGGTGCCAGCGGTGCAGCTGGAGGGTTTCTCTCCATCTTGTGAATCTACAGCAGAGATTTGTGTGCTGTGTTTGGCAGCTCCGCTTAAGACCTGTCCTTCTGGCTCCGGAGAGCCGAACAGGGACCCGAAAAGCATGTCACACTTCCAGCGTTTCCTCACCTCTCCTCCCCGTACGGGACGTCCCAGCTGTTGTGTTAGCGCTGCACGTGGTCGTATCGTATAGCTAACGAGCCCTTTACCGCCCATATATTCCGGCTTATTATCACTGTGTTACCGGTGCATTCCAGCACTCTCACACTCCGCAAACAGCAGCGTAACCGCTTCCTTCTGTTCCCCCGGCCTGCTGGGGTTTCTCCTGAGTGCTAGCTGGGGTTTCTCCTGAGTGCCTGTCTGGGGTTTCTCCTGAGAGCCTGCTGGGGTTTTTCCTGAGTGTCTGTCTGGGGTTTCTCCTGAGAGCCTGCTGGGGTTTTTCCTGAGTGTCTGTCTGGGGTTTCTCCTGAGTGCCTGTCTGGGGTTTCTCCTGAGTTCCTGTCTGGGGTTTCTCCTGAGTGCCAGCTGGGGTTTTTCCTGAGTGTCTGTCTGGGGTTTCTCCTGAGTGCCAGCTGGGGTTATTCCTGAGTGTCTGTCTGGGGTTTCTCCTGCGGGCCTGCTGGGGTTTCTCCTGAGTGTCTGTCTGGGGTTTCTCCTGAGTGCCAGCTGGGGTTTCTCCTGAGTGCCTGTCTGGGGTTTCTCCTGAGTGTCAGCTGGGGTTTCTCCTGAGTGCCTGCTGGGGTTTCTCCTGAGTGCCTGTCTGGGGTTTCTCCTGAGTGTCAGCTGGGGTTTCTCCTGAGTGCCTGCTGGGGTTTCTCCTGAGTGCCTGTCTGGGGTTTCTCCTGAGTGCCTGCTGGGGTTTCTCCTGAGTGCCTGTCTGCCTGTCTCCCATGCTCCCTTCACAGATATGTGTATTTTTTCTGGCCATTTTTCATCCTGCTATTTTGGATTTTATTGTTTTATTTTGTTTTTTGCCCTCCAATTTGGAAATCCAGATCATAATTGTTGGCCTGCCACTTCACTGCTGTGCCCTCCTGTGGCCACATTTATTACCTGTTTTTTCAACTCGAAGATGTGTCCACAGATGTGGACTGAAAGAGCCATGGCTGTTCACTGTATACAAACAGTATATCGACAGCATAGCGCACAAATAGCATCCAACTAGTATTTGTAAACTGGCAATTTAAATGACATTTAATGTCTATTTTTCACATGTCCATGCTTGTGTGTATGTGTGTGTGCATGTGAACACGTGTGTGTGTGTATGTGCGTGCATATGTGTGTGAGCATGTTTGTGTGCGCGTGCATGTGTGTGTCTGTGCATGTGAGCGTGTGTGTGTCCCTGTGTGTGTGAGTGAGAGAGATGCACAGAGGTACACTGAAACGGCATGTGAGTTTATACTGGATACTCATATATTTTTATATCTTCTCAGAGACGTGGGAGGGCATTTTGTCTGTTTTTAAGACAGCTGAGCCAACTGGAGTTGAGGTAATTACCTTGTCAATGTGACACAATAATGAGTCTATAAATAAGAAACAGGAGAAGGTATGATCTCAATAGAGGACCTTTTCCAGCATTACTCTGTGATTATGACTTTGTGTGTGTCTGTGCGTGTGTGTGCATGTGTGTGCGTGTGCGTGTGCGTGTTTGTGTGTGTGCGTGTGTGTATGCATGTGTGTGTGTGTGCATGTGTGTTTGTGTGTGTGTGTGTGTGTGTGTGTGTGTGTGTGTGCATGTGTGTGTGTGTGCTTACTTGCATGGGGGGATTAATAAGTGGGATATTTCAACAAATGGATGGATTCCTATCTTGGAATAATATGCTGTACCAGAAAATCCCAGGGATTAAATAACACTGGGGTGTTTTTACAAGGGAATATGTCAAATTATTCCTGCAACACACATTTTCGGGTGTCTCCAATCATGGATATGGCATAAACATGTCAGGCCAAATCCTGCTGACTTTGCCTGTATAAAAAAAGTAGTTCTCTCAGGTGGAAATAAAGGAGCGTGCACTGTTCTGGAACGACTTCAGAGTAACGTTCTCACGCGCTGAAAGGGACGAGCCTGGCACCCATTATATAAAGCCCATTACACTATTCTCATGCTGAACGCATTTATGAAGGTGAACCACAGCCTGCCCAAGCCATAATTTCCACATTCGGTTTCATTGAGTGGTTCGCGGGTTTATGTGATGTGGGGGAGACGAAACAGAGCAAATGTTTACTTTTCTCATTTAAGACCTGCTTCTTCAATGTGGCAGCCATGGCTATGTGTAGCCACGGTGATATGGAAAGAAAAGCAATTAAAAACCTGAGGCAAAGCTGCTGCATTACTTTCTGAGGTTTCTGGAGCGCCGTGTTATCGCCATTTCCTGTTTTCTCAACACACAAAGTGCGTGCACAGATGTGGACTGGGAGAGCGATGACTGTTCTCTGTATATCCATCAGCAGTATAACGCACAAATAGCATCTGGGCTGTATTGGTAAATGAGCAATTTCAGTGACATTCAGTAAGTTCACATATATCTTTCACGTTCTGTAATTTTTTTTCTCACAGCTTTCCTGCTCTCCCGCCAGTACCCTAGGTTCACCCCGATGGGATCGATGGCAGACTGCATTCCCTATTGTGGGAATTCCTGGTCTGGGACTGGCTCAGTGTCGCCCCCTGGTGGGTTCATTGCACCATCCGCGGTCCTGCACCCACCCCACGGCCTCCCAGCTGAGCTGCACAAGTGCTACTAAAGGAGTTCCCCACCACCTGCAACCCTGTTTCCCTGGGCAACACTACAGCAAGGTGTGTGTGTGTGTGTGTGTGCCGCTCCATAGCAGCTCTGTTACCGTGGGAACTGGCACGGTCAGGATTCAGTCCCCACTGTACAGCACATCTCTGCATTAGGAGCCAGTGCTTCAGCTGAACACTGAATCCCCAAACACCTTTCACTAACATCAGTTACCAGTAAGTTCACAATGTTGTGGATAGATTGAACCAGGGGGCTGGTGTTCACTGTCTGTGGGTAGATTGAGTCTGGGTTCTGATGTTCAGTCTGTGGATAGATGGGGTCTGGTGTACCCACAGAGAAACTGAAAGGACAAAGATGGGAAACAGCCTGTGTGCAAGGAGCAGAGAGGATGTGAGAATGAGGCTCGAACCCAGGACTCTGTCTCCAGTCTGTCTTGCTTTGGCATATTTCCAGTTTCACAGGGCAACACTTCAGAGATAACACTACGGACCCTGTTAAATAAAACCCTTTAATCAGTCTGTGCTCAACCCAAATTTATTTAGCTCCTCGCTTTCATCCTTGCTTTCATATGTTGATCTGATAAATGTATTCCTCATTTTGGACATAAACCCAGCTCTTGGCAAGAACAAAATGGAAACAAACTCAATTTTGTGAGATAAGAAGCTGCTCATATCAAGCCTTAGGTCTCCATTGGTCCTCCAGGCAAGCTAGAACCCCAGTAAGACAGGGCAAAGATCAGACGAGCAGAGACCTGCTGGGATCCCATTGGCTGAAAATAAAATCTCTGTGTTACTATTCATAGATTTCAAATTGAAACTTGAAATGTGTATTTCATATCTAATACAGGTTGTTTGCCTTTTTTATGGTTATACTTCTGTGCCACCTGCCAAGAAACCTGCAGCACCACCCCTTTGACTGTAGTTAATTAATGCATTTATCAACATTTTTGAGTAAAAACCAGTAAAACCGCTGTGTAAATGCAATAAAACTCAGTGAGCCGTTCTGGCACGGGGCAGCTGTGCTGTGTGCGGGTTCAGCAATGCATTTCTGAGTAATAACGCGGGAGGATCTGAGCGATTTTAGCGCCCTGTAAACACCCAGTCACCACTGGGACTGGCGCCGTGGTCTGTGTTAAACTTTAAATGCTAGTCATATGGAATATTATTATGGAATTATTATAATTGATTATTATATTGTGGCTAGTGTGTATATCTATGGAATCTTTGTTTGCGCCTCGTAGCCTTCTCCATCTTGACTGTTTGTCTGTTATACACCAGCTCGAGGATAATAAGGCAGGTATTTTCACTCAGGCGCGTGCTGAGAGAAAGGCTGGCTGGCTCACACGTGCGCGTACTATTCCCATGTGTGTACTGTTCACTTTGACAGATTAATTTTTTTTATAACGAAGGGCGTCGTTTAAATGATTCTTTTTTTATGATCAGCTCAGTCCTGATGTGAGCCAGGATAAAAAAAACAGCTGATAACCGTTACGAAAGAGCGAGTGCCTTTCACGAATTTCACTAACAATCATAAATTTGGTCACGGGCCCCGTAGTGGTTTTATGTGCGACCGTTAATCACACGGAAGGCGGATGCGGTCTCAACCACGAGATGTCACTGTTGAGCAGTACAAAACCCTGCCCTGCGAACTTTCTCCAACCGCACGTGTGAAAATACCTGCTCCGATATACACATGAATCCAGCCAGCCTGCCAGAATTCACGGACAAGCCTATGGCTTCAGTCTCATTGAGTATAGTAATATCTTGTTATAGGTTCATGCAAAAGGTTATTCTTTAAGCGCAAAGAATGCAGATAATAAGTAGGCTAAACTTTCTTTGGTAAATCACATTCTGCTTGACTTTATACAGTAATTTAGTAATATCATTCTACGTTTGTTTTCTATTTACATGTACTAATCTTTTATACAGATTAATTAAAAGTAATATTTAATATAGCCACTTAAGCTGCCGTTGAAAATAGATATTAAAGTCGTTTCCTCATATTGCGGACTTGAGCACTAGCCGTTCCAGCTCACAGAGGAGCTGGAATTGAAGTTTATTTCTGTATGACGAGGAGCCACAGAGCTCGTTTAAATTAACCATAATCCCAACAGCATAACCATAAGTCTTCTCTTCAGACCCTGTGTTCGGCTACGGACCTCGAAGTGTGCAGTCTGAAATGTCTGCTACAAATGTGTTTATATGTCTGTTGGGAGCTCCTTGAGTTATTGCATAGATCCAGTTATCTTCCGCTCACAAAGAACATCTTATGAAATAGCATGACTAAAGTCGTATGAGCTTTATACATTTTCTTCTGAATGAACATTTACCATGTATAGATATATGTATATACAATTTATATTAAAATTGAACTACAGTTTTCTTTTTGTATTGGATCCTCAGGTGAAATCCATATCGTGGATAGGCTATAATTAAAATGAGGCTGTAAACTGTGACTCCAAACACTTTTGTATTTCTGCACGTTAGCATAAGGTGATTTGACACCATCAAGACCGATATTGTACGAAATCCATCACTCTTAATTGTAAAGATCGCGTGTTTCAACCTCTCTAAATTGTCTCTCGAAATGAGACACCCAAAAGAATTCAGTGCATGTCGTATCTGAAGCATTAACGACGTCAGTCCTGTCGGACTCAGCATTCCATTCTCCGTCCGGTTCTGGCAAATTTACCCTATCGCAGAGAGTAAACTATCCGCCAGTGTTGGACAGGAAGATCAACACATTTCCACAAATCTGACGGGTTCTCTTCGGATTTAGGACCTGTCTGACCAAGGTGTATGACGCTGCGCTTCCCCAGCCAGCTACTACTCCCACGCGGCAGCGGATCGAGGCCCACATATATTAAGACAAGTCAAAAGTAAACAATGTGAACGCTTGACGGATAAAAACCGACTGAGCGAAGTCCGAAGCCAGTATGTAGGCTACGAGCCGCCAGAAAGCAGTCAACGCTGCATGTAAATATGAAGAAGAAGAAAAACAGCAGAAGTGTGAAGCAGATACGTAAGATAAACAAGCCAACGGAATGCACCGTTGAAACAAGGGGAAAGAGACAGCGCTTATAACGGACAGTGAAAATATACACCAGCAAGCATGTTCTCACGAGTCCAGCATTCACAAATTATCTGTGCATGTGTGTCTCATGTGGCTAGTTTGAGATAGACAGCGAGGCATTTCACTTGTTTGAACAAACCGTTCATTTCACAACCATGCTGTGGTAATATCGCCCACGACAGGAGAGAGCAAATAAGTGTTTATTGTGGGGCCCGCGCGATGTTTGTTATTGGAGGTACAGTACTTTTTTCCCCCAACTGTGTTTAGTTGCCCCAGAAACCAAGCTCCAATCGAGGCAGGAAGTGGGTGGTCTCGCGAACTGCACTTGGAATGTGTTCCGCAGAATTTCAATTCAAATGACGTTTTAAACCCCAGCTATTTTTCCATTGAGAGTGCATTGACCGAACGATAAGAATGCGGAGAGAGCATTAATCTTTCCCCTTAATCTTTTGCTATTAAAATAATGTAACCCTGGGCTTTTTACATATAAGGAAAAATGCTCCAGCGACATTATGGTAATATGGGGCATTTTTCACATTGCATCGACTGGGCCTACGGTACAGTCACAACATTTCTACAATGCCTTCAAACAGCACTATACTTTGTAACAGTCTCAGATAGTTGGCCTCACTGAGATTTAAAAAATTTAAGCACTGTTGGTGAATTAATTAATATAAATGATATGGGTTAAAATTTCAGCAGGGTTGTTTCTAGATTCTTTGAAGTACAGTAATGTTGTAAGAAAGATTTCTGTTTGTAAAAATGAGATCCCCAAATTTTATGACGAAGCTGATGCATAGGCCTATTGTAAAGAGCTGACTTTGGAATTACTTCAGTTACAATTGGCCTGATTCGGTCCATTTGGTTTTGGCAGAAGTAGCTATTATTTTCTATTTGAATGTGTTTGTTTAATGTTATGTGGCAGTGAGAACCAAGAAGTTAATTTACAAAAAAAAAACACCCAAAAACTCAGTGTGGAAGGACAACACTGTAAGCAAAGGCCTACTGGCTGTCCTTTGGTCAACTAGCAGACAGAATTATTGCATTTATTTGGCTGGACTTAGGTGGTTATATATTTTCAAGTATATGTAATAAAATGAACCATCTCTTCTGGGTTTTTTCGTCTTTTATTTTTTGACCCTGGTGCTTCAAACAGCATGCTTCAGTCACAAAGCAATCTGCTCGCCAATTCATATCAGATCATTTGTTGGTAGTGAGTGTCAGATGTGAAGAATGCAAGCATGTGTTTTAAGGCTGCTTGCAACTGACAAATGGTCCTGCAAGAACTAATCTAGCACAGCACCCGAACATCACAAGGCCACACTTTTTGTAGGAGAGGAGCTTGCATTCTCCTCCTTGCGGTTCAGTTAGAATTAATTACAGAGGGCCTCATGCTGTGAGCTGGACTCAGCAGCAGGAGTGCAGATTTGCAGCTGTAATGCGCACAAACATGCAGCAAGTGTTTGTTTCGTTTTTGTTCTTTCTTTTGTCGTCACTGTTGTTTATTGTTTCGTTTGATTGATTAGTACTAGGTGTACTGTAAGCCCTTTTGATCTCCTCCTCCCCCCCCCCCCCAACCTACATAATCAGTATGTAGCTGCTGTTGTGTCTGTCTGTTTATACATGTTTATATGTTTATGTTTTCCTTGTGCAAAAAAAAAAAAAGAGTTCCTGGTTCTGTCTCTGTAGTCCTGTTGATGATGTCAGCTAATTAACATTGCGAAAGGCCGTAGTAGCCGCTGGCGAAAGCCTCGCTAGTTTCAGCTGGTTCTGCACCGATAAGCCATTTCATGCCTGCTGCCGTGGTGAGCTGTGTGGCTTTTGCTCTGTGCCTCTGGTGTACAGTGTTGCTTTTAAGAAATGAATTGATCCTTCAGTAGTTTTGGGATGGCAGTGTGGTAGGCTACGTGGGTTAAGGCCGTGTGCTTGTGCTCAGTGGTGGCACATTCAGTTTTCAGACAGGACATTGCCGTTGCACCGGGGTGCTTATCCTGACGTTCAGTTCTATAAATGACAAAGATCTGTGTAAATCTGATAAATATATACAGTACAGTGCAAGTGCAGGGATCCGCAAACATTCAGCTACATCAATACATAATGCGCAAATAAATAAACAAATAAATAAATAAATTTGTTGCTCTGTACGAGGTCAGGTTTCTGGTCCTGAACTGAGTGAATTACTGCATTAGCCAGTCATGCTGCGTTAGTGGGGTGCTGTGTTTGTGTCTGTGTTCATCGGTAACTGGCATACAGCGACGCAAAACGCTGGCACACACCACAAATAACAAGGTCACTAATCTGGAAACGGGTGGACCCGGGAGGAAACAAAGGAATCTTTGTCGAATGCGGTGGGATTAGCATTTTTCTCAACAAGTGTCAGCCTGCGTATCAAAGCTGTATATTGCCACGGTTCTCTGTTTTCGCCAGTAGCGCGCTGTAAAGCAGGCTCGCTGAAATTTACAGTTTGTCTTCATAGCTCTCCGCGGAAGTCCAGCGGCTTTGGAAGGCTGTATTTTCCATCGATCGATAGGCTTTTGTTCATCATGTGCAACGTTTTCTGACTCTTAAAGGCCGTGGTTGTGTTTTTGTGAATTTACTCTCTCTATAGCATTTCTGTATTTCATATTTATATATTACGTGTATTCCCGATTCATTTCCGTGAGAGCAAGTTTGGGTAAACCATGCTCCACTCCACTGAAGAACCTCATTTCATCTCATTCAAGAGAATAAACTGTGTCAATTTTTACCCTGTCTTGTTAAATCGTAATTGTATTTATGCATTTATTTTGGCCTATTTCTTTGTATTTGCCCTTGCAGGGTGAGGGAAGCAACCCAAACTGGGCCTCATCCTTTTAAAATGAATTTGGAGTGTTACAATACAGAGGGAATAAAGGAAAAAAGATGAACTGAAAGAAATTTAAAAAGATTTGGAAAACGAAAAGTATGCAATGCAATGCACAGCAGTAAATAACCCTTTTATAGTCTACTGCTGATCCATTAGAATAAAGCACAGTGTTTCTAGTCTCCCTCTGCCCAGTCCATCCAATTTAATCACGCAGAAATGGGAGATTGGTGAGGAAACGGGAAAAAAAAGCTTTTTGTCCACCGATGAAACCTGAATACAAATATATACAAAATATATGATGTGAATGTTTTTAGATAAGAGCTTGATGAAGTGCTTTGGATGATCGCTCCTCCCTTAAGTAGTGTAAAGTGTATTGTATGAGATAAACATGATGTATTTATTGCTTAGTGAAGGATACTGTGGACCCCATGTGCATTTTCATAGTTGTATATTCATCATGTGGTCGGGGAAACATTCACCCCGTAGACCGGACTCTTAGTGAAGCTATGGTGAACTGACTATAGACTCCTAAACTTGTTTTCAAGGTTCCCAGGATCGTCCTCTGTACAAATCGACCTTTCAGTTTAACAAGGGAATTGCAGCTTTGGATGAACTTTACTTTTGTTATACCTTTTTTTTTTTCTGGGTGAAAGTATTTGAAAAAGGAGCCAAGTCAGTGGTCCTTGCTAAAGCTTATTAAGCAGCTAGTTTTCTAGCCAAACTTTGTTTTTTCTTCCTTACAGAACAGTCATAATTAACTTTATGTTGCTGTTTTTTAGCTGTAACGTGAAACTGCAATGAAAGCATGGCAGGAAATGTCGCTGCTTTCTCTCAGAATAGATATCTGAGACGCTGAAGGAGGCTGCAGCCATGTGTGCTATTAATCCATCATAATCCATTTTGACCAAGAATGAACCAATCCGCGTGACCTCTGACACCGATACGAATGGGCTCGTGGAGATTGCCTCTGGTGCTGCGCTCGCCTCGCGTTTTGGTAAACATCTGTCAATTGTCGGGGTTGGTTTTTTATTAAAACCACGTGCCACAGACCGATGCCAGCCACCATTAATCATTTAATTAGGGGTGGGGAGCTTACATGCCAACAGTTACAGTTTTTAAACGTGCTACTAAATATGATTGACCTTGCGATGCGTACTTTGTTTAAATGACCGTATCACCAGAAGATCACTGGAGCCACTCGATCTCCAGCTGGTCTGTACCGGTTGCAGACAGTTCCCTAACCAGTGAATGAGAATGATGCTAGTGTGTGCTTAGATTTTTTTTTTTTTGCCACAGCGCTGATCTCGACAGCCTCTAAACAGTTAATCTTGGAAATATGTGGTGGCCTTTTAGTCCTGCACGAGGGCGTTATTGCCTTGATCCTCGCGGCAAGGTCGTTTCGGTGTTCCCGTAATAGCCACTTAATAATCGCGGTCTTCTTGTCAAGTATATCATTAACCCTCATTTCTGAAGGGCCCTCTAAAAAAAAGAGTACGTTATTGTCTTCCGTTCACCTTCAGCGTGCAGCTGACCTGGAAAGCGAGGAGAACTGGGCGAGAGTTGTCGCATTTTGTGTCCAGCGTTTCGCCATCCGCACAGGGCGAAGGCTGATTAACTGCGGAGAGCTCACCTCCAGCGCTGAGGGGTGGGGGTCCTTCTCGCTCTGGGTGAAGGTAGAAACGGGTGCCATTTATTATTCTGAAAGAAATGCAAAGGTCCGCGGTTCGGAAAACAATTTTGTTTTTCCCCCCTTTGCCTTATAATGGGATTATGTTACAATAACAAGTAAAGACTTTAGGGAAGTGAAAGCTGTTATTAAAGGGAAGAAGGTTTTAATTGGAGGATGGGGACTTCGGCTGTTTGGATGGTGGTGGAGTGTGCTTGCAGGATACTTGGCGTTTCAACAGCGGCAGGTATGGACTCCTTCCACCTCCATGGTATACATGTCTGCAATGATCAGAGATTTAATTTTGGTACACTATAAATGAAAGAATCTCAATTATGCAGAGCCGTTAGTCCTGAAATCGGTTCCAGGGGCATTTGCCAATAAACCAACATGCGAGTGCATGCGCAATTAAGCTAGGCTAACCTGTCCGGACTTTTTTTAAAAAGATGACTTAGGTCCTGCGTATAGTCTCCCGCGAGAACATAGTGAAAAAGAAATATGCACACATATGTAAACTGAATCCCATATAATAAATTTGAAGGTCAGAAAAGACCGTAGAGCTCGGGCATAAAAAACTGTGCTTTTTATGAGTCACCTGAGATTTCTACCTTAGCTGTAATATATCACGAACCCTTTTAGCCTACCATGATCACCATGGCGACCCCCTAAACGCAAAGTGAACTCGCAACTGTGCCGCTTAAAGGTGGGACGGTCAAAGGGGGAAAGCTCTCCGTGTGAATTACACGGCGGAATGATTTCTTGACTTGCTCTCTTTACCGACAGATTGCTCCCCGCTGCTTATCTTCCGTCCGGTTAATTCTTCACAGAGGAGATGTTTCCCGTATCCCGTCCATTCCCCAGAACTTCCATGAGCGAAACCTATAGAAGAAAATAGGGCAATCAGTACTGGCCATCGGTCAAGACACCACCCGGTAGAGCAATTAAATAAGGAGAGCTGTCTGGCTAAAACATCCTTTCATGTGATGAAGGATTAAGCAAAACGATTGTGGAATGAAGAGATAAAGTAATTTATTTCATGCAATGGTCTGAATATATTAGTAAGGACATAGTTTAACGCAGCTTTTTAATATTCGTTAGAGACAGACTGATGACGGCGTGGTATATATATATATTTTTTTTACATTCTTGGATGCGGAACTGGCAACCACTGAATAGCCTGATTATTTACTTTGGAATTTGTTTAATCGACTGGATTGGCGCGAGCAAATACCATCTTAACCTCGCCGCTTTTGCATTCCGTTTCTACATACTGTAAAAATAAACTTCTCAAATATGTTTAACGTGTTGCTGGACTGGTTTGATGTGGAAAACATGCCGCCCTCTAAGACCTTACACCTCGCGTTAACTGCTTATGCTTACACTATATTAATCTCGTGTAATTTGTTTATACGTTTGGTCCTTTACAGATAAGTTTTATTCTTAACTTTAGTGCATTTACCTGTATTTTCATTGACCCTATTTATGTCCCTTAGTGGAATAAAAAAGGTGTATTGTGTTTACTGTACAGAAATCACCAGGCGTACTATTCAGCATATCAACAGTTTAATATGATTTAAATAATACAACAATTTATTTACAGACGGATAGAGATACCTTTCTACTTATAGGCTATGGTTTGTACACAAAAATAATATCACATCTGTAATTGCCTTTCTGCGTTTCTTATATTGTTTAGGTGAACCACTATTTGATTTGCATTATTATTTGAAAACATTTTGCTATATGTCCAAGACGTTCGCAATAGCGGCATTCTCTTGAAGTTTGATTTACAGTTGAGACTGAACTACAGCGCTTCGGTACAGTTATGTGCAAACCCTGCCACCTAGTGGTTAAAATGTGCAGCGGCTTGCCTGATCCTTTTCAGCTGTTGCTGTTTTTTTTCAGCGTGATCTGTTCCCGCTCCTGGTCATATTCACAGTGTGTCTAGCGAACAGAACAACGTGACTCAAATATATATACTTGTTAAAATTATATGTTGCTATCTTCAGAGATTCCCAAATCTCTTTTGTCAAACTACACCAGAAAGTTACAGGTTCTAAATTGTCTCTCTCTTTCTCTCCGCCCCCCCCCCCCCCCCCCCTCTGATCACAGTGATGTGTGCAGTGGGTGTGGAGACACTGAGGCAGGGAGAGTTCCACAGTCTGGCTGTTTATCTCCTGTGAGTATTCCACAGTCTCAAGCTGTTTATCTCCTGTGAGTATTCAACAGTCTGGCTGTTTATCTCCTGTGAGTATTCCACAGTCTCAAGCTGTTTATCTCCTGTGAGTATTCCACAGCCTGGCCATTTATCTCCTGTGAGTATTCCACAGCCTAGCCATTTATCTCCTGTGAGTATTCCACAGCCTAGCCATTTATCTCCTGTGAGTATTCCACAGCCTCAAGCTGTTTATCTCCTGTGAGTATTCCACAGTCTCAAGCTGTTTATCTCCTGTGAGTATTCCACAGTCTCAAGCTGTTTATCTCCTGTGAGTATTCCACAGCCTCAAGCTGTTTATCTCCTGTGAGTATTCCACAGCCTCAAGCTGTTTATCTCCTGTGAGTATTCCACAGTCTCAAGCTGTTTATCTCCTGTGAGTATTCCACAGCCTCAAGCTGTTTATCTCCTGTGAGTATTCCACAGCCTCAAGCTGTTTATCTCCTGTGAGTATTCCACAGTCTCAAGCTGTTTATCTCCTGTGAGTATTCCACAGTCTCAAGCTGTTTATCTCCTGTGAGTATTCCACAGCCTGTCTGTTTATCTCCTGTGAGTATTCCACAGTCTGGCTGTTTATCTCCTGTGAGTATTCCACAGCCTGTCTGTTTATCTCCTGTGAGTATTCCACAGTCTGGCTGTTTATCTCCTGTGAGTATTCCACAGTCTGGCTGTTTATCTCCTGTGAGTATTCCACAGTCACAAGCCGTTTATCTCCTGTGAGTATTCCACAGTCGGTGTTTGAGTTTGGGTCAGAACCATTTTGAGGAGCGGTTCTGACCCACCTCAGTAGGATGATCCATTCGTGCTGGGTTGGCTAACACTCCGTTAACCCAGCCAGGCATGAAGAAGTTACAGAAACTACGATGTGACATCGGAGGAGAGCCAAAGCAAGTGTTCGTCTGAAATAAATCCTTCTGTGCATCCCTTCTGTAGCGTCTCCTCGGCGGGGATGCTGGTGTTTGAGCTGTCCTTCTTCACTGACATCTTGCTGATGTGGTGTCTGCCGTAAGTACGCAACATCCACACGTCCATTTTCTGAACTGCTTAGGGTGATGGGAGTCTGGGGCCTATCCCAGCATGCATTGGGTGAGAGGCAGGAATACACCCTGAACCAGTCACCAGTCCATCACAGGGCACACACACCATTCGTTCACTCAATCATACCTGCGAGCAATTTAGAGCCTCCAATTAGCCTAACCTGCATGTCTTTGGGCTGTGGGAGTACCTGGAGGAAACACACACAGGCACAGGGAGAACATGCAAGCTCCACACAGAAAGCTTGGTACCACTGTGCCACCCAAGTACACCACATGAAGGCAGAACTTTCATGTGCACATCATCCTCAGCAAAAGAACCAAAAACATGCAAAGTGCCTTAAACAAACCGAGAATATGTTCTGCTGTGTCCTTTGGGCTGAAATGCTCTTTGAGGATGACATGCTTGATTGTGGGGTAGGAGCCATTAGGGCTGGGCAATATGTCGATATTATATCAATATCGTGATATGAGACTACATATCGTCTGGGATTTTGTACATGGTAATATTGTGGTACGGCATAAGTGTTGTCTTTTCCTGGTTTTAAAGGCAGTGTTATGGTAAAGTGATGTAATTTTCTGAACTTACCTGACTGTTCTAGCTGTTCTATTCTTTGCCTTTACCCACTTAGTTATTACAAAGGCATTACTGATGATTATTTATCAAAAAAGTCATTGTGTAATTTTGTGAAAGTACCCATAGTCATCCCCACAATATCATCACAATATTGATATCGAGGTATTTGGTCAAAAATATCCTGATACTTGATTTTGTCCATATCGCCCAGCCCTAGGAGCCATGGACAGTATCGGATCCATCCGATGAACCTTTTTCCCATTTTAAACACATCATTATTGGGTCAGCTTATATCCCAGTTCTTGCCTCCACTCTCAGATGCCTTTGTAAGATGAATAAGTGCAATTTGCTGCATGTCTGGGTGATTTATAGCAGTGGAGTCTAGTGCAGAGCCGCATGATCGCTGTTCCCTCTCTGACCTCATTGGCGTAGGAGGCGCCAGTGAGTCGTCAGAAAGTTGAATCACTCCAGACAAAAAAAAAAAGAATTAATATGCTAGTATTCATATGCAAAACTTTGGTTCACAACAAATAAATTGTACAGAGCACCATCCCAATGTCATAAATATTGTGTTCATGAGTATAGGAATGTAGAGAAAATAATTGATTTGTCATTAGTCTGCAGTATTTTCCAATACTGCAGACTAAAATTACTGAATCATAATTATGTTCATATATATATATATATATGATTATGATTCAGTAATTTTCCATATATATGGTATGACTACTGTGGATTTATAGGGGTACTTCTTCATGGCCACATGTCAGTTATTACCATGTAATATCATCCCCATAAAATGAACTGAAGATCCGTGGTGAGCTCAGCAGAACAAGTGTAATTAAATAGCTACTGAGAAAATGTACTCAGAGAACGCTTACCTTGAATTCATGATAAAATCCCATAAAGATCCAGCAGGGGGCAGCATTTCATAATGTAGATCATTCCCACCTTTGATGCTTTAGATGCCAGTAAAATGTGTAGATTACTGACAATATTTAACATAACATAATGATGAGAACAGGCCACACAGCCCAATAGTTTGTCAAAACAAAAAATACTAAAATATACTCTGTTGTGTGATTGTATAATTTTTGTTATTTGCGTGTTTGTTTGGTGAACCAAAGTAGCTGAAGTGTTTGAAGTTGATATTTGACCCAGGTCTGGCCTGCGTTTCCGGGGGTGCGGGGGTGTTTCCCTCCCTCTGTAGGTGCCCTCCCAAGTGGAAAGTGTTCGTCTTGTGGAAGAAGTTGGCCACCCTGGGAGGCTTCCAGAAGTTTCTCTACTACACCCTGATGTCCGTGGTGTGCTTCCTGCACCCCGTCCTGCTGTGGCACGCCGTTATCCCAGGTACCGATCCCCAAATAAGGGCATTTCTGAACCCCATAAGGACTTATGGAATGTTCTGGAACAATGGCGGAGACAGCGTTTTCAACTGCCATCAGCTCAACTTGAGTTAATGAGACCTTCTCTGGGAAGACTGGTGTGACGTTCCACAGTTGTATATGTATGCTGCTTTTTTACAGAAAACTGTCACAAAGACGCTTTGCAAAGTAGCAGAAAAGAGCAAAAACCAGGACCGTGCCCCCAAACAGCAGAGCACATTAAAAAGGGGGGAAAAAAGACAACAAAAAAACCCTGAAATGATGGCGCGAGAAAAACTCCCCGATTATAAGCAATCTTGGGAGGAACCTGGCTACAGAGGGGGGACCCTTCCTCCACCGGCCAGCCTGGTATAAAGTAGGGGTAGACTGGATGTTTCCATTTTTTTTGTTCACTACCTGTAAGGTATGCAGTATCTAAAACTGATTTTCAGATAAGGTTCATGTTTGTAAACATTTCCCAATGTAATGGCCCCTAGGCTCTGGAACAGCCTTCCACACAATATTAGGTCTGCTGATACAGTCTCTGCTTTTAAAACTAGCCTAAAAACCCTTTTTTTTTTAACAAAACCGCCTACTGTAATGACTGATGGCTATTTTTTGTGCCTAGATTAACCTACAGGGTCCAAGTTAAACTACGCGGTCGTTCCGTGCACTTGGAACTGTACTTCCCTCTAGGGTTTTCAACACACTTGTTCCTGGTTTTGGTCATAAACTTTGTTGTACATTGCTCCGGATAAGAGTGTCTGCCAAATGCCTGTAATGTAATGTAATGCGTTTTCCTTTTTAATTGTAGGGTCTTAATGCTACTGTTCTTTTACGTTGTTTTGTTATCATGTTTTACTTTTGCTGTGCTTAGTTCTTTGTTTTATTCTTTGTGTTTTCATATTGCCTTTTATTCTTCTACACTCTATGTTGCTATTTTATTTGCTGTTCGTTCTTCCCTTGTATTCTGCTTTTATTGTAGCCTACCCCCTGTGTTGTCATTTTACACCTTACTTTCATCTGCTTTGGAAAGCACTCTGTGCTCTCTGCTCGAAAGGGACTATATAAATAAAATGTATTTTATTTTATGATGTTATGAAATGATTTGCAGGCACCATGCTCCTGGTCACGGGCTTCGCCTACTTCCTCCTGAGCAAAAAGCAGAACGGGTCATCGGCCAAAGAGCCCGCCGGCGCGGCCGGCCGCTACGAAGACGCGTCCACGGTGACCACCGTCGCCAGCGACGGCGGGGAGGCCGAGCAGACGTACTCCTTCTTCCGCATCGCCGCCGGCAACCGGACCTCGGCGCTGTCCTACTTCCCCGGCGCGGGCGACAAGCGGGCTTCGAGGGACGGCGCCGAGACGACGCCGGAGGCCCGGCCAGCCGCGGAAGCGTCGGAGGTTCCCTCCGGCAAGCGTGACAAGAGACGCGCCTGTTTTAACGATAAGCACGCCGTCGGAAGCGAGACTGAGACCAAGATGCAGGAATACCAGGACGCGGAGCACGAGGAGACGACCTCAGACAAAGCGCCGATGATCAGACCGTGAGAACTGCCGTCGCACTCGATAACCCGTCAAATTCTGTGACCCTAGAATAGCATGTGACTTGGTCTGAACTATGGGAAAAAAAAAAGACTGAGAGATTGACCAAATATAGTCAGGTGAAGTCTCACACTCATTGCTGTTGTCACTAAAGCAATTTTCACATGGCTCAATACACAAGTTATGGCCACCAGGTACGGTAACACTGCTATCAAAATATGTGACCCGGCAGTGAATTAGGTGAAATTGCTCTCAACACCCACTATGGTCACAGAATCTGACTGTCGCAATTTTTGGTGTAACACCGCCACCAGGGGGCGACACAAGAATCACTTTCATCTAATCACAGCTAGAGCAACAGACTCCACTACTGATAAACCGCTCGAGGTGACACTTTGAATGCGTTGTTTTTCTCTTCATACAATGCACTTCTCTCTTCTGATTGGTCAGAGGTGGCCTCCTGACAAATCTGGGACAGTCATCGTCCAATGTGTCTTGTCAGCAATCATAAAAGCGCCACACAATAATATACCCTTGTTTAGGCTGTAATTATTGCTATAATGAGCATTTATGTAACATCTGCTTGCTTTGAAGTGGTACAATTATGAGGGAAAGAAATACATATTTGTATTCACATTTCTTTTTGAATCAGTACACATGACAATACACCATGTGCACTGGTGCTTCCTGCTAATCATTCCTCCTCACACGTGCATTTATGGAATATGTGCTTCAAGTTTGCAAACACTGAGATATAATTATTAATTCCAAATAAAACTTTACATGGGGAAAACTCTTTTGAAGCGATTTTGTTTGTGTGCACGTGTTTGGGAGAGAGTAAAGTAGCAGAACAAATTGATTTGGTAGAATACGACTGATAATGTTACAGGTCTGATTCAAGACCAAGAACAGAATGGCTGTGAGCCTCATTTGAGATTGAGATCATAATTGAGTGTCTTATATGACCATAGTCATAACTGTCCAAAATGTAGTATTTTTAACTTTGTATTTCTACATGCATATTTCAGTAAAACAGCCATATCCTACCAAGTTCTCAAGACCAAATAATGGTCTTCATCTTAAATGCAAAAATAAAATACTGCATTTCCAGCTGTTTGAGGTTTCATTACATTACTAAGCTTTCACTTTGTGAAAGAATTAGCACTTCAAACATACACAGCGTCTGAATATGTTTCTGAAGGTAATTAGGGGGCCTAGCTCTGCAGTAACATAGGCACACAATTATTTGCTATTTTTATTATTTGGGGCCAATCAGAGTATGTCTTATTGTTATTTTTTAAATGTATTATTATTATTATTATTATTATTATTTCTTCCAGCCAAAAAATATGACTATAAAATTCAATGCTCGAAAAACATATGTTTTGCAAGTAGGTTTGTAGAAGACTGTCAAGCAAATGATCTGATAATATTGAATGCTGGTCCCAACTAAATCAGCCCAGGTTTGCCTATAAAATATACCAAATATCATTACATCTTTCTCTATCTCAAGAGGTATAATACAGTTGGACGGTGTAATGAATAATTATTTTACAGTCTTTTTAAGCATTCATAACAGATTTTTTCTTTTGATTCAAAAAACATGCACAGATTGTTAATGTACTGGGTGTACAATTAGTTTCGAAACAGATGGATGCATTGCATTAACTTGGCATGAATACAAAATGCATACAAAATGTGGTTTCTCTGGCCCCCCCCATGACAACCATAACAATTTTGACTGATGAGCTGAATTCAAGTTGCATGCTTTTCAATTTTTAAACTTTGTTGAGCATGTAAGCAAAACCACAGCACACAGACTGCTGGGCTGAAAGCTGAACAGTAGCTCTGTGCTCTAATTAGAATACAGATATTCTCAGTCAAACCAAGACCAGTACTTAGTCCTGCAGCTCTGCTCTCACGTACACTCTGAGTGCATCCGAATGGTTCCGTGTCACCATGGAAACTCCTCCATTGTCCAAACCAGCCGGGCTTCAGTGCAGAACTTTATGGCCGATCTGGGTCCATATGGATAAAGTAAACAGTATTTTAAAAAGCAAAGAAAGTTTATTCAAAAAATTATCGGCCAGATTTTTAAAAATGCATTAAACTGAAGAGTTAAAACGAAGATATACTTTATTGAACCCCGTGGGGTAATTTGTCCTCTGCATTTGACCCATCCTTAGTTACCTAGGAGCAGTGGGCAGCTGCCTCTCTTGTGCTGCACCCAGGGACCAACTCCAGTTCTGAGGCAAGTGCCTTGGTCAAGGGCACCTGCAGGAGTGCACCTAACATGCATGTCTTTGAGTGTGAGAGGAAACCGGAGTACCCGGAGTAAACCCACGTGAACACGGGGAGAACATGCAAACTCATGCAAACTTGGGGCCACAGAAAGGCCCCAAGCCGAGATTCGAACAGGTGAGAGGCGACAGTGCTAACCACTATTTCACCGTGTCCACCGGGTAGTACAGTGACAAAAGGCTAATACAACTGATACTTAGACCAGCAAAAATGTGTATAAAGGCACTTTCCATATTTGGTGAGTTCCAGTATGGCTGCCACTGGGCTAATTAAGTATTGAGGGACTGCTGCACCAGTCACCTAACTGTCCTTTTAAAAGGGTTCTCAACTGGAATATTCCAGAAGTGTTTATTTAACCCTCATTTCATATGGGACTGAAAGGGGATCAGTGTGCTTTTTCTGTCAGCGACAGTTTTCTGTGTCTTTGTTGCATTTTCGCATGTAGAACCCGGACACGCACACCCAGAGGTATGAGAACTAGACCGAGGCAGATCACAGCCTCTGGAGTAGGGGCTCAGCCACTCAGCGAACTGCGGGACGAACAGACGCGCGCATTTATTATTAACAACCGCAAAGGCGACTGGAATGAAAGTCTAAATGCACGGATGGAAGGTTTCACCCCCGTGTCTTATTCTGAGGTTTCCAGACCAGCCTGAAGCAGAGAAAGGGAGTGCACACTTTAAGTAGTCTGTCAAAAACAGAAAGACTGAGAGGTGATGCATTCTCAGTCATCTTTAATGTCAGTGTCTCAGGTTTTAGAATTTATTTTTGGGTGACGTAGTAAAGCAGACTGCTGGCCACTCATACAGTGACGCACCACATAGTCCAGAACAGAATTCCTACTTGAGCAAATGCCATCATTGGCTGAACGTCCAATGGTGCAATTAAAACTGGCCATGGCAAAATAGCCACTCCTCACAGATGCATGCATCATGTACACACACACACACACACACACAAGCACACACACACACGTTTGTATTGCTATACTTGTGAGGACTTCCCATTGACTTACATTCATTCCGTAACCTCTAACCCTAACCCTAACCCCAACCACTACATGCCTAACCTTAACCTTAACCTTAACCTAATTGTAACCCTAACCCTAAGTCCTAACCCTAAAACAGCCTCTTGAACTTGTGGGGACCAGCAAAAAGTCCCCACCTTGCGTAGTTTTCCTCATCTTTCTATCCTTGTGGGGACATTTGGTTCTCACAAAGATAGTAAAACATGCCCACACACACACACACACACACACACACACACACACAAGCACACACATAATCACATCTTTATCTTTATCTGGGTCTTCTGCTTCAAGAGATCTCCTTAGGCTGCCTTGGATCATCCAGGCCAAAGACTAAACATAAAGAGGATGAAGAAATAGCCATTCATCAATCCGTATCTAACCACACTGTTGGCTAGGCAGTTACTCCAATACTGTAACACTTAACACTCACAAAAATCCCCCGAGGGCCTTGTCTCCTGTTCAGTCTGGCCTCGGTTGACTTGCTCCACTGCTCTAACCTTCAGATACAAAGACGTAAACACAAAAGTTACGTAGGTCTATGTGAAAATTTGGCTCATTTATTTCGTTAATGTATCACCATGTTTGCTTGTTACAGCCTGGTGTGGAGAATAGCATGATAAAAAAAAGACCTGCAGGACTGAGAGGGAATGATAGTCCAGAGCATAGTCTGTACTGTTGGGCCAAAGAGCTCTTTGTTTAATTGGAGTTGATGAAAGAAAGCCTGATAACCATTAATTGTCATTGTTCTGTGCTGAATGGCTTCATCTGAGTAGACAGAGGCACCGGACACATCTCTCTGTATGAAGGAACTGGGGTGAAAGAAATCGGAGGAAACATCTTCTGCCCTCGGCGGGTCTCTGTCATTATCATTAAAAAATAATCAAATCCGTGAGGTAACGGACGTATGATTCATTTCACAATACCTACGAGCCACGTGACATAGACTGAAAATGCGTACAGACTGTTTATTTTGCACCACACGGTGGAACACCATGGATTCCCAATCTCCTTTTTTCTTCTTCTTTTTGTGTGCCAGTTTCCACACGCTGAGAAGTTGTTTTCCTTTTTTGGAATTCACTTCATCGTAATCATTTCCTTTAAAGCAGAGCAACGTTTCCTGTTGAGGAAGTTTCCTGGCTTCTGAAAAAAATCAACTTCCTCAGAAAATATTATCAACGCTTTGTCCACAGACACTTTCCTAGATGGTATTTCCAGAGTTTCATGTCACAACAGGATGCAGCAAGATTTAATTATTTTACAGGCTACAAGCTTAAAGAATATGATATTCTGCAATAACCCCTAATATTTTATATGTTCAACTTGAGTTTTAAGTCATTTGACGGTGTTAAAGAGAACAAATAATCAAAGCGAAGTATTCATGTTTATCTTATTTATTCATTTATTTTCAATCACAGCTTCAAACTGGACTTTAGAACTCGGAATTATTCATATTTCAGCGTTATGACTATACATGTTGGAATAAGCGGCAAACAACGATTACACCAGGGCTATCGGCCTGCGCACGGACGTGAAGAACGTGTCATTTAGTAATCACGAACACCTTGGGATACTACCTCAGCGCTTCTGTCTTTCCCACAAGGCGAACTTTCTCCCGCCCTCGTCAGCGTGGATTGGCTTTCTTTCATTCTTCCGAAATATGATTGGATGATACCTCTGTCAGTAAACGTGTCCGCAAGGATGGTGTTTCAGTAGTGGTGTCGTCCAGGACAAGCAGGGTCAAGCAAGTGGTATGCAGAATAGAAGACAAGAAAACTTGAGAAAAGACTGCAAGAGGAAGTTGTGTTGGACGAAAGAGGAAGCGCTCATTTTGTACGAAGGGAAATGGTAAGGAAATATGCATTAATAGTCGGCACACTAATTTACCTACAATACGACTGGAGTTAAATTGCACAAATCGTTAAAACTGCGCAAGATGACTTTTGAAATTCATAGATTATTGTATACGCGGTTGCCTTCTGGACTTTAGCGTGAGTTGAACGGATAATCTTTAAGTGGTGAAAAGGGACGCTTTACCTGTTGGAAAAACATGCCTTGCCAACTGGCAAATCCGCTATCGGGGCAATCGGGCAAGGGTGGTTTTCTAATTTCTTAAATGATACGAGATGCTAAATTGATTTGTCGCTATTCTCCCTCTCGTTCTTTGTCTTCCGCGTTTACGGAAGCAAGCAGTGCGAAGTGTACAATTGCCGGGTTAAGTTGGAAACACTTATAGAAATATCGAGATGGGCAAAAAAAGAAAAGAAAAAAAACATTGCAAGACTTGCAGCGGTACCTTTTTGTAAAAATCATAACTGTGCATTGTTTGATGGAAGTATTTTGCTTTTGATCTATTTTCATGATACACTTATGTATGTCAAAATACCGCAAACCTTTTAATTTGGCATAATATTGAGATAATTGATAGGAATCCTTGGAGTACTACACCCCGAAGCACAGCACTTACCTTTCATTTTACTCTTAATTTATCTAGACCAGGGCTGCCTAAGCTTTTTCCCAGAGATCTGCCGTCCTATAGGTTTTCATTTCAACCCTAACTTGACACACCTCATTCTGCAGTTCAACAAGATCGCTAGATGCCGAATGAGGTGTGCTTTGTTATGGTTGGAGTGAAAACCTGCAGGACTGTAGATCTCCTGAAACATAGTCGGGCAGCCCAGGCCTAGTCCAAATGGAACAGGAAATATTTCCACTTAACCACTGAACATTTGAGCTCTTCACAACCAGTTAATTGAAATAATGTTGATGTTAGTAACGTGCGCGCGCGCGCGCGCCTGTGTGTACAGTACCGTTAAATTCCCTTGCCATGTGCAATACATATCGGTAACTCCTTGGAATCGTTATCTTTTTAAAGGCTTATCAGTAGGAGCCGGTGCTTATAAGGCGTCTAGCATAATTAACAATTTAAAACTGTTTCATAAAATGCGTCTCCCTGGTCAATTTAATCACGCCTTCAGCGACGGGCTCCCGCTGCTGGTATCCAGTAATTAATCGGGAGCCACAGCGAAATTTTGTTAAACGTGTGGAGCACCGTTATTTGACGCCCTTTGTGTAGATAGAGGGTAGTTGTTCATTACTGTATATACTGGAACGGTTGAGACAGCCCGTTCTCATATCTCATAATGTAACATTGCCGGCTTTTATGTGAAATATGCTCTCAACGCTTCCACGTGACCATACTAATTTGTTATGGAGGCAGGAATGCTTTTAAATGAGTAGCTTCAGTGAGCCGAAGGATTTGGAAAAATTCTTTCTCACAATGCTGTATGCACGTAGCATTTTGTAGAATACTGGTTATTAAATAAGCATGTGTGGCACGTTGATTGGTGGGACACTGCCTTGCATTGGCCTAACAGGACATCGTGGAAGCCATGTCACTGATTCTATTTATATGGGTATTTCAAGCTTAAAATGGATTAGGAAAAAAACACTGTATATTCTTTCCCCACCTAGAATAACAGTAAAGCACATATGCTGTGTGATCACATACAAACTACAACCAGTGTTGAGAGAGAGAGAGGGAGATATTAACAATACCTAATTAAGGTCTTTATCTCTGTGTGTGCATGTGTGTCTACTGTACACGATCATTATTAGAACTGCCATTAACAATGGCAAATAAGTGCCTTTTGTCTTCCTGTGTGTCCATGCCTGTCTGCACCGTGTAAGTATGAGGAATGGCAGCAATCGTAGAAAATGGTTTTCTACCTGCATGTCATCAGGGCTTCGCTCTGTAATTTTGAAATGGCCCAAGATTCGGACGAGAGAGCCTGAGCATGTGTGTATAGTCAGTGGAGTAAAGGCTGATGCCTAAATGATGGTGAGGTGTTTATTAAACCCTTTAAATTGGCAGTATTACATCGAGCAGCAAAAGAACATAAAGCACGCCGACCAACGCAGCCAGAGAATCTTCGCTTTAGATTTTTTTCCTTTACTCTTTAATGTATAAAATTCAGGTACAAAAAAAGCATGCTCATGCAATGTATAATGTCAGCTCGTGGGCACGATTAAAAGCGCAGCAGTAACATGTCTGGGGTATTGTCGTGTCTAGGAACCGACAGAGTTCTGAGTCCAATCGCCAATCTGTAGAAAACTGCTTCAGGAGGGAAAAGACACCACGGCAGCAAGCTCTTCAGAAAGGTTAGACTTTATTTGCACCGGTGCACGTGCACAACAAAGCCGGAACAATTCCGCTGAATTGAACCTGGGTCTTAGGAGATAACGTCAGTGTGGGAAGCTACCCCAACTTTCTCTTGAGAACCAGTGGTCTTTGTTCTGTACTTTTTCCAGTATGCATATAAGTCTCAGCTTTCTGTAATTTTTTCATTAAACATACAAGTTTACATATGGGTCACTGTAAAATATTAGTTTTCTAGCATTTTTATCTAGCATCAGCGTTTTTGTTAGTTTTGGATTATAGTTTTCTGCTATATTTTGGCAGTATATGATTAGTTTTTTTGTTAGTGTTTATCTGTTGTAAATTTGTTAAAAAATAGGGTATGATTAGTATTTGATTAGTATTTTCTGCTCAGTAACTAGTTCTTTTCTGCTAAATGCGCAGTTTTCTGTTTCTACTGAGTGAGCAGTTGTTCTGCTGAGTGAGTAAATATGTAAATAGGATTTCTAAGGCTACTGCGTTCTCATGCTCTTTATCTACAGTGTGGTTACTGTGGTTTCTTGCGTTTCAAAAAGCTTATCTACAACTACTGATAATAGGATTTCTAAGGCTACTGTTTTGATTATATGAGTAGATATTTATACTTGTGATATATTTTATCATGAAGCATCGAGAGTTTGGAGGACACATCTGGCCCAACCTTGATAGTGAAGTCATCACAATCGTGGGGCATCTCAAAATTTTCCCTACAGTATAACATAACAACATAACATAACGTAAGATGAGAACAGCCCATTCTGCCCAACACTGCTCGTCTATTCCTACCACTAAACTGTACTTAATGCTTAGTTTACCTAAAAGCTAGATAGTATCTAACACTGTATCAAGCCGGGCCTTGAATACCCACAGTGTTTCTGCCTCCACTACATGTCCGGGCAAGCTATTCCACACATTGACCACTCTCTGTGTGGAAAAAAATATTTCCTAACATCTGTTGTATTGGGCTATATGGGGTATTGAGTTAATATACTTTGTTCTGGTATTGGCTTGTGTGGTCAGCTTCGTGGGTTGTCATCTTCCACTCTAAGTAGAGTTTTATTTTTGCTGGGTCCTTGTCATGGCTGAAAAACAAGAGAGTCAAAAGTTTAAGTCTGATTTGGCCTGGCCAGCGGTGTTGAGGCTGTTGATTTTTAGAATCAGCCACTGCTGTTAACGCTGTTTATTTTTCATTCTTAGACCTTAAATATACATACTGAATATATATTTGAGATTTTTCAGAACATGGTCAAATTTTTTACGTAAGCAGGTGCAATGAGAGGTGATACTGATTTCCCCTCCGATTAAACTGGCCTCTCTACTGGCTCCCTCTGGCGGTCAGATTGAAATCTTACTAGTGTACTTTTAACGGCTGGATGTTTATTGATTAAAATCGAACGTTTAAGTAGGGGGGGGGGGGGGGGGGGGGAGTTCATAATAACTAGGACTTGATTTGCATTATGTTATTTTTCCACTAGATGGCAGTGCTTGCTACTGAACACCAATCCCGGAATCAATGTCCATGAAATCTAATGCTGTGTCAGCAACAACAATGTACAAAATTCTGTGAACATTGTTAAAGACCCAGAAAGTAGGCATTCCAGTTTATCTAAGGGCTAAACTGTCAGGTAATTAGTTAACTCATTACATTTATATAATTCATTTAGAATCTTGATAAATGCTGATATTTCAGACAACGTAGAGATTTTGGTTAATGAAGGAAATGGGAGGGTGACAGTTTTTCAAGCTGTTGCAGTAATTATTTTAATTTGAGGCTATAATCAAGTTTTATATGTAATATTTTGAGCAGTCTAGTGCATAGTCTCCTTGGCATTTATTTTCTGCTAAGTCCCTGTATAAATAGGTTGTTACATTTCCATATGTATTCAGCAGTGTGTATAAATGCTTATTATTTAGATATGAGAATTGTGTTGGGTTACTTGTGTTGCCAGTGGCTGTATTCAATAAATAACTTGCATTGAGGCTAAATCTATCTATCTCTCTATCCTTTATTCCCCCATAAACCCCCCCCCCCCTTGCTCCCAAAAAAAAGACCATCTCTGCCATCCCTTGCACATGTTAATTTGTTAATTTCCCAAAGTCCTCTGCAGCAGGACAGCCCAAGTCAGATCGCTCACTGATTTTACATTTTTACATTTTAGGCATTTAGATGATGCTCCTTACCCAGAGAAACTTACAATAGTGCACAAAAAAAGCTATAGATTCGTAAATCGCCAACATCCCAAGTAGCAATTAATTAATGTGCAATAGTCAGGTCATACCACCCAGGCTATAGATAATCCTTTTTTTTTGCTGAAAATCAGTCTTCTTAATGCAAGTCAGCAGCTTGTTTTTCCCCACTCACCTCCTCCAGCATTCCAGGATGTTTTGGCCCAGTTCTGAGTCTGGGTCCAGCCACACCACGTTGTTCTGCTTCAGAGCGAGTCTGAAGATGAAAGCAGGTGTAGCCATCAGATAAACACAGCCTGTATTAAGCACTTATTGTGCCTTGTGTATCATTGTATTGATGGTGTATATAGTCATGCCACCTAGTTTGACTTAGCATTGGTCAGGTCAGAGTAATGTTGACTGTGTGAACTGGACTGGACTATTGTATCTTAACGGACCTGTGTTTTGTAGTTGTTCCAATGACCTTTTGTATGCACTTACTGTACGTCGCTTTGGATAAAAGCGTCTGCCAAATAAATGTAATGTAACGTGATGTGATTTATTAAATTAACACCAGAGAGACAGACTGGATTTAATCCCTGTTTTAGAGACACATGTGAGTGTTCATTCAGCATTGCACATAAACAGCCTGCAATTCTATCCATACCATCAGAGACAAACGGCTCTGGACTTTTGACCCCTTAGCTAATGTAGGAGTGAGATTCTGTGGTCACAAACAGTTTGAAGAGAGTCATAAGCTGCAATAAAAAATGACAGAAATACAAGGCGTTTGAATTGGGGGGGGGGGGGGGGGGCGGAGGGTCTGTCAAAATCAAGTTCACCTTTATTTCATTGTGTAAACCTCAGAATGACAAGTACATGGTGGACACTGCTGAACACTGTGTTTGGTACACACACTGAACACTGTGAGAAGCTGCACTGTTTTGCCACTGGCTGCTGTTCCTCAAAGTAGCTGGAGTAACATCTTAACGCAGTCCTCCTGGACCAGTGTTGAGTAGCCCTGTTCTAAATAGCAGCAAAATTAATTAATCTGTTAGTCTCACTCTTTAATAAACTTGTGAGACTGAACATGTTTTTCCTGCAACCACAAAGTAATGTCTTGGAAATATTTATACAAAAGCCAGATGTGGATTCCATACCTCGGTGGCAAGCAGTTGCATGTCTGGAGACGTTGCTTCCCCGACCTTAGTGGTATTCAATTTGCAGGGAAATTGACTTCACACACGATAACCATTTGCCTGTCTTAACTAGACTGAGGTGGGCAAGGGCCAAAATGGCAGCCCTGTGAATTCGCGATGATTTCTCGGTGTTTCGTTTTCTGACTGATGTCAATCCGGACCTGTCACGAAACGTATTCCGACAATTTACAGCAACTCACAATCATGGGAAAATTGAACAATTATACCCGTGGCCCGTTAAATCATCCTTACAGAAATCATAGATGTTAAATCATTCACCAGTTCATGGTAAGTTCTGCGTGCGGGCATTTCCAATAATGCAATGTAGGGAAAAAAATGAAATAGTATTTAACCGATCAACAGTGACACTCGGATACTTTGTTCCAAACCGTTTCTTATCTGTGCAATTTCTGTGCATCAGGATCATTAAGTCACTTACATGATCTTTGTCTTGCTGCTAATCTCATTCGGCTCGTGCACTGCGATTTCAACGATGCGCTCCAGACCCACTCGGTTGACTTGGCCCACACACTCGCATCTAGCCCACCAGTGTTGCCGACACATTTTTGAATCTGCAACTGAACAAACAAAAAATTAAACATCGGTGGACCAATTTACGTAGCGACCGGACCACAGCCGTCACGGACAACTTACCTCCGCCTGACCACGCGACCCAAAGGAGCAGCGAGCTTAGAACTGCGCAGGTTTTGCAGGCAAGCATGGCTGACTGTTAGCACCCTGCAGCCGAGGAATGTCTGCCTGGACTGGATTCACTTATTCTGAGAGAAGCTATTCAAGAAGATGCTTCCTGAATGACCATATTCAGCGGTGGTTTACAACAAAAGAAAGAAAAAAGAAAGTGCGCTTGGTCTCATCTGTTCAGACTGCATCACATACCGCACTCTTGTTAAGACCTGCTAATTTTCCACACGTTTTTGACTTGCCTGTGGCAGGTGGGCAATATGTTGTTTGTTTTTCTTAAATATTTAGCTTAATGGTTAACTTGAATTAACGAGGCAGTGTTTACTAATAAGTTGGGCCTACTTCACACAAAAAACTATGGAGGGATATGAGTGTAAATTTGAATTACCTGTGTAATTTAATAACAGAACGTGTACTGCAGTCCCATGGACTGTAAATGCACGGTATACTACAGCATATTTAATACAAAGAAATTAGATATGTGGCTGTTATGCTTTACTTCAGGGCTGGCTCTAGGCATTGGTGACGAGGGTGGTCACCTAGGCTGCTGTCTTGACTTGGTGTGTGTGTGTGTTTGTTTGTGTGTGTGACTGTACATACTGGAATTGCTGCAGAAGATATCCATGTTCATATTTCATGATGTAACATTGCTAGCTTTTACATTAAATATGGTCTCAGTGCTTCCCCATGTCCTTAGTCTTAATAATTTAGCGTTATGGTGGAAATAATGCTTTTAAACAAGTAGCTTCTGTGAGCTGAAGGATTTCCAAAAAAATGCCTTAAATAGATTTTTGTAGAGTACAATACCTAATTAGGGTCATTATCTGTGTGAGTGCATTTGTATCTACACCACAATTATAGGAATTGGCATTAACAATGGAAAGTGAATGTCTTCGTCTCTTTGTGTGTGTACATGTCTGTCTACACTGTTTAAGTATGAGGACCCAAACGCCGAGTAAGGAAAAAACACCAGGAACTCCAAAAAGGCAAATCCAACCAAAAGACTTTAATCTAATGCAGGTGACAGAAAACAGGGAACAAAAACAAGGCCACGCAGGGCACTTCCAAAAGCACAAAAAGTTCTTCAGAAACAAAAACAGCAGAATTTTCAAAAGCCAAAAAAACATGAGTGTGGTGTGGGGATGGCTGGTTTAAGCAGCCACACCTGCCCTGGGTCAGGTTAATTAGTCCTGGCCAATTGGATAATTGGTTGAGAATTAGATAATTGGCCAGGCTAATTGGGCCCAGGAACAGGAGTGGCTGCACCTGTGCGTAGTGAGGTAATCACTGCGCACAGGTTAAATCTGCCATCCCCACCCACACCAAAAAGAGCCTCTCTGTCATGACAGTGTTTTTACATCTGCTCCTTTGGCTGCAACATCTTGCCAAACCCTCGTAAATAAACGTGGACTATTTGAACATCTTTTCCTGTGTCTCTGTGCTGGAGGGTCCCTAGGAAAGCCACTTCGGTGGCCTGTGGCAGGCGTGTTTGTCACAGTGGCGCCCAACGTGGGGCTTCTCCGGCACAGGAAAGAGGCACAGGAGGGCCAGCCAGGAAGCACACTGGAGGAGAGGCAGCTGAGGTGTTCCTGACAGGGCTTCGGGCGGATCCTCCAGGCCGGGGACAGGGAGCAGGAGATGACCGGGGAGGGGAAGGAAGCGATCCTCAGCTGGGACGCTGAGGAGCTGGACCTGGCCGGGAAGGCAGGTCAGCTACGGGCGGTGCACAAGAGGTGGTCGCGCCGTGAGCTGGACTTGGCCGGGAAGGCGGGTCAGCTACGGGCGGCGCACAAGAGGTGGCCGCGCCGTTTCGCTTCCTTTTGCCCCTTTTGTTGTTTTAGTTTGTTGTTTTTGGCCTGGTTGGTTTGCCCGGAGCCCATGAGGGGGAAAGCCTGCAGCAGCCTTCCAGCAGAGCCGACTGGCGGCCACCACACCTACGAGGGTTCCTGGTCCCCAGCGCCACAAGGAAGCCAGCCCACCAGCCCAGCCACCCCACCACAGCCCCTGGAACAGCCCAAGCCGGTGACACCCCCACCAGCCAGCCGAGCAGCCCAGGACTCCCCGCGCTCCGAGAGGGAGGAGGTGGGAGGGCTGCCTCATCGTCCGGGGGAGGGTCACGACTGCGTACTGGACTGTTTCGGGGCCACCTGCCCCTGAAGATTTTTAGTGTTTTTATTTTTTGTTTGTCTTTTGCTTTGTTGGGAGTGCGGGGGGTGGTAGGGGAGGGTGGTAGGGGGGGGTAGGCTTCGGCCAGGGATTCTCCCTGGCCTCAGTTTGGCGTTGGGGGTATGTGGTGTGGGGATGGCTGGTTTAAGCAGCCACACCTGCCCTGGGTCAGGTTAATTAGTCCTGGCCAATTGGATAATTGGTTGAGAATTAGATAATTGGCCAGGCTAATTGGGCCCAGGAACAGGAGTGGCTGCACCTGTGCGTAGTGAGGTAATCACTGCGCACAGGTTAAATCTGCCATCCCCACCCACACCAAAAAGAGCCTCTCTGTCATGACAGTGTTTTTACATCTGCTCCTTTGGCTGCAACATCTTGCCAAACCCTCGTAAATAAACGTGGACTTTTTGAACATCTTCTCCCTGTGTCTCTGTGCTGGAGGGGCCCTTGGAAAGCCACTTCGGTGGCCTGTGGCAGGCGTGTTTGCCACAATGAGGAAAACAGAACTCGGGCAGGGCAGAACTCTCAGACAGAACGCGGGCAGAAACGGACGGGCAGATTCACACAGGCAGATAATCTAAGGTGGAGAAACACAGGCAGAAACACAAGGAACGAGCACCCGAGTCAGGGAAACAGAGAACCTAAATAGCCACAACTCTAACAAGACACAGGAGAACTGAATACACAATCAAACCTGAAAAGGAAGGGATAACGAGACAAAGAAAAAACGATGGAATAATTGAAAACGATAATACAATTAACACAGGGGTAACTAAAGAGGGAGCAAACTGAAATGCCACCATCTGGTGGCCCAGAAAGGAAAAACAGAAATAGAAAAAGGCAGAATCCTGACAGAGGAATGGCAACAATAGTAGAAAATGGATTTCTACCTGCATGCCATCAGGGCTTTGCTCTGCAACAATTCTGAAATGGCTTGAGACTAAGATTAGATTAGATTAGAAAACTTTAATGTCCTCAGAGAGGCAATTCGTATTTCAGCGTCAAGTTACATACAGTTACTTAAACAAGAAGGACTGGGTATGTTTGCACAATCATTGGAGTAAAGGTTCATGTTTAAAATATGGTGAGGTGTTTATTAAGTGCTTTTACTTATCACTGTGAAATTGAACAGCAAAAGAACGTAAAGCATGCGACTGCCAACACACCCACAATCTTTGCTTTAGATTTTTTTTTTTTAATTTTAATTATCGTCTTTGTTTTTAATATAAAATACAGGTACAAAAAAAGCCATGCGCATGCACTGTATAATGTCCGCTCGTATGCGCGATTAAAAGCACAACAGTAACATGTCTGGGGTATCAGGCTGCGTGGGTTATTGCGCTGTTATACTGTATTATGGTGATGTCTTGTGCGGTCAGCTTAGTGGGTTGTCTTCTTCCTTAAGCACGCCTTTGTTTTTGCTGGGTCCATGTCATGGCTGGAAAAAAATAAGATAAAGAAATGAAGGCTGTTAATGCAGACTGGTTGCTGGTGTTAAAGGCATACTATGCAGGATTTGTTTTAGCCTCACTGTGGTCCTGTGTTTGCAGTCAAAGAAGTCTCCTCTTCCATATTGAACTCTGCCCACTCGCACCCCTGAGCAACCAACTGAGTCACTGACACGCAAATTCGTTAGAATCTACCGGTAAATTTCTCCCATCAGTTACTTTGGCCGGACATTAGGTTGTCCGGTTGGAACCACACACCAGACATGTACAGATAGTTTGGAAATCAGTCATTCTGGTCAAAACTGGACATCTGGCAAGTACTGTAATATTCCTTAACTTAAAAATTTACAGTACTGTGCAAAAGTCTTAGGCACCCTAGATTTTTAAATATAATATATAGTATATATTTGGTCTTAGATGTCTTTTTTATTTTCTGCATTAGTGTGTCAGTAGAAAAGAGCAAATTTGAGATTTCCAAACATGAATTTTCCAAAAGATTAATCTGGCCTCTGTCCTGGCTCCCTCTAGTGGTCAGTGACAGCGAGAAATCTCACTGGTGTACCTTTAACGGCTGGCAGTTTATTGGTTAAAACTGTATATTTAAGTAGGGGCAGAGTTTATTATAAACAAGGGCTTGGCTTGAAAATAATGTATTTTTTCCGCTAGATGGCAGTGTTTGCTACTGAACACCAATCCCGGAATCAATGTCCATAAAATCTAATGCTGTGTCAGCAACAACAATGTACAAAGTTCTGTGAACATTGTTAAAGACCCAGAAAGTAGACATTCCAGTTTATCTAAGGGCTTAACTGTTAGGTAATTAGTTAACTCATTCCATTTATATAATTAATTTAGAATCTTGATAAATGCTGATATTTCAGACAACGTAGAGATTTTGGTTAATGAAGGAAATGGGAGGGTGACAGTTTTTCAAGCTGTTGCAGTAATTATTTTAATTTGAGGCTATAATCAAGTTTTATATGTAATATTTTGAGCAGTCTAGTGCATAGTCTCCTTGGCATTTATTTTCTGCTAAGTCCCTGTATAAATAGGTTGTTACATTTCCGTATGTATGTATTCAGCAGTGTGTATAAATGCTTATTATTTAGATATGAGAATTGTGTTGGGTTAATTGTGTTGCCAGTGGCTGTATTCAATAAATGACTTGCATTGAGGCTAAATCTATCTGTCTATCCTTTATTCCCCCATAACCACCCCCCCCCCCCCACACCTCCCCCCCCCCGCTCCCAAAAAAAAACCATCTCTGCCTTCCCTTGCACATGTTAATTTGTTCATTTCACAAAGTCCTCTGCAGCAGGACTGTCCAAGTCAGATCACTCACTGATTTTACATTTTTACGTTTTAGGCATTTAGACGATGCTCCTTATCCAGAGAAACTTACAATTAGTGCACAAAAAAAAGCTACAGATTCGTAAATCGCCAGCATCCCAAGTAGCAATTAATTAATGTGCAATAGTCAGGTCATACCACCCAGGCTGTAGATAATCCTTTTTTGCTGAAAATCAGTCTTCTGAATGCAAGTCAGCAGCTTGTTTTTCCCCACTCACCTCCTCCAGCATTCCTGGATGTTTCGGCCCTGCTCTGAGTCTGGGTTCAGACACACGTCGCCGTTCTGCTTCAGAGTGAGTCTGAAGATGAGAGCAGTTGTAGCCATCAGATAAACACAGCCTGTATTAAGCACTTATTGTGCCTTGTGTATCATTGTCTTGATGGTGTATATAGTCATGCTTCCTAGTTTGACTTAGCATAGGTCAGGCCAGAGTAATGTTGACTGTGTGAACTGGACTGGACTATTGTATCTTATCGGACCTGTGTTTTGTAGTTGTTCCAATGACCTTTTGTATGCACTTACTGTACGTCGCTTTGGATAAAAGCGTCTGCCAAATAAATGTAATGTAATGTGATGTGATTTATTAAATTAACACCAGAGAGACAGACTGGATTTAAGCCCTGTTTTCGAGAGAATCTGAGTGTTCATTCAGCATTGCACATAAACAGCCTGCAATTCTATCCATACCATCAGAGACAAATGGCTCTGGACTTTTGAGTCCTTAGTTAATGTAGATTAATCTGTGAGATTCTGTGGTCACAAACAGTTTGAAGAGAGTCATAAGCTGTAATAAAAAAATTACAGAAATACAAGGCGTTTGAATTGGGGGGGGGGTCTGTCAAAATCAACACTTGTAGTCAGAACTCTGTTGAACCCAGTTCACCTTTATTTCATTGTGTATGCCTCAGAATGACAAGTACATGGTGGACACTGCTGAACACTGTGTTTGGTACACACACTGAACACTGTGAGAAGCTGCATTGTTTTGCAACTGGCTGCTGTTCCTCAAAGTAGCTGGAGAAACATCTTAACGCAGTCCTCCTGGACCAGTGTTGAGTAGCCCTGTTCTAAATAGCAGCAAAATTAATTAATCTGTTAGTCTCACTCTTTAATGAACTTGTGAGACTGAACATTTTTTTCCTGCAACCACAAAGTAATGTCTTGGAAATATTTATACAAAAGCCAGATGTGGATTTCATACCTTGGTGGCAAGCAGTTGCATGTCTGGCGACGTTGCTTCCCCGACCTTAGTGGTATTCAGTTTGCAGAGAAATTGATTTCACACACGATAACCATTTGCCTGTCTTAACTAGACTGAGGTGGGCAAGGGCCAAAATGGCAGCCCTGTGAATTCGCGATGATTTCTCAGTGTTTAGTTTTCTGACTGATGTCAACCCGGACCTGGCACGAAACGTATTCCGACAATTAACAGCAACTCTCAATCATGGGAAAATTGAACAGTTATACACGTGGCCCGTTAAATCATCCTTAAAGAAATCATAGATGTTAAATCATTCACCAGTTCATGGTAAGTTCTGCGAGCGGGGATTTCCAATCATGCAATGTAGGGGAAAAAAATGAAATAGTATTTAACCGATCAACAGTGACACTCGGATACTTTGTTCCAAACCGTTTCTTATCTGTGCAATTTCTGTGCATCAGGATCATTAAGCCACTTACATGATCTCTGTCTTGCTGCAAAACGCATTCGGCTCTTGCACTGCGATTTCAACGATGCGCCTCAGACCCACTCGGTCGACTTGGCCCACACACTCGCATCTAGCCCGCCAGCCGATACGTTGCGTTATCATATCTGCAACCCAACAAACAAAAAATTAAACATCGGTGGGACCAATTTACGTAGCAACCGGACCACAGCCGTCACGGACAACTTACCTCCGCCTGACCACGCGACCCAAAGGAGCAGCGAGCTGAAAACTGCGCAGGTTTTGCAGGAAAGCATGGCTGACTGTTAGCACCCTGCAGCCGAGGAATGTCTGCCTGGACTGGATTCACTTATTCTGAGAGAAGCTATTCAAGAAGAAGATGCTTCCTGAATGACCATATTCAGCGGTGGTTTACAAAAAAGAAAGTGCGCTTGGTCTCAAAGCTCATCTGTTCAGACTGCATCAGATACCGCACTCTTGTTAAGACCTGCTAATTTTCCACACATTTTTGACTTGCCTGTGACAGGTGGGCAATATGTCGTTTGTTTTTCTTAAATATTTAGCTTAATGGTTAATTTGAATTAGCGAGGCAGTGTTTACTAAGAAGTTGGGCCTACTTCACACCTCCCATGCCACAAAAAACTATGGAGGGATATGAGTGTAAATTTGAATTACCTGTGTAATTGAATAACAGAACGTGTACTGCAGTCCCATGGACTGTAAATGCACGGTATATACTACAGCATATTTAATACAAAGAAATTAGATATGTGGCTGTTATGCTTTACTTCAGGGCTGGCTCTAGGCATTGGTGACGAGGGTGGTCACCTAGGCTGCTGTCTTGACTTGGTGTGTGTGTGTTTGTTTGTGTGTGTGACTGTACATACTGGAATTGCTGCAGAAGATATCCATGTTCATATTTCATGATGTAACATTGCTAGCTTTTACATGTCTTCGTCTCTTTGTGTGTGTACATGTCTGTCTACACTGTTTAAGTATGAGGACCCAAATGCCGAGTAAGGAAAAAACACCAGGAACTCCAAAAAGGCAAATCCAACCAAAAGACTTTAATCTAATGCAGGTGACAGAAAACAGGGAACAAAAACAAGGCCACGCAGGGCACTTCCAAAAGCACAAAAAGTTCTTCAGAAACAAAAACAGCAGAATTTTCAAAAGCCAAAAAAACATGAGGAAAACAGAACTCGGGCAGGGCAGAACTCTCAGACAGAACGCGGGCAGAAACGGACGGGCAGAAACAGACGGGCAGATTCACACAGGCAGATAATCTAAGGTGGAAACACACAGGCATAAACACAGTCAGAAACACAAGGAACGAGCACCCGAGTCAGGGAAACAGAGAACCTAAATAGCCACAACTCTAACAAGACACAGGAGAACTGAATACACAATCAAACCTGAAAAGGAAGGGATAACGAGACACAAAGAAAAAACAATGATGGAATAATTGAAAACGATAATACAATTAACACGGGGGTAACTAAAGAGGGAGCAAACTGAAATGCCACCATCTGGTGGCCCAGAAAGGAAAAACAGAAATAGAAAAAGGCAGAATCCTGACAGAGGAATGGCAACAATAGTAGAAAATGGATTTCTACCTGCATGCCATCAGGGCTTTGCTCTGCAACAATTCTGAAATGGCTTGAGACTAAGATTAGATTAGATTAGAAAACTTTAATGTCCTCAGAGAGGCAATTCGTATTTCAGCGTCAAGTTACATACAGTTACTTAAACAAGAAGGGCTGGGTATGTTTGCACAATCATTGGAGTAAAGGTTCATGTTTAAAAGATGGTGAGGTGTTTATTAAGTGCTTTTTCTTATCACTGTGAAATTGAACAGCAAAAGAACATAAAGCATGCGACTGCCAACACACCCACAATCTTTGCTTTAGATTTTTTTATTTTTAATTATCTTCTTTGTTTTTAATATAAAATACAGGTACAAAAAAAGCCATGCGCATGCACTGTATAATATCCACTCGTATGCACGATTAAAAGCGCAACAGTAACATGTCTGGGGTATCAGCCTACATGGGGTATTGCGCTGTTATACTGTATTATGGTGATGTCTTGTGCGGTCAGCTTAGTGGGTTGTCTTCTTCCTTAAGCACGCCTTTGTTTTTGCTGGGTCCATATCATGGCTGGAAAAAAAATAAGATAAAGAAATGAAGGCTGTTAATGCAGACTGGTTGCTGGTGTTAAAGGCATACTATGCAGGATTTGTTTTAGCCTCACTGTGGTCCTGTGTTTGCAGTCAAAGAAGTCTCCTCTTCCATATTGAACTCCGCCCACTCACACCCCTGAGCAACCAACCGAGTCACTGACACGCAAATTCATTAGAATCTACCGGTAAATTTCTCCCATCAGTCACTTGGGCCGGACATTAGGTTGTCTGGTTGGAACCACAAACCAGACATGTACAGATAGTTTGGAAATCAGTCATTCTGGTCAAAACCGGACATCTGGCAAGTAATGTAATATTCCTTAACTTAAAAATATACAGTGCTGTGCAAAAGTCTTAGGCACCCTAGATTTTTAAATATAATATATAGTATATATTTGGTCTTAGATGTTTATTTTTTGTTTTCTGCATTAGTGTGTCGGTAGAAAAAAGCAAATTTGAGATTTCCAAACATGAATTTTCCAAAAGATTAATCTGGCCTCTGTCCTGGCTCCCTCTAGTGGTCAGTGACAGCGAGAAATCTCACTGGTGTACTTTTAATGGCTGGCTGTTTATTGGTTAAAATTGTATATTTAAGTAGGGGCAGAGTTTATTATAAACAAGGGCTTGGCTTGAAAATAATATATTTTTTTCCGCTAGATGGCAGTGTTTGCTACTGCACTGAAGACTGAAACAAACATGTCTTTAAAATCTGAAGCTCTACCGTATCTTCACATACTGAAAAACTGTTTTCAGCACTGTTAAATATAATAAAGAGATTACAGTTTATGCAAGGGCATAATGTTAGGTATTTAGTTAACATATTCCACCTATGTATTTCCAGTCTTTACAGTCTTCATTTTGCACGACATTGTATGACGTTTTATTTTGTTTTCATTTGTCTTGAGCGATTCTAGTTGATGAAGGAAACGCTATAAAAATGCAGCACATTGCCATATTTTTTAAAGCCGTTACAGTAATTATTTTAAATTGAAGCTATTCATCAAATTTTATGTGTAGTATTTAGAACAGTGCGGTGCAGTCTCCTTAGCATTTATCTTCTGTTAAGTCAGTGCGTAGACAGATTACATTTCTGATGCACATATTTGGCAGTGTGCCGAATAACTGCCTCTTTAGATGTGAGAATTATGTGGCATTAATTCACTGAGTGACTTGAATTGGGGTTGGATTATAGGCCTGAATCCAGCCCCAGTCGGTCAGCGACCTGACTTGGGCTGTCCTGCTGCAGACGACTTTGTGAAATCAGTCTTCTGAATGCAAGTCAGCAGCTTGTTTTTCCCCCTGCTCACCTCCTCCAGCATTCCTGGATGTTTCGGCCCTGCTCTGAGTCTGGGTTCAGACACACCTCGCCGTTCTGCTTCAGAGTGAGTCTGAAGATGAGAGCAGTTGTACCCGTTAGACCGAAACACACAAACCGTATTAAGTAGGTTGCAGGGCAGCATAATGCGCAAGGAACCTGGGCTTTGTAACCTCAAGGTTGCGGGTTCAGTTCCCAGGTTAGGGCACAGCCGTTGTACCCTTAACCTGAATACTTAACTCAGGTGCTCGACCTGATTCGGTTCAGGATATACACAGTATCCGTAAAAAAAATGTATAAAGTTGTACAAGTTTTACAGAATATGCCTGCTAAGTGCCTGCAATGTAACAAAAGGTAGTGGTAATATTACAAACGAAAGCACTGCAGCTTTCTGAGAGGGTAGTTGAATGCGGCTCTACCTGGGAATCAAATGTACTCTTCCTCACTCCCCCTCTAGTCTTCTCTTTTTTATCATAATTTTGCTGCAATTTCTCTTTCCTTCTCCTCTTTATCCTCCTCGTCCCTAAACTCACATTTTTACCCCTTTCCTCACTCTGCAAGCAGAAGCCCTCAAAGTCAGATTGTCTGAGTTGGGTCCTAGGCTATGTCTGTTCTTTTCAACATAGTTTTTTAAAAAAAATATTCCTGTGAAACAACAAACAAATACATAAATGTTTGGTACACACACTGAACACTGTGAGGAGCTGCACTATTTTGCAACTGGCTGCTTTCCCTCGAAAGACCTGGAGAAACACCTCAGAACACAGTCCTCCTGGACCAGAGTCAAGCAGACCAGTTCTAAACCGCTGCAAAATGTTTGGTGTTAATCTGTTGGAATCACAATCGCTAATAAACTCGTAACGCTGAACGTCTTACCGCAACCGCAAAGTAATATCTTGGAAATGTTTGGACAAAAGGCAGGCGTGGATTTCATAACACGGTGGCAAGCAGGTGCATGTCTGACGGTGCCTTCCTCACATTAGTGGTAGGCCTATTCGATTTACGGGAAATGGCTTTCACACACAGCCTGTAAGATCACCGGCATGATTTCTGACTGATGAAACATGCCCCGACAACTTACAGCGACTCGCTGTCATGGAAAACTGAACAGTTATAGAACACTTGGCTCTTAAATCACCCTTTAATACAAAAACACATTATGTTAAATCAGTCATTTGTGGTACAGTGTCACACTGAACGGCTTCAAATTTTATATCAGTCTTTCACGTCGCTGTGGAGGATTTTTAGCCCACACTTCTTTGCAGAACTGCCTTAATTCAGAGAACTGGTAGGTTTCCGAGCATGAACTGCTCATTTCAGGTCCTGCCACAGCATCTCTATTGGGTTTAAGCCAGGACTTTGACTAGGCCTTTCCAGAACTTTAATTTTGTTTCTTTTCAACCATTCACATGTGGACTTTTGTGTTTTGGGCCACTGACTTGCTGCATAACTCAATTACACTTCAGCTTCAGCTCACGGACAGATGACCGGACATTCTCCTTAAGAATTTTCTGGTACAGAACAGAATTCACGATTCCTACAATAATGGCCATTTGTCTAGCTTCTGAGGCAACAAAGCATGCCCACGCCACCAAACGCCATGTTTGACCGTTAGTATGATGTTCTCACTGTGATGGCTGTGCTTGCTTTACGGCAGACATAATGGGTCCCACGTCTTGCAAAAAGCTCCACTGTTGGCTAATCTGTCCACAGAACATTATCCCAAAAGGCTTGGGGGATCACTCAGGTGCTTTTTTGCAAAGGTAGCATTAATGTTTATCTTGGTTAGCCGTGTTTTCCACCTTGCTACTCTCCCACGAATCCCATAGAGAAGACAGCGGTTCTCTGGATGTTCTGGGATCTTTTGTGACTTCCTGGATGAGTTGTCGCTGCGCCCTTGGAGAAATTTTTTTTGCCAGTCTGGCCACTCCTGGGAAGCTTCACCACGGTTCCAAGTGTTCTCTGTTTTAAATGGCTCTCACTGTGGTTCAGTGAAGTCCCAGGGTCTTAGAAATGGCTTTGTAACCCTTTCCAGACTGATATGTTTTATATATTATAGTTTTTCCTCATCTTTTCCAGAATTTCCTTTTGATCGTGGCATAGTTGGCTAGTAGAAACTTTGTGGTGATTACTCCACTCTGATGATTCAATACGAGTGAGGTTTAGATTCAACAGGGCTAGCTCCAATCAAGCCTGACTGTGTTCAGTCAGCTGAATCTAATTATCAATAAAATGTGGTTAATTTGTTGAGTAACAAACTTCTGTGTGGGTGATATGGGTGTTCGAAAACGTTTTTCATTAAATGAAATCATTTTTTAAATGGGTCTTGTGCTTACTCGAGTGCCATTTGTCTAATGTTACATTTAGTCTTAAGATCTGAAACCATGCAGTGTAACAAATAAGCAATAACAGAGTACATCAGGAGGGGGGTAAATACTTTTTCACAGCATTGCAAGTCCTGAAAGTGGCAGTTCCAATACTGCAATGTTGGAAAAATGGAAGCTTAAAACCGATCATCACACGATAGTTTATCCGTGCCATTTCTGTGCTGATTGTAAGACACTTACATTATCTGTGTCTCGCCGCAGAACGCATCCTTCTGTAGCACAGTGATATCGGCGACGCGCTTCGGATGCACCGCGTCAACTTTGTTCGGACACACGCATCTACCCCGCATGTCTGTAAACACATTTAATAATAATAAAAAAAATTGACAGCGGTGCACTACCGAGCGATTAGGGTTCAGACGGCGGCCGTCACGGAACTTACCTCCGTCTGACCACGCGACACAAAGAAGAAGCAGCGAGCTGAAAACTGCGCAAATTTTTCTGGCAGGCATGACCGACTCTGCAACAATGTCCGTGCTGATTCACTTTCTCCAAGATACTAATACAAAACGCTTCCTGAATGACCATATTGAGCGGCATCATCCTAACCACCTGATTTACAGAAAAGCCCCATTTGTACACTTGTGTCGCTTCAGCTTGTGCCAGACACTTCAGGCTTGTTAGGACACGCACATTTTCACACGCTCGTAGACTTGGCCTACATGTGGCAGGCGGACAATATTCTATATTTTTATTAAATATTTATCAAGGTTAATGGTTAACTTAAAATAACAAAGCATTGTTCGCTATTAAAAATGATCAGGTCCACTTCCTGCTGAGTCATTCCTGCTTTTTGCATGTATATTTGAGACGTCTGAACATTTGAGCTCGCTATCGTTTGGTGGAAATGCATGCTTTAAAAGTAAATGCCATTGGGAAAAGTATGTAGCAGTTGAATTTGTATGCATAATTATTAGCAAACTTAGACCTCTGAAATCATAAATTTAAGAGCTGCATGGAAACGCTGTCATCCTGTCAGTTGGTTAAAGTAGCTGCCTTTGGTTAAAAATTACTTATTATTCTTGAAAGAAAAGCCTATTAATCTATATTTGTTGATGTGTGGGTAGTGTAACCCTCCTCCTCAATTTGGTAAAAGCAACCACAAAATTTAAAAAGATAGTTCACTTTATGGGGTTTTTTGATATTTCATATTTTGTGTACATCTAAACAGCATTGTTTCACAGGCTTCTTTGGAGCTACTTAGTGTATTTTCTTGCTTTAGACTATGAATCCCTGAATGTCCTATACTTGCCATTGTAAATCTGGTAGCTCACTAAGCCTGTCTTCATATCTAAAATATCTTAAATCATACACAAAAACTGTCTGGGGCAATGGAAAATGTACACTAAAACTGATGTATTATCAAGTAACCCCCATAAAGTCAACTATCCCTTGAAATGGCTCCTCATTGGAGGAAATGGTTCTCGTTTTCTCCCAAATAGGACTTGTCACTAATTGCTATGAACTGTTTTTAATGGTTTCTTCTGCAGTACAGAGAATTAATCCTGCTTAGGAGTGACAGAAGTTCATATTGAGTAGCCACACACGCTCTTTATCGATCCACTCTGGGATTAAAGTGAGGAGTTGTGGTAATCTGAAATATAACCTTCACTTAATTTTATATTTTAACGGGTAGCTTAGTGTCTTAGTGGTGTACAACTTGTTTTTTTTTGTTTAACATTGGTAAAGTGTTAAGCATGAAAAAGGTTTTAAGTATATATTATGGTTTGTAGGGGGGGAAGGATTTGAAAGGAACCTGTGGGGAAAGTTAGATGCACCCTGAATATTCTGCATGAAGCATCCCTGTCTTTGCTGGCTTAATAAATGGTTTTTATGTCCGATAGAGGATATGACGATGGTTAGGTTCAGAACATGTCTAGGTGGCTTTTAAAATGCAGTTTACGGCATTAGAGAACGGTCTTGGTGGGTTTCCAAATTAGTCAATGTGCGTAAGTAACTGAGCATCACAGGTTGAAAATGAACACAGCAAAAAAAAAAATCAGTTGTGTTTATTTTTCATTTTGAAGTGTCATTATAAAGTTACATAAAAGAAAAAAAGTTACATACAACAACATTTATGCTACACTGTATCCTTAAAGCTTTTTGTAACCTTTTAAGATACATATAATATATTAATGACAGATTTTTTTCTGTGGGAAAGACCACTTTAATTTAAGTAGCGTTTTTCCCTTGTGTCTTCTTTTCAAAAGTCGTATTCTTCAAGCTTTTGCACACTGGAACTTTGTTTCAAGCGTCACTTTGTTCAAGAGTCCAAAACCAAGCAATTCGCCATAATGGGGATTTAAACGCACAGACTTCTGGGTACCTCAGCACCCAAACCAGACCGACCAGCAGCCTAGGCATCTCTTCTGTGGCTGTATGTACAGGTGCTGGATCCTCGGTGGATCCAGGGGCCATTTTGAGCTCCTGAAACATGCCCTAAGCATATGCAGCAGAAGCCCTCTCTGAGGTATAGGTCCAGCACAATCAACTCAATCCCAGAATGCCTTGCTCTTCCATCAGTTGGGCGTGTTGAAGCCATTCAGGAAGTGTCCCCCGTTCCGGAGGTCTGCCCCAACCCCTTTCTCTACTGTGCCTTCCTCCTCCTCCTCCGCAGGCATTTCTTCTTATCCCCTCCATTTTTCTCACTCCTTGAAAAACAGGGAAGAAGAAACGTCAACGGTGCTTTTGGTTTCACTGGTAGTGTTTTATGGGCCGTGTCTAGATGGCACATGGGAGATGTCAGGATGTGGTCTCCAGGTAGGACTAGGTGCGCCACAGTACGTTCTCCACGATTAAAGAATTTAAATCAAGGACAGTTTGACTGCATTTGCTGGTCAAACTGAGGACAGATCATTTGGACAAAAAGGTGGCCAAATAAAAAGATGGGGAAACTATGAAAGATGGGTAAGGCAAGTAGAGCTAGGTAGCTTGTGTTGCTAGTTTCCCCAGCTTTCATTTGGCTACCTTTCGGTCCATACGATTTATCCTTAAATTTGGCTGACAAATGAGGTCAATCTTTTCTCCTGGAAGGAGGCACAATTAAATTCTTCCATTGTGGCGAAGGTCTTGGATAGGACACCGCCTCCTGAAATCTCCTGTATCCCATCTAGACACAACCTATTTAATGCATTTTATTAAAAAGGGGAATTGCACTTTCAAACACACATGGGCTTCTTTTGTTAATATTGTCCTTCTAATGAATGTGTCGACCTTCATTATTCGATTAGTTATTTCGTTTTAAATGTATCACATTAGAAACAAGGACCTTTTTAGCGCAAGTCCACATAGTAGTACAGTTTCCGTTTTTTTCTTCTTCGAAGAAAAGCATAGCGTTGAAGGCGCGCAATGATATGCTGCCTAGGTCTACTTCCTGAATTTGTAAAGGTAAGCAGCAAAACATCGTAAAATATTAGCAAAAAGAAATAACGAATCAAAAATGAAGGTTGACACATTCGTTATGTGTTTTAAAGCCCATATGCGTTTTAAAGTGTAATTCCCCTTTAAAGTGAGAGGCGTGCCATCTTACACGCTGAATTCCATCAATGGCATCGGCTACAGGTGGCCACAGCAATGGAGTCTTTTGGAACACGTGCCACACATTCAAGTAGACTGTGACCGTGGCATGAATTGCAACGGCACCCCCCCCCCCCCTCCAGTCAAATCTGTTTATATGGACAGGTTTGTGCCGCTACTATGAATTGAGGTTGTGAGTCGAGCGTTAGAATGGCATGAAATCAGCATGCTTTTCTTTATTTCTGGGCTTAGGGAGTCTCTCACCTGTTCCAGCACCTGCGCAGTCTTTTGCCCTGCTGGCCCTTTGGACTCAAACACAATTCCTTATTGTTCGCCAGCTTGACTCTGTGACGGTGGAGAGAAAAATGCAGACACTATTAGTAAATGGAACAATATGGGGAATGGCTATCCGAGTGTGAGCCTTCCCCAAATCGCTCGTAAAAAAATGGCGTCAGGCTTTTAAATTTGCACTACAGTTTTAAGTGACAGAGGCAGCATTTAAATACTTACATGATTTCAGCTGTAGGGCAGTGTGGGCCTTTCCTGATCACTGAGAAATCAATAAGGGGACGTCTGATAACGAGGTTGGTCTGTGGACACAAGCATCTCGTTGGAACGAATACGCTCTCTCCCAACTGGTCTGTAAAGAAAAAAAATGTTTTTTTAATTGACCAAATTTCTCATCTGTCCAAACTGGTTTTCATTTAACAAGCTCTACAACAGTGTCGGATTATTTTAGTTTCTTTGGAAATGCGCCTTTTGTTTGCAAACTGATTTTCAAATAGACGTAATCAGTGTCTCGGGTAAAGTTTCAGAAGGTCGGAAAGAGACGTTACGCAGCTCAAGCACTGTAAAAATGTAAGCAGATTCAGCTGTTACTTCAGCTGTAGCCCTTTATGAGTCAAATATGCATCAAATGTGCGCTGTCAGAGTAAAACATGCTCTCAGAATTGACTCAACACTGGACATTTTACGGAAAGTTTTTGAAACACCTCTTAACGAAAGTATCGATATGGAAACTCAAAGGTTTGGAAGTGCACAGCATTGCGTCTATAGGTTCAGGTCTTACCTTTGTTGAGAAATATGGAGAGTGTGAAAGCGACGAGGACGCTCAGTGTGTGGACGTAGAACCTCATTGTGAAGCTAAAATGAGCTCAAGACTAACCTGCGCTCTGGATTTATAGAAACATGCTGGGATTTCCCTCCTGCCGAAGCCGCGCCCCTTGCAGCCTCTACCCCGCGCGCTGGGGAGCTTAGTTTAGCGATCTTACCTCAGCGGATCTCACCTCAGCGGAATTCCCCCAGAGCTGTTGGAGATGCCGCTCAGGAGGTACCTCTTGGAGAAGAGGGAAACCGGGAAAAATCCCATATTAGAGCATTTCGATTAAAATAACCTTTTTTAAAACGACCCGGACTCTTGATTAGATTAAAGAGCTAGTTGTTTTTTTTTTTTTTAACCCGGCCCTCTTGGGTCATTACATTACATTACATTTATTTGGCAGACGCTTTTATCCAAAGCGACGTACAAAAAGTGCATTTCATGGCCATAGACAACTGCTAAACACAGGTTCAGTAAGGTACAATACTTATTTTGTACAGCTATTTCTAGCCAAGAACACAGTTTAGTTCACACAGTGAACACTATTCAGACCTAACGGGTCAACAGTTTGACTGCACAGTGCCGGCACAATCCTTAAACGGTCTCGTAAAAACATGATCATGGAATACACGTCCTTGGCGGGCTTGGTAACCGCTCAGTGGCCCGGGGGTTCAAAGTACAGGACATTATACCTGCTAAACAGTGAATCTGGAGCTCATCCAAGTTTTTATTTACCAGGCTTTCTGGGAAGCTGCAAGGCTCTCTCATCACAGTGTTAAGGGACGGCAACGTAGTACAGTCGGTATGCAGCCGGTCTTGTAACCTAAAAAATGGTCACATGTTCGATTCCCGGGTAGGGAATCTGCTGTTGTACCCTTGAGCCAAGGTACTTAACCTGCATTGCTTCAGTATATATCCAGTGTAAATTGATGCAGTGTAAATGCTGTGTAAAAAGTTATGCAAGTCGCTCTGGATAAGAGCGTCTGCTAAATGCCTGTAGTGTAATGTTAAGGGCCTGTATAGTGTACCATAGTCAGACATGTCAGCTGTGCTCTGTTAAATTAAATATGTTTGGGAAGCGTGCCATCAAAAGTAAACTGAACAAAAACCATTTGCACCAAGCTTGCACCAGAAAAATCTCTGTGACCCCATCTGAAAAGGGATGTGCTCTGTCTTCATTCTGAGTCCTTGAATGGGTCATAGGACACATGTCAAAAAGTTGCATAGAGGTTTTGGAAAAAGAAAAAAACTCGGAAGGGAGGCATTTGTCAAATACATTGTCATTGACCTTGACAAGGTCACAGAGCAGTTGACTTTTGGATTCGATTTCTTGATACTTTTGGATTTGACTCCTCTAACCCAAACCCCTTTAACCCCCCCGTCCCCCCTCGTCCCCCCAGCCCCCCCAGCCCCAGCCTCATCTGTCAGGGATATTTCCCCTCCGTCCTTGCTCTCTTTGTATGCAAGAAGTGTGTGTAATCCAGGTGCATTGATGTGAGCTGTAACCTGACCTAACTTTCATAAACATTAGCAGCAGCTGTAGAGACTGGTTTCTTTTTTATTTTTTTATGAGAGGCGGCTTTGGTGACTCACACTGGGTCAGTCATGAGATGAATTCCCTTTCCTTTCTCCTGTGCTTAGCTGTGAGAGTCTGTCTGTTTGGGAGTCTGGCTGCAGTCCAGGCCATACCACATGATTTCCCCTAATTTCGAGGGCTTACAGTGACTGAGTGTTTCAGTTTATTCATTTTTTTCATGTTTTATCGTACTTTTTTGCATTAACATTTTATTATTTTTGGTGTATTTGCACATTGCACTTTATTTGTATGAAATGTGTAAAGTTATGTATGTGCTATATAAAGGCTGAATGCACTTGTGTGTTTATGTGTGGACACGTATTTATGGCTTTATCTTTTGCATATATACCACACCTTGTATACATTTTCTTGTAACTGTGAGAACTTTGAATATTCAAAATGAGCAAATGTAAACATTTGTACCGGATTTCTACGATCTGACCGTCTACCTCTCTCATCCTCCTCCTTCAGCTCTGTGAAAGTGGCGCACACTAGAAGATGGACGACTGTCGGACATCTTTCATAAAAGTCAGTGAGGACCGGGTCATAGCCAGGTGCTTATTTCTATAGTTCACACTGGATGGGCGCATGTTTGACCACACTGCTTGTGGGGACACATTTTGACCATTGTATGATGGGAATGCTAGTTTAAAAAAAAAAAAAAAAAAAATGTATTGGTAGTGTGCTCTGTCTAAAACAAACAAAACAAAATCACCACTTGTGAATTCATTTCCCTTTCAGAACTGATCTCTTTTTCCTGCTGAAAACGTACAACTGCTACCATGAGGGCAAGAACTTTCAGCTGTGCAGTCGAGAGGTAAGGTTCCATTGGTGAATGCGAACAGTCCAGTGGGAAATCACTGGTGAATACCAACGCTCTGCCTTAGAACTGCACGGCCAAGCGTTACGTTTCCATTGGTGGATGCTCAAAGCTCTGCAGTCCAACAGTGCGTTTCCATGGCGAATGCTAGCTGTTCGAGTCAGTTTCCACTGGTGACTGCTAACACAGTCAAACAGTGTATTTCCATCGGTGAAAGCTAACAGTCAGTCAAAGCTGCACAATCAAACAATGCATTTCCATTGGTGAATGCTAACAGCCAGTCAAAGCTGCGCAGTCAAACAATGTATTTCCATTGGTGAATGCTAACAGTTCATGTCCAAGCTATGCAGTCCAACTGTGCATTTCCATTGTTGAATATTAACAGTTCATGTCCAAGGTCAAATAGTTTCCATCAGAGACCCAGACAGTCGCAGGTGTTTGTCTAAAGGTAATTACCAGGTACAGTTCTCAAGGTCACAGTCCCTTGATCATCTGGTGTGGATGTAGACTGGCATCTCTGCATGTTTCATAAAGCTTTGCGAAGCTTCATGAAGAGCAGAAAACTTAATCTGCCCCAAAGGAGGAGTGCAATGTCCTGCATTTACCACTCTCAATAAAATACTTGTTCATCGAGAGATCAAGCTTAAACATTTTCTTAATATAATCACCTGCTTTATCTGGAAGCCCAATCTTTTATTTGTTATGATAATTTTCTGTTTTTCTTGGTGTATGACTAAGGAATGTATGTTCAAAACATGAAGTCATTTAGATATTTTGGTGTGTCCCTCGGCAATTTTCTTTTGGAAAGTTTTAAATACGAAACGGAAAACAGCGCTCAAGGCTGTTTTACCTGCCGAGCTTTGGGAAAACAGAGAGAGGGGGCAGGACTGAGACTTGCAGGCTGTTTCTTGGGAGTTTCATCCTGAGTCCTGGAACCCCCCCGCCCCCAACTGTGACATCACCAGATGAATGGCCAATGAGGTGAAGCCAAGCCGGTCGCGGTAGAAAACAAGCGCAAATGTTTAGATTTCTCCTGCTGTAGCATGTCAGTCCCTGAGGCGCGAGACCAACATTTCCAACCCAGAGCTCGCGTGAACTTTGATAACATAACCTCCGAACCACTGAACCGCAGATATGTGAATATTTTTCCAAGTACGTGCACGTCGGAAATGTTGCACGAGCATTTTAAAACACTGGAGCCGGTACTCTATAGCTACTATAGCCAATACGACTATGATTTCAATTTCACACCCTGACAAAACATGCCTTTCATAAATTTTATGAATTCATTAATTATGCTAACAATCTTTTTATCTTAGTCTATTGTGTCATGTTCTAAATGTTTGCGTGATGGGAAAGTTGTTCAGTTAATTGCATGTGCCAATCTCTGACAAGATCGGTCTGTCTTCACCGGATATGAGTCACACATGTGTATTGAATTTTGGGCAACCACCTATGCTATTATCTGATTCATGATCATGTGCGACTTGATTTTTTTAATTGTTCGCAGCTTTCAACAACTGAGTGATTTGTCTTAGTCTTTCAAAGATGCATTTGAGATTGTGTGAGTGCATACCTGTGTGTATTTTTTAGATCTAGGGCATACATATACAGTATTTGGTAGCTATTATTGAGCCAGGAATATACTGAAGAGAGTTCAATCTGTTCAATATATGCCTGGGCTTTTTGATGTTCAATATACAAAATATCAATACCTCGGTAGTACTCAAAATATATTGTAGACATAATATATATTTTGTAGACACTAAATATATTTCTGACAGCATGCTTTAGAATGGCAGGCATTTGGAGGTTTATGGTCTCATACAACAATGCTGTGCAAGCTGCTTTAGAGTTACTTGAAATGTATTATTTATTTGGCCCACAAACTCTATTGCAAGTGCCTAGATGTTCGTGATTCTGTGCAACTCAATTATTCCTGAATAACCGAGCATTACATATTTTTTATAACAATTTATAAAGACTGTTCAATTTTTATCTAAAACTAGTTGACAATCATATGCTAGTTCATTAACTAGTCTGGTTAATATATTAATATTGGTACTGCCCTTATTTTTTTAATTTTTAAAAAAAAATTTTTTTGTTTAATACAAATTTAGCATCTTATGAGCAATAAATGTTATAATTAATATAAGGTTGTGTGTGGTATTGGCTATGTACTTACATATGTAATATGTCCACCATTGCCCTGCATGTAATATAACTAAACAGATTCATCAATGAAAATTTGCCTGTTCAGTTCATTTAAGATGAAGATACTGTATTTTAAAGAGCAGGTAAGGGGGGTGGGGGAGAGGAGAGGAGAGCCGGATTCACAAATTGCATCTTCAGGGGTAAAATGTCATTGTTTTTTGATTGGACCAATGTCATTCTCTGGTAAACATCAAAACAAGGGAAAATTCAGCTTTCATACATATAAACTTCAGCTTGGATACGCACGCCAGAATTGGTCCACATATAATGTGTGCTGTGTTTCCCTGCCTTTCTAGACTTTTAAACTGTGACAAGACCTTTTTCACCACAAAGAGAGAGTGCATGGTTTGATGCTCACGTGAAAGTGTTCAAAAAACTGTAAGAAAATCTCTCCCTTGTGTGCTGAAGTCCGTTTTTCTTGTTGAACTGGAAACTGCATTATACAGCTTAACACTAATTGCTGTCCACAGGCTAAATTAGGTCTGTGGGTTGACAAACAATAGATACTTTAAAAGGAGTTTGTAAGCCTTTACAATGTTGGCGCTGTATACATTACGCATAATGTCGTGTTTTTAAACTGGATTTGTGTGATGAGCGAGAGGACACAAGCGGAGTTGTTGTTTGAGTTGTTGCGCCCGCGGGCAGGCGCGAGGGAGAGAGATCTTCCGTGTCATTACACGCCCGGAGGATTTATGGCAGAGCGGTAATTATGCCTGTCTTTCACAGCGCCGCCGTTGTACCTGTGCGAACTCCTGAACAGGTGCTCGGTTCAGCCCTTCTCAGTCTCCAGCCTGACGCGAACCGAACGTAGGACTTTAAGAACCGGACAATAAGAGGCGTTTGCCGCATGAAACGCCAGTCTAAAGATGCTTTACAGAGAAACAGAAGGAAAATTTTGAAAGACACACAGCTGGGTTATAGGCTTAGAAATGTTTCAGAAAATAGTTATAAGAAGAGCCACAGAACCAGACAGAATTCAAAGCTCCGTGGATCCCATTATTAGGGCAACGTTGCCATTTAGTGGTCAAATGCTGCATAACAGCTGCAGCAGCAGACAGTGCTGATGAAGAAACTGTGGTGGCGCGGTGGTGTGTGTGTTTTCTTTTTTAGCAATTGGCTGTGTGACTAGTAATTGAAAATGGAGGCTATGTGCTTGTTTGTCCACTTTTTAATAAGGGGTGTGGATATGATTACCCTCCAGTTCATTGTCTCCAAAGAATGGGCACTATCCTTCTCTATACTGGGCCAAGCGGGGGACTCGGGGGGCGGGGGGGGGGGGGGGGGTGTTGTAGTTAGGGGGTTTCGGGAAATCCTGTTCAGGCGAGAGAACAATGTCGGTGCAGCTGCTGGGGCTTGTCTTGTTTTGGGGAGGGGGGGGGGCATCACGAGGTTCTCTGCACACGCAGCTGAATGTGTTGCTGCTTTTCCATCACGTTCATTATATTTTTAGCTTTTTGTCTCGTCCCTTTTCTGAAACAACTGCCGGCAGAATTCCAGCGAAGGAGCAAAGGCGTGTATTTCGTGGGTTTCACGTTTCATGCGCTTCCATAAGCCGCTACTCGTGGTAAACGGACTGCATTTCTATAGCGCTTTTATCCAAAGCGCTTTTATCCAAAGCGCTTTACAACTGATGCCTCGCATTCACCAGAGCAATTAGGGGTTAGGGGTGTCTTGCTCAGGGGGACTTCGACAAGCCCAGGGCGGGGGATCGAACCGTCAACCCTCCGACTGCCTTACCTCCTGAGCTATGTCGTGTGCAGCTGTGGCAGCGCTTCCTTGCGGCTGAACAGTGTGAAAATGGAAGCGAGTGTTCCTGTTGAATGAGGCGGGCCGACGGACGATGTCGTGGTCCAGATGGAAATATCTGGCCCGGTCAGCCGCGGAAATGAGTGCAGAGAGCAGCCATTTGTCAGATGCAGAGAGCTCGTGCTGGATGACAGGTTTTGACCCGTAATTGCTTGGAAAAGCATCTGTGTCATCATTATCCATGCAGCCCTGGTCTTAATTTAAAGGAGAACTCGACCAAAAATAACTCACAACTTTAAGAACTGATGTTCTTTGTCTTTAAAACATGTCCCTGCCAGCTTTTTGTCTTGTTTTCTAAAAGAACAGACAGTCCACCTTTTTATTATTATTTATTTATTTATTTATTTATTTATTTATTTATTTATTTATTTATTTATTTATTTATTATTATTATTATTTTTTTTAGCAGTAGTAGTTAATGGAAGTAGTAGGTGGTGGTGGTAGTAGTAGATGTAGTTAGTTAGTATTTTGTAGTTTGTGGTTAGTAGTAGTTAGTAGGTGGTAGTTGTTAGTAGGTGGTAGTAGTAAGCCGTGGTTAGAAGTGAGTAGCAGTAGTAATTGGCTGTAGTAGTTAGTAGTAGGTAGTAGTGAGTAGTAGAGGATAATATTGAGTAGTAGTTAGTAGTGGGTAGTAGGAGTAAGTTGTAGTGAGTAGTAGTGCGTAGTATTGAGTAGTAGTAGTTTGTAGTAGTTAGTAGTGAGTAGCAGTAGTTAGTAGAAGTGGCATCGGTGTTTTCTTATTCAGGCTGGCAGACAGGGCAGCTGGTCACATAAAGAAGGGATCGCAGCTCACAGGGTGCGATGGTGGGGATCAAGTGCCCGGGCGGACTTGTGCACAGCGTGAGAATCAGGTGCTCTGCAGACTGCCCAGCTCTACAGGCCTCGTCTGCTTTTACGTCAATGTTGAATCCTAGTGTTCCAGAACCTGTGTGTGCTCCTGGTGTTTATGCTTCACAGAGAAAAGCTTTGCGTGCTATGTAAAAGTTGTGTAAGTCGCTCTGGATAAGAGCGTCTGCTAAATGCCTGTAAATGTAATGTAATGTAATGTAATGCAATCTGCATGGCTCAACTGGTTCCCTGTCCTGACCTCAGCTGGCTGTGTTTCAAATCTCGGGCATAACCAAACTATTATGTCACTCTTTGCTTACCCAGGATCAAAAGGATTAAATGCAATTTTCTTTTTGGTTTTTTCACAGAGAGTTGTGTTGAGTGTAACATTCCGGGTATTTTAGATCGCCTGTCACATGATTCGTTCCATTTCCTTTTCCTGTCCCCTGTGCTTTGAAAAATGGCAGTTCCAGGAGCTCTGTGGCCGAAGTTAGATTCTTCCTCCCATGACAGCCAGTGACATGTTATTGTACTGATTGTACAGTACCCTTTTATTTCCTGACTCGGTGGAAAAGATAAAAAATAAAAAAAACACTTGTGCAATAACAAGATGGCTGAATAATGCAAATACAGCTTGCAACACCTGTGAGCTCCAGTACACTCCTTTATTGTGCAAAACCGTCAGAGTTTTTTTTTTTTCTTTTTTTTTTTTACCCTTTGGGATCTTCATCAGGTCTCAGGTCAACAGAACAATGTTGTCAGTTTTTCAGAAGAAAGGTGTGTGTGTGCTGGAGTTGTGAGTGTTGTGAGCTTTGCTTGCATTTTCCATAGCCCCCTCTGCTAATTAGGATTTGCTTTTTTTTTTCTTTCTTTTTTTGATAACTGAAAAGTTGCCCGTTTTCTGTTACTGACATCTATAGTTTGAAACCTGGGACAGTTCAAAAGCTCCATACTAAAGAGAAGTAACAGATTGTGTTCTGGACATGCGGATTGTCCTCTTTAATTGTTGGCATATGTCTTATCAGTTTTCATTTGATTTCAATAAAGTAATGCCACAACAGACACATTCTGAGTATATTACTGAATTGAGCAGTAGTCAGGAAAATGATTTAGAATGTATTGTGTGTGTGTGTGTGTGTGTGTGTGTGTGTGTCTTGGTCTGGGTGGCAGGGATAATTTTGGCATAAAGGTAATAACGTCCTTTAACTTTTGCTTGAAAACAAACACAGTTGTTACATTTATTCTTACAAATCATCTGTGAGTTCGGAGGCTGATGAAAATGTGAAATCTCCATGTTGTGTTTATAAAGAAAAACCGGACTTTCATTTTATTTTGAGGCAGTAACGCACCCATTTAATCCAGGCCCTTGTGGAATCTCTGCACATGGGCCTGGCCTCGCTGTTAGGATCATTGCCAGGGAGACGCACCTGTCCATAAAACTGCCATTTTATATGGATCTGATGTAGATGGACAGGACAATATTCTACAATAGTAGGATGTGGATTTCATGATGCTACGTGGGAGTAGAGAAGGTGTGAAGAAATCATAAACAAGGGCAAGTGCTGTTGGTGGAGTGCTACTCATTAATAGAAAAATTGTTTTTTTTTTCTTCAATACTTCTGGAGAATATTTTAGTTTTTTAGTTTCTCATATTGAAGGAAATGATCATTCTGAATGCGGTAATGCTTTTTGCAGAGATTTGTCAGCCATGGATTCTAGGATCTTGGCACACAGCTGTTGGCCGACTGCTCTGTATAATGGATGCGTTTGTATTATTTGTGCTTTTAAAATGACATTTTAAATCAGTAAATAGATGGCTTAAAGCACTCTCAGGAAACAGATGTGGTAATGCGTGCTGATGGTAATGAATATGCAAAATAATGTCTGTAGTCTTCAGCCCAGTCATACCCTGCGCTCCTCCTTAATGACATTGACGACAAACACAAAAGTCAACATTCTGTGTTTTATTATAAAATTAACAAAGTTACAAGAAAATTCAACAATTGTAAACATTTGTACCAGAACGTAGCCCCTGCATAAATAATAAATTAGACAAGTCCGACTTTGTGAGCTCTTCAGATGACAAAGTGGGGGTCGCTGCTCCTGTGCCGTTCCCTCTGCGCTGTCCTCTGTCTGACGCACACCACGTTAAATTATAAATTATTTTTTCAAACGGCGGGTAAAAAGGTGAAAGTTTAATCTCGGCCGCGTGTCTTCTCGGCCCTGACGCCGAGGTGGGCCGCCCAGCTGACGGGACGAGTGCTGCAGTTCGTCTCCCGCCTTATTGGATCACAGGAGACACAGCGCAGCCGGGATGTTCTCTCTGGCCGTCGGGACGTCCTGCTGCGCCTGCGTCTGCGCAAACAGCCAGTCCACCGGGTCCGTCCTGCCGTCGCATTTCGACGCCAGGCCGTCCAGGCAGACGGCGGCCCGGGGACGGCGGACCCGAACGGCGCGGCGGGACACGGAGGCGGGCGGCGCGTGTTTGGCGAAGAGCCGCGGCCGCTGCGTCCGCTGGACCCGGAGCGGCCCGCACCCGGGGGCGGCGGCCGGCTGCGCCAGCTCCTTGATCGAGTCGACGTAGTCCTCCAGGGACTGGTGCGCCGGGGCGGCGGGCCCCGCCTGGGGGGCCTCCTCGTGCGTCTCGCTGATCGTGGGCAACGGATCCACGGACAAGAGCAGCCTTCTGGGCTTCATTCTGCGAGGAAACGTGGAAATATTAGGCCTGGTATGGCATCAAACGGGACTATTAACGATAACAAAACTCAACCAAAATAAATTGGAGTGAACATGGTGTTTTATATATTCATTACTGACATTCATTCTTGACATTAATTCATTTCTCTACTTTCTCTGTAATTTCTCTACTTTTTTAGATAATAAAGGCACATGTCAAATTAAAAATTAGAACACCTGATTTGAAGGTAAATTAAAGATGAGTGCTCCAGCACTTTGGTCCCATTATGGCACTTGACTCATTAAAACATTCATCAGAAATTGCAACCAAAAGCTCAAAGTGTTCATCAATAGATAAGTAAACACACAAAATATCGCGTGGAAAAAGTGCTCAGATGTGGAGAACCCTTACCTATTTTGCGTTTGCCGCTTCGGTGGAGGTGATCGTCGGTAGACTCGGTGTTTTCTAGAAGCTGCAGTAGAGCAGTAATAACCTCGAAGCGCAGAGAGAGCTGTCGACCGTTGGAAGCTGTTGAGCTGTGTGAGGGACCTGAGCGAGCGGCAGTGCCTTTTATACTGCAGCGGTATTAGCGGCGCGTGAGCCAAGGCTAGCCGCCCTAAATATAGCACCGCGCTGACCTCGCTCCCCTCCGCAGGAAGTGTGTGTGTGCGCGGCTGCGGGTGAGCAGGAAGCGCTGGTGCAGCAGCCGATCAAGGTTCACCGCACCAGCTGCCCCAGTGTTTACACTGCTTTGACAATGGATTCCGTCTTCTCTCGAGGTGCTGCCTCATCCCAAACACGAAGAATTTGTTGTAATGAGCTTAGGGTTTTTCCTTGTACTGCACATTTTTTATAGTTCAGGATACATAGTGTAGTTTGAAGGTATAAATGTGTGTGAAATTACGTGAATTGTAAGTCAGCGGAATCACAGTGCGATCACCTGAATGGTCCCCCATTATGTGTGAAGCATTGTTTGGGATTTTGTTAAAATGATTTGGCGGCCCTAAAATATGGGGATATCAACTGTTGTAAATCGTTGCCGGTCAGACGTCAGATTTGGTTAGTTAAGGGTCTGTGTTTCCTGGCTGTCTAGTGACCTGCCAAAGCCACGTGTGAAAGGTCCTCCTCTGACTCAGTTCTGTGGGAGCTGGGCTGTGGGCCGTGGTGTGAAAAGAACAGATTGGAGGACACCACGTGTTTTTGGGGGAGAACTGTGGATGTCTACACTTCCAAATTGGCTGTGGGGATATGTGCGTGAACCCAGCTGCGGTTGCAAATAGTTAGACATTTCAAATTATGCTGGGAATTGGATATGTTCAGCCACTGGACACCAATATTAAAACATAAAAAACATAACTAAAAGTTATTTATGTTGAAGTTAAATGATGATTTCACCCAAATGAAGAGACATCGGGGCAGAAGTATTACTCTTTAATGAGTGAAAGTGAATGAAGCCTTAAATCCATACTGGAGAGTAATTATTGCTCTTAAATGAAGACGTGTCAGTGCAGAGTTATATAAAGTGATATCAGGGCTGTAGTACTGCCAGGGTTTTGAGACATCCTCGTCTGCTTTTTGCTTTCCTTTCCAACCTCGTGAGGATACGCACGTGGAGCAGAATAAATGCCAGATGGGATAAGAGCAGTGAGACTGGTTACGAGCGGCTATTTTTGGCCCCTTTTGTGTTTTGGTGGTGTTTTTTTATCTAACGCGCCGCGCAGGCATATTTTTATCGCCAAGCAACCGCGGCGGTCAGACGGGGCTGTATCCTGGGAACGGAAGAGAACCTGTCCGACCTGCCGAGCACGTCCCTGATTGCATTAGGGACCCGCGTCTCCTGGAAAACGCAGCTTGGCCACAGCAGCATTCCTCCCCGTTCCCATCCGCTAGGGCAGCGGCGGTGGTGTTCTTTTTTTTTTTTTTCTTTTCCCCTCGTCAATCAGGAAAAATCCTGATTTATCCAGTCTGAGCCAGAGCCAGAGGCAGTGGGATTTGGGTGTGAGTGACTGCTGGTGGTAGGAGAGAGAATGTTCAGCAGTGAAGCCAGAGACTAGTGGCCTCCTGAGGTGTGCTGGGAAATCAGTGTCCCCCCCCAATGACACCCTGGGAATGGGGTCAGCTAGGTACCCCTGAAATGACTACAGAGACGAGGGTGGCATCTCCCCATAAAATGTGTATCTGCTAATTTTGCTTCCACTCAATGAGAATGAAAACCAGCCAAACGTACACGTGCAGACCCAGGAACACTCAAAGAATGCAAAATGTAAAGGAATCGAATGGAAAATAAGTAATATACGAAGGGTTGTTTCATTATAAAAGTACAGCGTGTCTGAAAGACTTCTGAATATTTACCGAAGGTATTAATAAATGTAAAAATTGGACTAATGTAACATCCGCAAAGATGTGGTAAAGGCTGAAGTAGACTAATAACTAATTAAATGTGGGCCTTTACCTACAGTTTATGGTTCACAAAGAACACTGTGAATACAGTTACTACACATTAGGAGTAACTGAGTCTTACTAAGAGTTAAGTGTTGAAGTGCCCAGGGAAAGTTTTCAAGAATGAGTAATGACAACTCCATTTTCACAGTAGACTAGAGGATTGTGGGATTTGCTTGAGCATAAGACAGCCCAAAGTTCTGGACTTACAAACCATGAAAAGGCTTCATAAAGTGCACTGTGAATACAGTTACTACACATTAGGAGTAACTAAGCGTTAAGAGTTAAGAGTTAAGTGTTGAAGTGCCCAGGGAATGTTTTCCCAGTAACTCCATTTTCACAGTAGACTAGAGGATTGTGGGATTTGCTTGAGGGTAAGACGGACCCAAAGTTCTGGATTGCCCTCGCGTCTCTGTAAATCAACTTGACCGACTAGCACAAAGAAAGCACCAAACTGAAGGTTCCCTTACCGTAGAATCCAATATGGCTGCCACAGACAGCACTGTTATCGTGCCCTTTATGGAAGCGGCGTTGGTAAGGAAGAGAAGTGGTTAAATTAAAGAACGATGGACTGGGTTGGGCCACGTATTTTATTGTTGAGCTGCCAGGTGCTCGGCTCTGTGCTTCGAAAACAGAGTTTTCCGTCTCTCTGCCGCTGAAGCTGAACCATTCCAGTTTGATGAATCACCTGAATTTATGAAGGGGCGTGGCCAAAGGCCTCGCCAACATGGGTATGGCAGCTGTCATTCGGTGATTTAATATTTAATATAGCTTCAGAAACCCCGGGAATCACCCGGAACGTTCCGTGGTTAGGAGAAGGGGGTTGTGCGCAAACTAACCGTCTGTTGCGTTTCTGTAGTCTGTGGCTTGGCACAGAAGAACAACACACATAAAAGTCTGATATGGCAACTGTGCCGTGTGATCTGACACAGTGGTTCTCAACCTCGGTCCTGGAGTTACCCCTGTGTATGCTGGTTTTCGTTTCAGCCACAATTGAAATTCCAGAGTTTTAACAAGTTGTTAATTTTTCCTAATTAGGTGCTTCTCATGTTTAGAGGGATTAAGTCACATTACGTCAGAAATAGCTATGTGTGCCATGAAGAATAAAATTCCCATGTTCATATTGTGCTTATTGTGCTACACTGCAAACAGTTACATAAAAAGGTCAATTATTCACACCGGGGCACTCCAGGACCGTGACTGATGTAACCAAAGCACTGATGCTCAGGGATCTTCCCCACAATTGTGTGTCCTTTAATACATGTAATTACCAGGATTCATGACCTTTTGTAAGGTAGTGGAAAACTTGTGAACAGAGAATGTGAGGATATGTAATGGTTTTATGTGATAATTACATTAAGCGGTTGGCCGGCTTGGCCTACATCGCTGGTGCCTGTATATCTCACGTGAATGTTCCGGGCTGTTCTCTCGTTGGAAGTCGCTCTGGATTATATTTACATTTATTTGGCAGACGCTTTTATCTAACATGATGTACAATAAGTGCATACAAAGGGTCATTGGAACAAATACAAAACGCAGGTCCGACAAGGTACAATACTCTTTATGTAGTTATTCATAACCAAGAACACAAAGTCCAGTTCACACAGTGAACATTACTCTTACATCTACTCAGGCTAGTGGGCGTCACAAGCGACAACATCAGGACGATGATGCCAAGTACATCACGGATGAGATGAGAGTGTGGATGAGAGGCGTGTGCTCTGTGATCGTGATGTAATGCCTGCGCCCGGCCTGCGTACGTGCCTGGCCCGTGCCGTTAGCCGTGTGCGCCGCTCTCTCTCCGAGGAGGCGGGGACGTGACCTCCCGGGTTTGTCCGCAGGTTGACTAGGGCCTGGCCCTTCCCGTGTTTCCGCCAAGCCCCGCCATGTTCGAGGGCAGCGGGAACACAGAACCCTGCTGACTGCCTCGGAGCACGTACGCTCGCTTGCCCCCCCCCCCCCCCCATCCCCTCCGCAGGCCTGCAGGATTTCCTCCCCCCCACACCGTGATACGAGAATTAAGTTATACTTCTTTTTTTTTTTTTTTTTTTTCCTCTATGGCTGCAGGAAGAGGGCGAATTAATCATCGAGGGCCTGCTCAACATCTCCTGGGGTCTGAAGCGGCCAATCAGACTGCAGATGCAGGACGACTACGAGCGAATCCGCTTCTCTGTCGCGGGACCGTGGAGGCTCGATTCCCAGGAGGCCAACAGGTGGGCACGGTACCAAGCATTCTGGTCCCCCAACCTGGCCCGGCCCACCGCCGCCCCGCCCCGCCCTGTCCTGTTCTGTTCTGCCGCTTGGCTCTGTCATAATCTGTTTCTCTCATCATCTCTCCTCCACAGCTTATTAGACCACTTGCACTTCTTGAACTGTGAACAAGCATTTCCCCAGTACATTGTGCACGTGCAGGGAAGGGCAGGGTGGGATTCAGGGGTGGGGTAGGCCCAGGGTGGGAAAGGTAAACAAGCCCGCATCCTGGCACTGTGCCATACAGGATGGGACAGGTACCGTAATCACTTACGAATTTTCACACAGTCCTGCTTCACAGGGTCGGGTGGGTAATCGACTACATTCTCTGGCATCTGGCAAAATCAGCATTTTTTAAACGCCTTTGAAGAGTAGCTGGTTTGAATTTTTTTTTCCAACATTCCAAGCCATTGTTCTAGAACTCCATCACTATAAATTACCAGCTGTAATTGGTACATGAGCATTAGAATGTTCAGTTAAGAACATTCTAATCACATATTTGTGATCTCGCATCATATCGGGCTAAAAATGTGCCTTTTTCTTGAAAATTTGCAATGTGCAGTTGTTCTCCAGTCACACTCATTGTTGCAACATCTGCTATCAATTTGGGAGAGAGCAGGTCAGCTTGTACTGTCCTTTAAAATACTGAAGCTGCTGCTCCCTGTCTCACTGCAGTCCACAACCTGTGCTCACACAGACCAGTTCAGAGTAGGACACACATACACAGCTTGAGTAAGTGAATTGTTTTGTGGAGACTGGATTGTTCAGCGGTACTGAGTCGCTCCCTCATTTGGCAACATTACAGATGATTTATGTATGGCCCATGGCTCCTTATGTAGGGTCATGGATTATCCAACACAAAGTCCTACTCTGTTAATTTTTTTGTACCATAAAATACTGTGGTTGCTTTCTTCCTTGCAATACATATTTTTAAAACTACATTGCTGTTAAATCAATTTATCATCTACCTACTTCCAATGTATAGCAGTATATATTTCTATGGAATATACTGCAATATATAACGGGAGACCGCACTTCGCGGAATGGCGGACGGTCACGCGTGTAGCTTCTGGCCCGTGCCGATCGGAAAACGTGAGCGACCGCTCCATCTCTCCTCGGCCTCGTGTGATCGTGGAAAATATTAATCTGCGATAAGCGTCCTGCTGGATTAGCAGCTCAGATCCTTGTGCTGTAAGCAGAATCGTTAAGCTGCGGAAACGTGTTGGTCACTGGCGAGGTGGAATACCTGGTCCTGGATTTACCCGTCAAAATAATGCACAATTACATTAGTCAGAACACCCCATACTCAAAACTAGAGTCTAAATTAGCAGATAAAGAATGCCCATTTTTTTTGGTTGTGGAGAGTCAATTGTCTTAAAATTGGCCTTTATCGCTAAATGAAGAATTCATTTTTGGCAAAAGTTGAAATATAAAGGGACTGTATAAATATAAATAAATATAAATATATGAAAGGTCTATATTTTTGCACTTTTGTCAGCATGTCACCTGTTGAACTGAGCCATTCATTGTAGACCAAGGACAGGCAGCAGCCAAAAACTTAATCTGTTGTGCATTTAAGAGTATTAGGGGGGTTTAGCTGTCTCTGAATTCTGGGGTCATTAATTAAATAGAAGGCTTTAAGTGCTTACATGTACTAGTAGTTAAAACAAATGGTATTGTGTGGATGTACATATCCTGGTATTTTATTTGCTATATATATGTATATCATACATAAGTACATAATGGTACTAGACTGTTTACCTTCTGTCTTTTTTTTACAGAATGGAAAAGACTCAGAAAGTTTTGCAAAAGCAGACCTCATTAGAATCAAACAACAATTTCTATGAAAAAGCCTCTCCACCTACTCAGGCATGTAAGTACACGGATGTCATAACTACATTTTTCAGAAAGGAAAACAGCGTTGCATTAAAAACTTGAATGCCTCTGGAAATATTATACATAAATATGATAAAATTACTGACCAGTGGTCAGGGAAGTGTAGATGGGGGTGGGGGTTGTTATGTGTAATACAGTTTTTTGAGATTATTTAGCAAATTAGCTACATTATCTGTGCGTGGCAGCCCTGTAGCAACCAGAATTTGGGAAGATGGTCATCAGAGCACTATGTACGGGACAAAGGACAATCTGTCGGGTACAGACAATTCTTTTGACTGATATACAGGATGTCCCCGCTAATGCAGGAGTGCCGGTAACCCTCTCTGGAGTGTGTGTCTGTGACTGTGTGTGTCTGTGTCTGTGGTTGTGTTTTCACCTGCACACATTTCCTTGCACCCTACCGTTTTTGCCCTCTTTGGACGGGTTTGGATGGGACCTCCCACTGGGGGGGGGGTCAGGTGTCTCACGGGCCTGTCCTCTTCATATGGGGGGGGGGGGGGGGGCTGATCACCTGTGGGTGAGCTTGCTGGGCCCCATGAGGATTAAGGACTTACAGGACGTGCTGCCGCGTGCTTTTCACTTCCTCTGGTGGACGGGGGGACTGTCCTGGTGCGCTCCTCAGTGTTCGGTCCCGCTGTTAATCTGCCCTGCACCTGACCCCCCCCCCCCCCCCCCCCCCAAACACGCCGCCGGGAATCACAGAATTAAAGCAGAATTACCTTCGGATCAGATCTATCTTTGTCTGTCTCTCTGAGAGGACACTCTTTCCATCCCGTGGGCCTCCCGCGACCGCCACACTAAAGGTGAAGCCGCACGCCCTCCGACGAGATCACCTGGCATCGCTCTCGCCTCCCACAATCGGCCGCTTGTGGGCCAGTTACGGTTTTTAAATGGGGGACAAGTTACACGTCTGATCTTTAATCTGACTGCTCATCACACCACGTTCCCTGACCTTCCGGATTACAGATTCGCTTCTGGCAGGAGGATGTGTGGCTTCACCCTAAGGCATGATAACCGGTCACCTGGGCTCCTGGGTCTGAACTGATTGAGGCTAGCAGGGTGAAAATGAAGCCTACCGTGTCTGAGCTGGTTGGTCCCTGGCATGCCTGTAGCTGTTATGGTTAAATGCTGATCCCAGACGGTAAGTGTGTTGAGATCTTTTAGGATTTGACCTTCAGGGTTTCAGGACCCTGCGAGGTAGAGGTTGGACAGACAGCAGATTTAAACCGTGGTCTGGAGGGGGGGGGGGGGTGTCACGTGACCTTGCTGCACAGCGACGTGGTCATGTGACGGCGGGGCTTGTCGCTCGGCAGACTCGGACGTCGGCAGCTCGGAGGAGGAAACGCCGCAGCTGATGAGAACGCAGAGCGACGCCAGCGTCATGGACGTCCAGAGGCGGTCCAAACTGCGAAGCTCCGCCCACCTGCAGCAGCTCAAGCGCCATCGCTTCTCCATCAACGGACATTTCTACAACCACAAGGTACCGCCATTAACTGACATTACCGCCATTAACTGACATTTCTACAACCGCAAGGTACCGCCATTAACTGACATTACTGCCATTAACGGACATTTCTACAACCACAAGGTACCGCCATTAACTGACATTACCGCCATTAACTGACATTTCTACAACCAAAAGGTACCGCCATTAACTGACATTTCTACAACCACAAGGTACCGCCATTAACTGACATTTCTACAACCAAAAGGTACCGCCATTAACTGACATTTCTACAACCAAAAGGTACCGCCATTAACTGACATTACCGCCACCAACTGACATTTCTACAACCACAAGGCTGCGGGTCGGCCTCCAGCGTTTCCACTCTTAATTTTTGTGATCAAGGGGCTAAGGTGAGGGCCCAGTCTGTTCCAGCTGGTGCTCTGCCAGCTCCAGAAGAGGGGGGGTGGGAGGGGTGAGGGGTGGGCGAGGGGGGGGCGAGGGGGGAGGGTGTTTATGCAGACGGCCGCAGAGCGCTGAAACAGAGAAGACTGTTTCCTGTGTAGGTGTTGCCTGGTTGCACTCGGAGCAACACAATGGCCTGTCACCTGCTTCTCTCGTTAATGGCCCTGGAGGTCATCGGCCCCACTGCTCAGGGGTGGAAAGGTCCTCCAACACTCGCAAAGAGCCCACGGAGAACAGAGGAAGCCCACATTCCCCATCAGCATGTAGCCAGTGGTGAAAAGTTCACAAGTGTGGCACATACAGTACGCTGGCAGTCATGGAGATGTAAAAAAAAATCACAGCACCTCCTGTGGTCAACTGGCCAACTGCAGTCTGTCATCCGCCAGCTGCGCACGCGGCGTAGTCTTCCAGCGCGATGACTGCGCATCTGAGCTAGTGGACCGTGGAGGGAAAAGAAGCAGAGCTGGCAGACCGTATGGTTTTATCATTCCACATCACAAAGAAACAGAAGCACCATTTATAAATGCATATGAAATAGCTGTCAGGTGAACTGCTGACATTGATATTTCAGGATTTTTTTTTTTTTTTTCCTGAAAACATGAAATGAATTTCAGGCTCAAGTTAGATGGATATTTTAAATGATGATTTTGTTATAAACTGGACTTTTTCCCGCAGAACAGCCATAGTATGAGGTCGGGTCAAAAGCCTCGAACTTTATTTGGGTAAAATTCAGTTGTCGTAAACAACCACAGTTTGAGCACTGGTTCATTTGTCATGTCATGTTGGAATATAAAATAAATCAAACAAAGAGCCTGTGTGGTGAGATTGTTGACACGATTGCCCCCGTTTTGTGTTTCAGACGTCAGTGTTCACCCCAGGCTACGGCTCAGTCACTAACGTCCGCGTGAACAGCTCCATGACCACCCTCCAAGTCCTCAACCTGCTCCTCAACAAATTCCGTGTGAGTGAACTTTTTTATTTTTTATTTTATTTATTTATTTATTTATTTATTTTAACTTGCATTGGCTATATTGCTTATGAAGCGACGGCTGTCTCTCACGTTTCGTATGCGTACAGGTTGAGAATCAGTCAGACGAGTTCGCTCTCTACGTGGTTCACGAGTCTGGGGGTAGGTTTCATATTTTTAAGGTTCTATTTTAAATTACTTCATTTTAATTCATGTGCAGCTTTCCCCCACATGTGATCCTGGGATTCCTGAGTGTTTTAGCATTAATTAGATCTGCGCTCTTAATTGGGCTCTATTTGACTGTATTGACAATAGATGCATTATCCAAATCAGAATTCAGTTAATTGCAATAATTCTTTCACTAGATGTTGCTAGATGTGTTCGCATTTGAAAACGGATCAGAGTAAAAATGTTTTTCGGATGTGTATTAAACTATGCCAAATAAACAAATTAGTACATTGATTAGTTATGACACATCAGTGTGCTTAAAATGCGAAGCCATCCGATTTAGTGATTCCCTAGGAGTGTGTTTTAGGGATGAGAACGTATTTCACTTTGCAGCTTGGGTTTATTTTTCGAATAGTTATCAGTGTTTCTTGAGGAAGGCAGCAAGTTATTGATATTGTTATAGGAATTGTTATGTGTAATCAAAAACCCATATTTAGCTTTAATTCAGTATTCCTGTGTTTTGTTTATGGTGTTCCGCATACATGTATAATGACCACGTTGTTTATCTCTGGGCGTCGAAGATGACAGCTGTGTGCAATCTTTTTAAAAAATTTCTTGCAAAGCTCATGTATTTCCTTCATTTCATTTATCATCAGAGTAAAAAAAAACAGTCTTGCCAACCTGCCAACATTTGTTTATCAGTGTTAAGTGTGAATGCATTGGAGGTTTGAATTCATCCCCTGACCCTGACCATTGTGTTCTTCAGAGAGGACGAAACTGAAAGACTCAGAATATCCCTTGATAACTCGCCTCCTGCATGGGCCCTGTGAAAAAATAGCAAAGATATTCTTAATGGAACCTGACCTGGGCGAAGAGGTGACCTACGACGTGAGTAGTGAGCCAGTATTGAGCGAGTGAAGTCTAAACAAGGGCTCATCCTGTAGTTTCTGCTGTGTTTCGTTTTCTCCTAAATTCTACGCGAGACATTATCTAATTTTAGAATCCTGTTGATGGCTTCCTGTTAGGGCAGTATTTTCAACAATGGGTTCTGGCTCGAAGCAGGCCGTCCTGCTGTGTTTGTGAAATAGATTATTGTCATTCCCTGTCACTGATAATATATGGCCTACGTTTTTCTCTGTTTGGGTCGTGGAACACAAACACAAAGTTGAAAATGGCTGCTTGTCTCACATGTTGTTCTAGGTGGCTCAGTATATCAAGTTTGAAATGCCTGTGCTGGACAGCTTCGTACAGAAGCTGAAGGAGGAAGAAGAGAGGGAAGTTTCTAAACTGACCAGAAAGTAAGTCGCAGCAGCAACATTTTTGTACGGCTTCTTGACTTATTGTCTGTCTGTTCTTAAAGATGTTACTTGTCCTGGAGTACTTAAGTGCCACACTGTAGGAAGAACAAATTTTGCCCCCCTCCCACGTACAGAAGATGGGGAGGGGGGGGCGATTTACAGCTGACTTGATCTGTGCTATAGGCTGTGTACCAAAAACCTTTACAGACTTACCATTACATTAGCTTCCTCAAGCAAAATGCCAGGTACCCACAGGTTACCTGTTATAGTGTTAGTGGGCAATGCTTTTCTCCTTGTCTAACTTATATTTAAGGCACGTTTGTATGTTAAATGTGAAATAGTCACAGGCTCTCCTGTAGTACTGTGTGGCCTATAGGGTGTAAAGTAGTCACAGACTCTCTTGTAGTATTGTGTGGCCTGTAGGGTGTAAAATAGTCACAGACTCTCCTGTAGTATTGTGTGGCCTGTAAGGTGTAAAATAGTCACAGACTCTCCTGTAGTACTGTGTAGCCTGTAGGGTGATTGGCTTATAGGTAAACACTCCAGTCGAGCCTGCCTGTGGGTGGCCTAACTCAGGCGGGACAATTTGGTGATTCCAAATCGAGGAGAATATTTTAAAAAATGTGTTTATATAAGAAATTTCTTAAAATGACATAAAACCTTTTTAAGAGATGGCTCTTCATGACCCCTGCTGGCTATCTCCCTGACAGATACGTCACACTGAAGTCTATGATCATGCAACAGCTGGAGTACGTCTCTGAGAGTCCGGATGGTATCTGAGGACATGACCATATATGGTAAACTCGCAGTCCCAGCTCAAAACTGCCACGAACATGCACTGGCACTGTAGAATGGCCGCTATTCAATCCCCACCTCTTTGACGCTTTGTCCATAACTTTGACTAAATGGAATTCCGAGCGTGGCGATGCGTTTTTGTTGCTTTACCTCAGAATTTTGCATTTATCGGTTTATCAGCTTGGCTGTTTCTGTTGCAACAAAAATATAAAGCTTGCTAAAATCTGCTGGTTAAAGTTATGTAATAATTTTATCGTGACAATTTAATAGCGCTGAAAGTTTTTGCTGGAAAGTTAAGATGTTGAAAAACCCACTATGATTATAATATGTTAAAGACTATCTCTGCTGCAAGGCTTGTACAGATACTATTCCCACATTGTGTCGTTGGAATTGTCCTCTAAATTCACTGAATTACTTTGAGGAATACAAAGGCCTTTCCAGTGAATCCATCACATTTAAATGCAAAGGCGATAAGTTACAATGTTAATATCGAAGAATGTTAGGGATATTTGAGTCACCTTCGGTGTGAACTTTGATGCTCAAGGTCCCTTGGAGCTCACCCGCTGATTTCATCACATGGACACAGAGAACCCGTTAATTATAGAAAATCAAAGCTGTGTGATACTTGCATCATTTAAAGGTAGAATATATTTAATATACTACAGATGTGAGCAAACTTGTACAGTAGCTCAGAACACTATTTAAAAAATTTTTTTAGTTTGTTTTTGATTATTTTCTTATTGGTATCTGGAGAGGTAAAATCATTTTGTAGAATAAGCCTTCTATAGCTATGCTTTGGATTATAATGTACTGTATATAAAATATGCAGATGTACATACTCTTTTTGAAGGAAGAATGTTGAATAAAGATTTATTAATTATTTCCTATAATGTATGTCTTTTGTGTGTGTGTTAATAATGTCCTTTGCTTATTAAATTAGAGTAATGTTTAAAAAATAATAATTCAGGACACATTGAAAAAGTTAAAAAAAAAAAAAAAAAAAACGTTAAAAGAAAATAAATAAAAAAAACTTTTATTCAAAGTTAAGGACAGTTGTTGTTTGAATCAAAGCCAGTGCTTGCTTTATTTTTTCACAGATGCACAGTATGTCTCGGACTGTTTCCATTTGTTACAAAAATATATTTTGTTGCACATGTGGATGTGGCCAAAGCAAGACTGTCTGATGTCATTTTTTAAAATTTTTTTTACTAAGGTTAGGCCAAATGGGCCAGTCACATAATTGCTCACCAACAACAGAGGCTTTTATTATTGGAATAATGAGCTAACTGCTTCTCCTTATTCTCTCTGAATTGTGTGTCAACATCTCCGAGTGTATTGTTTTTTTATTTATTTATTTTTTATCTTGCCGGCACAAAACTTTACCATTCATTATTTCCTGTTCTTCCACAGTGGGTTCATAACAATGTTTCTGTAGAGCTGGGAGTGCTTGTAAGAAGTTCCCATGAGCTATTTCTAGGAGCTGCTTTGTAAGAGAGGTGAAATCATTTCTTGCGGCCCTGCCCTTTCTGTGTTTGACAATGGAGGGGGGTCCTGGGAAACCGAAATCGCAGAAATCGTTACTAGAAGGCGCTTTTGTTCCCAGGGAACTTTCAATCAGGGAAAGCCGCCACAATACTGAAGTTCTAATTTTCTGGGATTTAAAAAAAATAAAAAATAAAAACGATAAAAGTAAGTAGTAAAACTGCTAAGAAAATAATCCCAGGTTCACCCACTTTAACAAAACATACTTTTATTTATTATTATATTTGTGTCTGTGTGTGCGCGCGTGTGTGTGTGCAATGTCAATTTTAACTGAAAATGGAGGCTAAGCATCAGTTTTGTTCACTTTGAGTGTGAATGTGATTATTCGTCAGTTGATTTTCCCCACAGAATAAGGACCATCTGTTTTCTGGGCCAACATCCCCAGCCTGAGTGGTCCTGCATGTATCTGCAGCGTGATGCACTGCCACCCTAAAAGATCTGGGTTAGTGTGTGTGTGGAAAGGAGGAGGATAAAGGAGACTTGAAAATCACCACTTCTGAGCTTGTGTAATAAGTTTAGGTTCCTGTAGAACAGGGATGTCCAATCTAAACCAAAAAGGGTTGGTGTGGGTGCAGGTTGTTGCTTTAGGCCACACTGTGGTCTTCAGTCGAGTTTGGGGGGGGGGGGGAACAGCGCCGTCTTCTGGGCAGAAACGTTTAAAATGGAAGCGGAGGAGAACATCAACCAGAGGCGCAGCTGCCACGTTCGGTGTGGAAGGTAAGTTCACGTAAATTTGGAATAGCAGTTCTAGGCACTGTTGTTGAACAAATGTTGCAGGTGGTCCGATAAGACGCTGGATAGTGACAAATGCGCAAAATTAGCAAACCAATATGTTGTGCAAGCTGAACCTGGAATACCGAGTTAAGTAAAATCGGCCAGACTACAAGCAATCCTGCGGAAAGCGTTCGTTTGTCACGTGATATGTAGCCTACTAACTTTGTGATACATTAAATGTGCTGCAGCCATGTAATGGTAAATGGTAAATGGACTGCATTTTATATAGCTCTTTTATCCAAAGCGCTTTACAATCGATGCCTCTCATTCACCCATTCATGTAGTTAGTAGGCTACATATCACGTGACAAACGAAGTTAGTAAGGTTTGTTATGGTGATAGGGTGAATGTTGGCTACAGATCTTCCATAAATCCTAAAACCGTGATATGCATATACGCCTTACTGTAGACGAAAAATTAAACTGAATGAATACCGACCGCATTTCGCGTTAAATTGTCCATCGTGAGCCTTGTTTTTTTTAAGTTTAGAAACTGAGTTAGCTAGCTTGGCAGCTGGTATTCATCGTTGGCTCAAAAGCTAGTGAATTATGGTTTTCACAACGTGTGTATTCTTCAACTCACAGTTAAAGAGACACGCGCATGCGCACACACAAACCTAGATAACCTGTGATTTACACACAGACTGGCACAACTGTTTACAGGGCCGTGTTAATGATTTTGACTTATTATATTTTAATTAATTTTAATTATATGAGCACGTAGGACTGCTTTGGAAAAGATGCTGATCGAAGTTCATTGATATTTTATTGCATATTAGGGCATATTGTGGGGTAATAATATCCATGTGCCATCACCTGTGCATTTCAGGTTACTACTTGATATTTTTTCACATTATGCATGAAACAGAACTGCCTTTATTATAACCTGTAATTTAAATCTAGTTATGCAGGACATGTGATTCCTTGAGTAGAATATCCCCATGTTTTCAGGACATTTAAGGCCTGTTCATGTAAATAAAATTTTTAAAAATTTGTCAGCCAAGTAGACAGATTATTGATGTTTTCAGAAGAAATTTTGTTCAGTATGAACTCAAGATTGTTGTTGTTGTTGTTGTTGTTGTTGTTGTTGTTGTTGTTGTTGTTGTTGTTGTTGTTGTTGTTGTTGTTGTTGTTGTTGTTGTTGTTGTTGTTGTTGTTGTTGTTGTTGTTGTTGTTATTTTATTATTATTTAATGTAGGCTATATATATTTTTTAGAATGGCTGCGTTTATTTAGCTTCACAAAATTCAACTTCTTGAGTTGAGAGTTAGACCAGATAGATTAATTGAATCAACCATCTTCTCACTTGTTATGGAAATAGTCATTTAATTGACTAACTGTCCTAGTTGATGTGGACTGCAGTCCTTACTCAGTAACTTTGTCAATTTTTATTTTTTCTGGGAAAAGTCCCATTCTCCGGTTGCATTCTGTCATGGTTTTCACCTTTTGTTTTCTTGGAAAACGGCAAAAAACATAATACAATAGTCTATTGTCCAAATTAGGTCAAAAGTGGCACCTATTCAAAAATGCCCTTTTTTTAGTACAGATGGATTTGAAACCACGTTTTTAATACAACTGCAATGAAATAAATGAATTATATAATGTTCTAAGCATTTCATGATCAATAAAGTGTTTTTAATGGAAAAATTTTAAATGACTGTTTTGGTTGCAGATGAATGCGCAAGCATGTTTATAATGCAGCTGTGGTGAAATAAATGAATTATGATGTGTTTTATGCATTTTATGATCAATAAAGTGTTTTCTTGGAAAATGGCAAAATACATAAGACTATAGTCTTATGTCCAAATGAGGGCAAAAGTGGCACCTCTTCCAAAATGCTCTTTTTTTGGTACAGATGGAAGGGAAATCACTTTTATAATACAACTGCGATGAAATAAATGCATTATATAGTGTTTTAAGCATTTCATGATCAATAAAGTGTTTTTGATGGAATAATTAAAAATGTGTGTTTTTGTTGCAGATGAATGTGCAAACATGTTTATAATACAGCTGTGGTGAAATAAATGCATTATACAGTGTTTTAAGCATTTTATGATCAATAAAGTGTTTTCTTGGAAAATGGCAAAATACATAAGACTATAGTCTTATGTCCAAATTAGGTCAAAAGTGGCACCTCTTCCAAAATGCTCTTTTTTTGGTACAGATGGAAGGGAAATCACTTTTATAATACAACTGCGATGAAATAAATGCATTATATAGTGTTTTAAGCATTCTATGATGAATAATGTGTTTTTAATGGAAAAATTAAAACTGTGTGTTTTTGTTGCAGATGAATGCACAAACATGTTTATAATACAGCTGTGGTGAAATAAATGAATTATGATGTGTTTTAAACATTTTATGATCAATAAAGTGTTTTCTTGGAAAATGGCAAAATACATAAGACTATAGTCTTACGTGCAAATGAGGGCAAAAGTGGCTTCTCTTCCAAAATGGTCTTTTTTTGGTACAGATGGATGTGAAATCACTTTTATAATACAACTGCAATGAAATAAATGCATAATATAGTGTTTTAAGCATTTTATGATCAATAAACTGTTTTCTTGGAAAATGGCAAAATACATAAGGCTATAGTCTTATGTCCAAATGAGGGCAAAAGTGGCTTCTCTTCCAAAATGCTCTTTTTTTGGTACATATGGAAGGGAAATCACTTTTATAATACAACTGCGATGAAATAAATGCATTATATAGTGTTTTAAGCATTTTATGATCAATAAAGTGTTTTTGATGGAATAATTAAAAATGTGTGTTTTTGTTGCAGATGAATGTGCAAACATGTTTATAATACAGCTGTGGTGAAATAAATGCATTATATAGTGTTTTATGCATTTTATGATCAATAAAGTGTTTTCTTGGAAAATGGCAAAATACATAAGACTATAGTCTTACGTGCAAATGAGGGCAAAAGTGGCTTCTCTTCCAAAATGGTCTTTTTTTGGTACAGATGGATGTGAAATCACTTTTATAATACAACTGCAATGAAATAAATGCATTATATAGTGTTTTAAGCATTTTATGATCAATAAACTGTTTTCTTGGAAAATGGCAAAATACATAAGGCTATAGTCTTATGTCCAAATGAGGGCAAAAGTGGCTTCTCTTCCAAAATGCTCTTTTTTTGGTACATATGGAAGGGAAATCACTTTTATAATACAACTGCGATGAAATAAATGCATTATATAGTGTTTTAAGCATTTTATGATCAATAAAGTGTTTTTGATGGAATAATTAAAAATGTGTGTTTTTGTTGCAGATGAATGTGCAAACATGTTTATAATACAGCTGTGGTGAAATAAATGCATTATATAGTGTTTTAAGCATTTTATGATCAATAAAGTGTTTTCTTGGAAAATGGCAAAATACATAAGACTATAGTCTTATGTCCAAATTAGGTCAAAAGTGGCACCTCTTCCAAAATGCTCTTTTATTGGTACAGATGGATGGGAAATCACTTTTATAATACAACTGCGATGAAATAAATGCATTATATAGTGTTTTAAGCATTCTATGATGAATAATGTGTTTTTAATGGAAAAATTAAAACTGTGTGTTTTTGTTGCAGATGAATGCACAAACATGTTTATAATACAGCTGTGGTGAAATAAATGAATTATGATGTGTTTTAAACATTTTATGATCAATAAAGTGTTTTCTTGGAAAATGGCAAAATACATAAGACTATAGTCTTACGTGCAAATGAGGGCAAAAGTGGCTTCTCTTCCAAAATGCTCTTTTTTTGGTACATATGGAAGGGAAATCACTTTTATAATACAACTGCGATGAAATAAATGCATTATATAGTGTTTTAAGCATTTTATGATCAATAAAGTGTTTTTGATGGAATAATTAAAAATGTGTGTTTTTGTTGCAGATGAATGTGCAAACATGTTTATAATACAGCTGTGGTGAAATAAATGCATTATATAGTGTTTTATGCATTTTATGATCAATAAAGTGTTTTCTTGGAAAATGGCAAAATACATAAGACTATAGTCTTACGTGCAAATGAGGGCAAAAGTGGCTTCTCTTCCAAAATGGTCTTCTTTTGGTACAGATGGATGTGAAATCACTTTTATAATACAACTGCAATGAAATAAATGCATTATATAGTGTTTTAAGCATTTTATGATCAATAAACTGTTTTCTTGGAAAATGGCAAAATACATAAGGCTATAGTCTTATGTCCAAATGAGGGCAAAAGTGGCTTCTCTTCCAAAATGCTCTTTTTTTGGTACATATGGAAGGGAAATCACTTTTATAATACAACTGCGATGAAATAAATGCGTTATATAGTGTTTTAAGCATTTTATGATCAATAAAGTGTTTTTGATGGAATAATTAAAAATGTGTGTTTTTGTTGCAGATGAATGTGCAAACATGTTTATAATACAGCTGTGGTGAAATAAATGCATTATATAGTGTTTTAAGCATTTTATGATCAATAAAGTGTTTTCTTGGAAAATGGCAAAATACATAAGACTATAGTCTTATGTCCAAATTAGGTCAAAAGTGGCACCTCTTCCAAAATGCTCTTTTTTTGGTACAGATGGATGGGAAATCACTTTTATAATACAACTGCGATGAAATAAATGCATTATATAGTGTTTTAAGCATTCTATGATGAATAATGTGTTTTTAATGGAAAAATTAAAACTGTGTGTTTTTGTTGCAGATGAATGCACAAACATGTTTATAATACAGCTGTGGTGAAATAAATGAATTATGATGTGTTTTAAACATTTTATGATCAATAAAGTGTTTTCTTGGAAAATGGCAAAATACATAAGACTATAGTCTTACATGCAAATGAGGGCAAAAGTGGCTTCTCTTCCAAAATGGTCTTTTTTTGGTACAGATGGATGTGAAATCACTTTAATAATACAACTGCAATGAAATAAATGCATTATATAGTGTTTTAAGCATTTTATGATCAATAAACTGTTTTCTTGGAAAATGGCAAAATACATAAGGCTATAGTCTTATGTCCAAATGAGGGCAAAAGTGGCTTCTCTTCCAAAATGCTCTTTTTTTGGTACATATGGAAGGGAAATCACTTTTATAATACAACTGCGATGAAATAAATGCATAATATAGTGTTTTAAGCATTTTATGATCAATAAAGTGTTTTTGATGGAATAATTAAAAATGTGTGTTTTTGTTGCAGATGAATGTGCAAACATGTTTATAATACAGCTGTGGTGAAATAAATGAATTATGATGTGTTTTATGCATTTTATGATCAATAAAGTGTTTTCTTGGAAAATGGCAAAATACATAAGACTATAGTCTTATGTACAAATGAGGGCAAAAGTGGCACCTCTTCCAAAATGCTCTTTTTTTGGTACAGATGGATGGGAAATCACTTTTATAATACAACTGCGATGAAATAAATGCATTATATAGTGTTTTAAGCATTTTATGATCAATAAAGTGTTTTTAATTGAAAAATTAAAAATGTGTGTTTTTGTTGCAGATGAATGTGCAATTATGTTTATAATACAGCAGTGGTGAAATAAATGAATTATGATGTGTTTTAAGCATTTTATGATCAATAAAGTGTTTTCTTGGAAAATGGCAAAATACATAAGACTATAGTCTTATGTCCAAATGAGGGCAAAAGTGGCTTCTCTTCCAAAATGCTCTTTTTTTGGTACAGATGGATGGGAAATCATTTTTATAATACAACTGCAATGAAACAAATGCATTATATAGTGTTTTAAGAATTTTATGATCAATAAAGTGTTTTCTTGGAAAATAGCAAAATACATAAGACTATAGTCTTATGTCCAAATGAGGGCAAAAGTGGCTTCTCTTCCAAAATGCTCTTTTTTTGGTACAGATGGATGGGAAATCACTTTTATAATACAACTGCGATGAAATAAATGCATTATATAGTGTTTTACGCATTTTATGATCAATAAAGTGTTTTTGATGGAATAATTAAAAATGTGTGTTTTTGTTGCAGATGAATGTGCAAACATGTTTATAATACAGCTGTGGTGAAATAAATGCATTATATAGTGTTTTAAGCATTTTATGATCAATAAAGTGTTTTCTTGGAAAATGGCAAAATACATAAGACTATAGTCTTATGTCCAAATTAGGTCAAAAGTGGCACTTCTCCCAAAATGCTTTTTTTTTGGTACAGATGGATGGAAAATCACTTTTATAATACATCTGCGATGAAATTAATGGATTATATAGTTTTTTAAGCATTTTATGATGAATAATGTGTTTTTAATGGAAAAATTAAAACTGTGTGTTTTTGTTGCAGATGAATGCACAATCATGTTTATAATACAGCTGTGGTGAAATAAATGAATTATGATGTGTTTTAAACATTTTACGACCAATAAAGTGTTTTCTTGGAAAATGGCAAAATACATAAGACTATAGTCTTATGTCCAAATTAGGTCAAAAGTGGCACAACTGCGATGAAATAAATGCATTATATAGTGTTTTAAGAATTTTATGATCAATAAAGTGTTTTCTTGGAAAATGGCAAAATACATAAGACTATAGTCTTATGTCCAAATGAGGGCAAAAGTGGCTTCTCTTCCAAAATGCTCTTTTTTTGGTACAGATGGATGGGAAATCACTTTTATAATACAACTGCGATGAAATAAATGCATTATATAGTGTTTTAAGCATTTTATGATCAATAAAGTGTTTTCTTGGAAAATGGCAAAATACATAAGACTATAGTCTTATGTCCAAATGAGGGCAAAAGTGGCTTCTCTTCCAAAATGCTCTTTTTTTGGTACAGATGGATGGGAAATCACTTTTATAATACAACTGCGATGAAATAAATGCATTATATAGTGTTTTAAGCATTTTATGATCAATATAGTGTTTTTGATGGAATAATTAAAAATGTGTGTTTTTGTTGCAGATGAATGTGCAAACATGTTTATAATACAGCTGTGGTGAAATAAACGAATTATGATGTGTTTTAAGCATTTTATGATCAATAAAGTGTTTTCTTGGAAAATGGCAAAATACATAAGACTATAGTCTTATGTCCAAATGAGGGCAAAAGTGGCACCTCTTCCAAAATGCTCTTTTTTTGGTACAGATGGATGGGAAATCACTTTTATAATACAACTGCGATGAAATAAATGCATTATATAGTGTTTTAAGCATTTTATGATCAATAAAGTGTTTTCTTGGAAAATGGCAAAATACATAAGACTATAGTCTTATGTCCAAATGAGGGCAAAAGTGGCTTCTCTTCCAAAATGCTCTATTTTTGGTACAGATGGATGTGAAATCACTTTTATAATACAACTGCGATGAAATAAATGCATTATAGAGTGTTTTAGGAATTTTATGATCAATAAAGTGTTTTTAATGGAAAAATTCCAAATGTGTGTTTTTGTTGTACATGAATGCGCAATCATGTTTATAATACAGCTGTTGCGAAATAAATGCATTATATAGTGTTTTAAGCATTTTATGATCAATAAAGTGTTTTCTTGGAAAATGGCAAAATACATAAGGCTATAGTCTTATGTCCAAATGAGGGCAAAAGTGGCACCTCTTCCAAAATGTTCTTTTTTTGGTACAGATGGATGGAAAATCACTTTTATAATACAACTGCGATGAAATAAATGCATTATATAATGTTTTAAGCATTTTATGAACAATGAAGTGTTTTCTTGGAATATTGCAAAATACATAGGACTATAGTCTTATGTCCAAATGAGGGCAAAAGTGGCTTCTCTTCCAAAATGCTCTTTTTTTGGTACAGATGGATGGGAAATCATTTTTATAATACAACTGCGATGAAATAAATGCATTATATAGTGTTTTAAGCATTTTATGATCAATAAAGTGTTTTCTTGGAAAATTGCAATATACATAAGACTATAGTCTTATGTCCAAATGAGGGCAAAAGTGGCACCTCTCCCAAAATGCTTTTTTTTTGGTACAGATGGATGGAAAATCACTTTTATAATACATCTGCGATGAAATTAATGGATTATATAGTGTTTTAAGCATTTTATGATCAATAAAGTGTTTTTAATTGAAAAATTAAAAATGTGTGTTTTTGTTGCAGATGAATGTGCAATCATGTTTATAATACAGCTGTGGTGAAATAAAGGAATTATGATGTTTTTTAAGCATTTTATGATCAATAAAGTGTTTTCTTGGAAAATGGCAAAATACATAAGACTATAGTCTTATGTCCAAATTAGGTCAAAAGTGGCACCTCTCCCAAAATGCTTTTTTTTTTGGTACAGATGGATGGAAAATCACTTTTATAATACATCTGCGATGAAATTAATGGATTATATAGTGTTTTAAGCATTTTATGATCAATAAAGTGTTTTTAATTGAAAAATTAAAAATGTGTGTTTTTGTTGCAGATGAATGCGCAATCATGTTTATAATACAGCTGTGGTGAAATAAATGAATTATGATGTGTTTTAAGCATTTTATGATCAATAAAGTGTTTTCTTGGAAAATGGCAAAATACATAAGACTATAGTCTTATGTCCAAATGAGGGCAAAAGTGGCTTCTCTTCCAAAATGCTCTTTTTTTGGTACAGATGGATGGGAAATCATTTTTATAATACAACTGCGATGAAACAAATGCATTATATAGTGTTTTAAGAATTTTATGATCAATAAAGTGTTTTCTTGGAAAATAGCAAAATACATAAGACTATTGTCTTATGTCCAAATGAGGGCAAAAGTGGCTTCTCTTCCAAAATGCTCTTTTTTTGGTACAGATGGATGGGAAATCACTTTTATAATACAACTGCGATGAAATAAATGCATTATATAGTGTTTTACGCATTTTATGATCAATAAAGTGTTTTTGATGGAATAATTAAAAATGTGTGTTTTTGTTGCAGATGAATGTGCAAACATGTTTATAATACAGCTGTGGTGAAATAAATGCATTATATAGTGTTTTAAGCATTTTATGATCAATAAAGTGTTTTCTTGGAAAATGGCAAAATACATAAGACTATAGTCTTATGTCCAAATTAGGTCAAAAGTGGCACCTCTCCCAAAATGCTTTTTTTTTGGTACAGATGGATGGAAAATCACTTTTATAATACATCTGCGATGAAATTAATGGATTATATAGTTTTTTAAGCATTTTATGATGAATAATGTGTTTTTAATGGAAAAATTAAAACTGTGTGTTTTTGTTGCAGATGAATACACAATCATGTTTATAATACAGCTGTGGTGAAATAAATGAATTATGATGTGTTTTAAACATTTTACGACCAATAAAGTGTTTTCTTGGAAAATGGCAAAATACATAAGACTATAGTCTTATGTCCAAATTAGGTCAAAAGTGGCACAACTGCGATGAAATAAATGCATTATATAGTGTTTTAAGAATTTTATGATCAATAAAGTGTTTTCTTGGAAAATGGCAAAATACATAAGACTATAGTCTTATGTCCAAATGAGGGCAAAAGTGGCTTCTCTTCCAAAATGCTCTTTTTTTGGTACAGATGGATGGGAAATCACTTTTATAATACAACTGCGATGAAATAAATGCATTATATAGTGTTTTAAGCATTTTATGATCAATAAAGTGTTTTCTTGGAAAATGGCAAAATACATAAGACTATAGTCTTATGTCCAAATGAGGGCAAAAGTGGCTTCTCTTCCAAAATGCTCTTTTTTTGGTACAGATGGATGGGAAATCACTTTTATAATACAACTGCGATGAAATAAATGCATTATATAGTGTTTTAAGCATTTTATGATCAATATAGTGTTTTTGATGGAATAATTAAAAATGTGTGTTTTTGTTGCAGATGAATGTGCAAACATGTTTATAATACAGCTGTGGTGAAATAAATGAATTATGATGTGTTTTAAGCATTTTATGATCAATAAAGTGTTTTCTTGGAAAATGGCAAAATACATAAGACTATAGTCTTATGTCCAAATGAGGGCAAAAGTGGCACCTCTTCCAAAATGCTCTTTTTTTGGTACAGATGGATGGGAAATCACTTTTATAATACAACTGCGATGAAATAAATGCATTATATAGTGTTTTAAGCATTTTATGATCAATAAAGTGTTTTCTTGGAAAATGGCAAAATACATAAGACTATAGTCTTATGTCCAAATGAGGGCAAAAGTGGCTTCTCTTCCAAAATGCTCTATTTTTGGTACAGATGGATGTGAAATCACTTTTATAATACAACTGCGATGAAATAAATGCATTATAGAGTGTTTTAGGAATTTTATGATCAATAAAGTGTTTTTAATGGAAAAATTCCAAATGTGTGTTTTTGTTGTACATGAATGCGCAATCATGTTTATAATACAGCTGTGGCGAAATAAATGCATTATATAGTGTTTTAAGCATTTTATGATCAATAAAGTGTTTTCTTGGAAAATGGCAAAATACATAAGGCTATAGTCTTATGTCCAAATGAGGGCAAAAGTGGCACCTCTTCCAAAATGCTCTTTTTTTGGTACAGATGGATGGAAAATCACTTTTATAATACAACTGCGATGAAATAAATGCATTATATAGTGTTTTAAGCATTTTATGATCAATGAAGTGTTTTCTTGGAAAATTGCAAAATACGTAGGACTATAGTCTTATGTCCAAATGAGGGCAAAAGTGGCTTCTCTTCCAAAATGCTCTTTTTTTGGTACAGATGGATGGGAAATCATTTTTATAATACAACTGCGATGAAATAAATGCATTATATAGTGTTTTAAGCATTTTATGATCAATAAAGTGTTTTCTTGGAAAATTGCAAAATACATAAGACTATAGTCTTATGTCCAAATGAGGGCAAAAATGGCACCTCTCTCAAAATGCTTTTTTTTTGGTACAGATGGATGGAAAATCACTTTTATAATACATCTGCGATGAAATTAATGGATTATATAGTGTTTTAAGCATTTTATGATCAATAAAGTGTTTTTAATTGAAAAATTAAAAATGTGTGTTTTTGTTGCAGATGAATGTGCAATCATGTTTATAATACAGCTGTGGTGAAATAAAGGAATTATGATGTGTTTTAAGCATTTTATGATCAATAAAGTGTTTTCTTGGAAAATGGCAAAATACATAAGACTATAGTCTTATGTCCAAATGAGGGCAAAAGTGGCTTCTCTTCCAAAATGCTCTATTTTTGGTACAGATGGATGTGAAATCACTTTTATAATACAACTGCGATGAAATAAATGCATTATAGAGTGTTTTAGGAATTTTATGATCAATAAAGTGTTTTTAATGGAAAAATTCCAAATGTGTGTTTTTGTTGCAGATGAATGCGCAATCATGTTTATAATACAGCTGTGGTGAAATCTATGAATTATGATGTGTTTTAAGCATTTTATAATCAATAAAGTGTTTTCACGGACAATGGCAAAATATATCAGTCTCTTGTCCACCCCTAACCCTGTACCCTAATTAACAGTTAATCATCAAACCTGCAGATACGTGGATTGCCATAGTTATTATGGACAGAATTCAATAGACACATGAAGCATATAAACAACAACACAACATGTTACAATAATTTTGATGGACCCATTCATACTCTGACACAGCTTCAGAAATACATAACATCATACAGTCAGTTTTAGAAAATACAAAAATAATTAAAAAACAAAGGTCTGAGGGCCGAGGACAAACCCAGACGTAGGATTTTCCACCACTCCCCCCAAGATACACAAGCCACTGCAGTCCAGGAGCATACAAAATGAGGCACCAGCAGAGGGCATCCATTTTTTTCAGATTGAATTCAAAGGTGAATCCTACAAGGATGGCTGAATACACACAGCTATCCACAAAACACACCAGCTACATCAAAGACACATACGATTTTATCAACAAAATGAAAAATATAAAAATACAACAGGAAGCCATCCTGTTCACCATAGAAACAGACAGTCTGTAGACCAACATACACACAGCAGCCGGACTAACAGCTGTAAAAATGTGCGTGGAAAAGTACCCGGGCAACAGTGGGCCAGATAGGATTCTACTGCGAATCCTAGAACTTCTAGTTCTAGCCCTAGTAGTCAACTCAAATATCAAAAATGTCATTTTTGATATATAACTGAAAAATGAAAAATCAGATATTAGGCGTAAGGTTAAGTGAACAAAATAGTGAACAAAAATTTTGGCCAAACTCATGGACTAACCTTTCCCTTACTCCTAACCATACTGTATGCCTAATTTTGCATTAACTCTAATGCATGTGCATGCTTCTATTTAATTTATTTTAATTTCAGCAACCTTGCAACTGTTTCTAGGGCAGTGTTTCCAAGACTTGTTTTCTATCTTGCTTTGATGTTCAATCATGTGCTAAATTCAGGACAATATTAACCACTAGGGGGCATTGCTTACCTTAAAAAAGACCCTCTCTGATTATGAGAAATTGATCAACTTATTTTTTCTGTGATCCTTTCCTCAAAGGGCCAATTCTGCAACCTCAATTTATCTATTTCCTTCACATTTCAAAAGTCCAGTTCCATTCATGGGCCGGCCTCACTGGTGTGATAGGGTGGCAGTGTAGTATAATGGGTAAGGAACTGTGTATGTACAAAAGGATGCAATATACAGAAGTTGTATAAGTCACTCTGGATAAGAGCGTCTTCTAAATGTTTGTAATGCAATGCAATGTCCTCCACCAATTTCAGAAGAGCAACAAGCATGCACTCTCTTCCAAAGAAAGAAAGGGTTGTCAGCTATGATTCTCTTTTTGTTGTTGCTTGTAAGTCCTCCTGCTGGCTGCAGTCTTTCCATCAGATGAGTCTTATGCGCATGCATCTCCCCTGACAGCTCATAGGACAACGGCTGGAGCCAATCCCTGCTGATGCCTTCTCGCATGTCACAGCTCCCTAGACCTGCACAAAGATGGTGGTGGGGGGGGGGGGGGAAAAAAAAGATACACTTTATAATGCAAGTCGCTGGAGAACACTGGCTGCGTGTTGTAGTCCATCAGGGAAGTTTAATGGACCCTGTATTGAAATTAAATAATCAGAAATTGGATATACTTGAATATTCAAGCATAAGAAGTTCATTATCTCACGAGCTTGCTGGAAAGCTGGCCAATATTCGTTGGCCAGCTTCCCAGCATAAAAATTAAAAAAAATCATCCAATCCAACTTATGCTTGAGGAAACACCATGTATAATGGAGGTATGGATAATGATGGATAATCTCACTGGTTTGCATGCATGAGTGGGATTATCTCATTGGTCAGCAGGAGCGAATGGGATTATTTCATTGGTCAGCAGGAGACAGTGAGATTATCTCATTGGTCTGCAGGAGTGAATGGGATTATCTCATTGGTCAGCAGGAGTCAGTGGGATTATCTCATTGGTCTGCAGGAGTGAATGGGATTATTTTATTGGTCCGCAGGAGTCAGAAAGTGCCCATCTTCGCTCTCCAGGATTTCACTGAGGACACTACAGCAAGGAGAAGACACAAGAAACAGTTCAGTAGTCAAAAAAAGAATAAAATGGGTTTTTTATAAATAACCAAGTGATGATAAATTAACAGGATAACAATGGGTACCCAAACAAGATGAGCCTCCAAGAAAGACAGCAATCATCCAATCATCTAGAAGTGGCAGATTATTCAAGGTTTAAGGTTGATTTTATTTAAGAAATGGACAGTTAATAAACATGAGAACTTAGATGCATCGTGTAAATGTGCCACATTTACTCATACAGGCTAATTTTCATCTGTAGTCCCAGGGCAGGTTGATGGTTTAAGGAACATAAAAAAACATACATAACACATAAGCACAGACAAATGAGTAAAAAAAAATATGCAAACATTGACAAGAAGCATTACAAGCAGCATAAAAGAGCATACAAAACACATAAGCACAGACAAGTGAGTAAAACTATTGAGCATTAACAAGATGCATTACGAGCAGCATAAAAGAACATACAAGACACGTAAGCACAGACAAGCAAGCATCAATACGTAGCATCACAAGTGTTTCATTGATATTCTTGTGAAATGACGACTTACCTTGTTTGACAGCAACGTGAGTCTTGCACTGCAATCTCAAATTTAACTTTTTTTTTGTTGTTGTGCTAATTGCCATTTTAAAATGCCAATTACAATAACAACCTCTGGGTGGACAGTTCATCACGCTCACCTCTGACAAAAACAGGGAAATATAAATACTCTCAACGATGTAATTAATGAGTCCGTTCTGATCTGAAGCCTGGCAGTGGAGTAAGCGCGATATGCCAAATGTCTGTTGCATGTTACATCATGCTGCTCCTCTCTCGGCGTGCGTAGTTGTCGGCCTGGACGTGTCTGCGCTAGAGCACCGGAGTTAGCTAGGCTTCACAGCAGCACATATGAAGATTATTTCATAACAGTGACCCCCAGGCAACCACCCATCTGTGAAACGCAGCAATTTGCCCAAACACATACAGCAAGTCACTCACAGCCAGAGCCACACAGCATGTCTTTATGTTGGCAGTTCGTATCGCGGACCGCGTTCTCGTATTAATCCTTAATTAAGGGGAACATTACCCCCCGAAATCAGCTTACCTTCAAGCAGTAAGGGAAATGTGATGGCGGTTTGGGTTGGGGAGGAACAGGGGAGGGGCTCCCCCTTCTCTTTTGGCCACTATTAGGAATTCCAGCCATCTCCCAAAATCTGAGGCTTTCAGAACCATGGACAGCAGCGAAGGCTCACTGGTAAAAATACTGGTTATGACTATAACTATAATAATACTATTATTAGTATTCTTTAGCATTAATTACAAATTACTGAATTACCTGAATGAGTAGTATTACTATTATAATAATAAGAATATATATTTTCTTAAGGATGTCCATTTGTAATTTAAAATACAGGTTTTGGTCACGCTCAAAGTCAAGGCTGAGATTATATTATTATTTTGACTCACCATCAAACTAAGATCTCAAAACATGGTTCAATTCTTACAGGGAAGCTAAAAATATGCTGCCTGTGGTAATTAATCCATTCATCCATTTATTTTTTTCATGTGAAAAAAAAAACAATAACAATATAACAATATAAACAAAACCGGTGGATAAATGTGAATATAAACAGAGAATAATTTCAGCACACTGCAAAAATGTCTAAAACTCATAGGTCTGTAATATCAAAATTATGGAATTTCACACAATTCATCCTTTTATTCTTATGTCCGTTCATTGGGGTTACAGTATACTAGGGCTGGAGTATATGTGTTTAGCCTATTCTGAATAAACATTTCTCTAACATTGTTAAGAGAATGCAGAACTTGCCATTGTAAAGAAAACATATTTTTTCTTTTAATTCAGTCAAGAACAGTTAAGGTAAAATGCTGATTGAATTCCTTCAGGAAAAATATTGATAGAATATCAGCCACAGAAATGTGAAGCAAGAGTTTCTTGGGTCTAAACTGGCTGCTCATTTAAAAACAAAAACCAACAGACCCTGTTGCTGCCCAGGAGATTCATTGCAAGCAATGTTGTTCGTGAACCATCTTACCCAGCGGGGGGGGGGGGGGGGGGGGGCAGGGGATCTAGGTGCGTCGCAAGATGATAGAAAAAAATAATAAGTGCATATAACTTTGACATTTACACCAGTCTATAAACACCGATCCAGCTACATGCACTCCACCAGTCAATCCACGTACAAAAAAATAGTACGCTAATGCCTACTTGAAGTACATTATAGTGAATTTCAGCATACCTGAAGTATACATTTGAAGGTTATATAATTCAACATGTGTGCTGTGCTTGTAGTACATTTCACATGGGATAATGTACATTCAGTTTGACATATGCTGAGAAATAAATGAATTCCATTATAGACCATGTGTTGGGCTACATTTTCATTTTGGGGGAGAGAGGGTGAACCCCAAGTTGAGAACTGCAGAGGTGTTTTACTAAACTGGAAGCATTCACAATTTTTAACAGTTGCTCCTCGTTCTTGAAGAAGGCATCAAAATAACTTCCCCAGTGTAAGATGTGATGACATATCCAAAAAAAAAAGAAAAAAAAACTGAAAACAAGTGTCACAGTGTATCCAGTCCAGAAGCAGTTTAAAATAATTGATGGTGTTGCTATGAGTGAGCCAGCCAAGATGTATACACACACACACATACACACACATACCACCGCACACACACACACACCACCACACACACAGACACACCACACACACACACACACACACCACCACACACACAGACACACCACACACACACACACACACCACCCCGCACACACACACACACACACACACACACACACCCCGCACACACACACCACACACACACACACACACCACCACACACACGGACACACCACACACACACACACACACACCCCACACACACACACACACACACACACACAAACACACATACACACACATACCACCGCACACACACACACACCACCACACACACAGACATACCACACACACACACACACACACACCAGATTGTGACTCAAGGCTGAGGATACTTTGCAAAGGAATTACCTCACTGGACAATCTGCTGCCAGCCACCGCAATGTCCTGTTATTGCACCTTTCGCATATTTATACCTACTGACACCCCAGAAGCGTTATAATATAAACGTGCCCTGTAGGAAGAAACCATCAAGACACTGAGAAGAATATGAGAACACCAAAGTGGTGTAGTGGGTTGGACACCAGAAAAAGACTGCAGCTATTTCAGTACCCCACTGGGGTGTTCCAGCAGAACCCTGAAACATGGCGAATAAACCCAAATTCCTTAAGTGTTTTCAAAATGTTGGCAACCATATAAAAAGCTTTTACATTACATTACAGGCATTTAGCAGACGCTCTTATCCAGAGAGACTTGCACAACTTTATTGAGGTATTTCAAGTTAAATTATTTCAAATATGCACTTTGAGTCAGGTTTGACAGACACCATGCCTAAAAGTTAACCACCTAGCCTGTCTTGCGCAGTGAAAATGCAGGCTACCCGTCTTGAACGATCACTGTGACTCAACTTCTCCGATAAAACTGCCATTTAGCACCTTCCACCCACATCCCCTCTGCTTGAGAACGTGCATTCTGTTCGCACTGCAGAATTTAGCAGCGTTGTGCCTTTTAACTCATCAGTGCTTGACATTCTCTCGTGGTTACTTCTGACATAAAGTTGTGGCCAAACCAAAGGTTTTCTTTAACCCTTTAAAGGTGCAAAGACCAGAAATAGGTGATTAGAATGCTCTTTGCTAAACATTCTAATGCTGATGTAACAATCACCGCTGGTAATTGAAAGCAATGGAGTTCTAGAACACCGACTAAGAATTTTGAAAAATAAAAAAAACAAATAAAAAGAAAAAAAAAACAGTACAAAAAACATGCTCTTCAAAGGGTTAAAGGTCAGCACGTAAAGGGATGTCGACTGCCTCCCCACTGCTGTACACTGCATGCCAACCCAACATGTTGCCACTCTGACTTTTGCAATTGCCTGTGAAGCCAGATGGGGTTCTGGGAACAAGGAGATGGCCTGGGACACAACACAATTATTTGATATAATAATCAATGAAGAGAAACTCACATTCACAAAATCACTTCAAACACCTCTGCCACATGATCTCTTGTACCCTTGAACACAGGAGACGACGTGAATATGAATTTCAGCTATGATTTTACTTTTGAGTTCAGTATGCATTCATGCACATTTAAATCTCTAAATCTGGGAGACATGTTTGACCAATCCCACTTAGTGTTAGTCACTCTCACTCACTACTCAGTCATGACTTATTCTGCCATTTTGAGTTTGGGCCCAATTACTTGCGACGGTAATGATAATAATAGACTCGTGGTAGTAGCATCGGTGGAGGAGGTTTTAATTACTGTTTTCTGATAGTACTAGCATACATCTTTCAGGCTGTTATCTTCACTGAATTAAAAAAACACACCATAAAATGGACATAACGGCAATGTATAATACCAGGTAAATACATAAATATAAATCTATTTCGTGATAACCTCTTTCTAAATAAAATAAAAGAAATAAATTGCTTTTATCAATGTCTTATGTACACAAAAAACGACAGGCTAAAGGGTAATTAATTGCTTAATATTTCAGAAGGTCCCACATCCACCTCTGAACTGAACAAAACAAATAAAGGGTTTTGTTAAATGACGAGGGATGGTTTGCGGAACAATTTCACCTTTAAATAGCTACTCTACTTTCCAATAGGAACCTACTCGAAAAATAGAAAACTTTCTTCCATTTCCGAGAGGCCAATACTGACTAAGATCTGACTAAGATTTCCCAGTGAAAAATGTTATTTCTGAAGGCAAGATATTCCGCTCCACTCAGGTTTGGACACTTCTTTATTTTGGCCCTCGTGTGGGAGTTTGAGTCTTTTCCTTTACCGGATAAAACCTTTTATGAAGGAGTGGGAGGTGAACCGGAATTTCTCAAATAGAGATTACTTTAGCTTCAAAATTATGTGAATCCCTCCCACGTTCCATAGCACGACCCGTACTATACCTAAAATAAACTATTTGTATCAAGTTAGATTGCCCTTTTAAAAGCAGTCGCATACCTAGGGTTGTTTGTTTTATTTACTTTTTGTTCATTTCCTTATTAATTAATTTTACAGTTTACGATTTCTCCATTGATAAACAGCCTGCTCTTCGATGCCTCATCCCCGAAAAGCCATTTTTTTAAATCCAGTCCTTGTATGGTCAATGACGCAACGGCACATTCATAGGCTCTCCATAAATGCATAATACAACGAGCCTGGTCATTCACAATATATCAGCCGTTACCTAGGCCACTATACAACGTACAGTGGCACGCGCTGAATTTCTAACAACGAAATCGACTGTTCCATCGCAGCAGAACGGCAGGCTGTAATCAGTTTGTCGCCACACAAATCTAAAATAATCACAGTTTTACAATAACGCGGGCTGTGCACACCCCGTTCCAGACTAAATGATGACAGCCAAATCGTTGGAGAAAGCCCCGGTAAACCTCAGTTTTGGGCGTCCTCTCCCAGACAACTGCTCAGAAGATGCTGCTGAGCAAACTTCAGCGACCGTTTTTCCAGATGCGGAATTGGGAGGGCATTACGACCCTATCAGTGGAACTTCAGGAGGTAAGCTTAGATTGTCACGTGTTCTCATTCTTTCTAATTTAAGAGTGGCGTAGCGGGAACGGTTTACCTGTATTAATACAATGCAGAAAGTTTGCGGTTCTGTAAAAGTAATTATATGAAGATTGATTTCAAGAGCACCTCTCTAAAATATTATCTGCAATCTGGTCGTATATTGTACCGCTGCAACATTGCTTCAAAACAGATTCTCGTAATGAATTACCATTTTACACAGTCCGTCAGTTTGCGTGTTGACATGCACTTGTTCTAACTTCCATATGACATATATCGCTGCTACTGTGCCTACAATATCAAAGTCCACCCTGATAATGTTTTTTTAATTCACAGATGGCGATGTAACACATGAAAATCGTCCGCTCGACTTCTACTCAAACTGTTTTGCGCAGTCAACAGCGCCTCGCGACCAAGCTTTCACCTATGTGGGGAAGTTCTCTATCGATTCTTCAAGTAGTAACTGGAGTCCAGACGGTGGCCTTAACATCGTTAACGCTGGAATCCTAGGCATGACCCAGTCGTGCTTGACGCCCTCCTCACTGATACCCCCAGTTTCTCCGAACCAATTCACGGACGCCGCGAGCTGCCCTGAGGCGCAAAGCCAGCCTATGGACAGCATATACTCATCACCACCACTTTACGCGGACGGCGGAGAAGTCTACCCAGACACATCTGTCTTCCCTTCAACGTCCACGTCTCACGTTTCGTACCATCCGCCGCCTTACCCATCACCAAGGACGACCACAGACTGTTCCCTTTTCCCCATTAACTCGGACTATGCACATTTATTTCAATCTGCATGCCAACGGGACATCCAGGTTATTCCTGACCGAAAACCCTTTAAATGCCCAATGGACTCAATTCGTGTCCAGCCCCCTCTAACTCCTCTTAACACTATAAGGAATTTTACATTAGGTGGGTCGAGCCTAGACGGCCTAAGATTACCTACGGTTCACAACCCCCAGAATTTGCCTCTGAGGCCTATACTGCGGCCCAGGAAGTATCCGAACAGACCGTGCAAAACACCTGTGCACGAGCGGCCGTTCTCGTGTCCGGCGGACGGTTGCGACAGAAGGTTCTCGCGCTCCGACGAGTTGGCCAGACACATTCGAATTCACACCGGGCACAAGCCCTTCCGATGTCGAATCTGCATGCGGTGTTTCAGCCGCAGCGACCACCTGACCACACACATCCGCACGCACACGGGAGAGAAGCCGTTTCCCTGCGATTACTGTGGCAAAAAATTCGCCCGAAGTGACGAACGAAGGAGACACACCAAAATTCACCTCAGACAGAAAGAAAGGCAATCATCAACTATACGCGGTGGCTCGGAACACGGAACGATCAGTTAATTATTAGTATATCCACAGGGGAACTTCAAGGAAATCGTGTTTATGCCCAGACAAGGTCTGAATAACCTACACTAAGTTGACTTGAAAAGCTGGCAAAATGCATTATTCACAGTTGTCGTCGTTTTGTCAGAGAAAACACACACCGTCGTGTTTTAGCCGACACAGACGCACAAACTTTATTCTCGTGTTCCCCTTTTTCATGGACCTTAAATGAACCAATGCATAAATAATATATTAAAACAGGAAAATATAAGATACTCTAACGTTAATCAAGCAGTAGGCTATATATATATATATATATATATATATATATATATATATATATATATATATATATATATATAACCTAATGGCACATATTCAGACGCACGTGAAATACGTGTTAAGATGTAAATAATTAAATTAATACCTTTAATACGTAGCTATTGACACACTTTCGTACCAGCATTCCCTGTAATACTTGAAAATATTAGTCTTCGTAAAATTATTGCCGACTGTTTACTAATAAATTCCAGGTGCACCTGCCCATTTTACCCTCAGTACTCGTTGTGGCCCTTTCATATTATAAAAAAATATATATATTTGTGTCATTGTTGTGTTGTCATGAATCCTAATTCATTTATTTGGGTAAAACAAGTCCTGTACTGTAACTGGGTGTGGCAAAACCATTTTTCCAAGTTGGTGTGATTTTTTCTCACTTTCAGCACCTGCCCTTAAAAAGGTCTCTGCAGGGCCCTGCTGTCAATTAAACAAACAGCAAATATTCTTGTGACAAATCAGTAAATTCTCAACAGAAATCAAGAGTTTAAAAGGAAATGGTTTAGATTTCTGGAACATAAATGATGTAGACCAGGCTTCCGCAATTTGACGTGTGGTGGGCCAGAATGTGAATCCCTATCTGTGCTGGAGTAGTGACGTTCTTCTAACTTTGTCCAGCCCAGATCATATTTAAGCAATGATTTGATTTGAATATACCGTAAATGTTTCTAGCTTGTAGCGTAACTTGGGGATGCAAAAATGTAACAGAAAATGTAAGCCATAAAATACAGTATTATTGTTAGTAGCGTCGCAATATCGCTCCTAACCACGAGATGGCGCAAAGCTTTACTCACTTTACAGATGGTAATTGTGATTCCAGGAGGGAAAATGATAAATACAATAACTAATTCATCCCTATCAGATGGTCAATGACGATGGTCATATAGCTCTATCAATTTGGGGTTTTCTGAAGTTTTGTGTTCCCATTACAACCTGTGATTACCCTGGCAAATTTCATGACCGGCAAGCCAAACACGAACAGTTGTAAACAAGCTGCATCGCTAGATGACTGAAGAGTATTTTACTGACTCACAGTCTCTTCTATCAAAAAGATATAGTAAATTGTACCTCAAGGTTTTCAGCACTAGGATACTTACATATGGAGTCCTTTTGAATATATAGGCTACTTCAAGTCCACATACACAACACACAGCTCAACTCAAGGCTTAGACATCAGATGTACATTTTATTAACCCTTCAATGTGCGAGATCACAAGTACGTTATTATTAACAAGTTCTGAACTGAACACTGTAATGTTGATTGCAGCAATCATTGCCGGTAACTGAAAGCAACAGAGCTCTAGAACACTGACTTGGAATGTTGGACCAAAAAAAAAAAAAAATTCCAAGAAACCTACTCCTGAAAGGGTTAAAAGTACACAAGAAAATGTCTCATTGCTCACTTTGAGTTAATAAGTGCCACTGGGCAATGAGTGTTCAAGTCAAGAATATTCCATACTCTTCCTCAGGATCTAGTTCTATCAATCTTCCTTTGTTTCTCCTAACATTTGAGCCAAAATGGCAGCTCATATGACACCACAGAAGTGAAGGGCGACTGAAATACCACTGGTAGCACACACCTCACAATGGGCGATCACCTGGAGCAGCCGTGTGGTAAGTGCTCCGGTTCAAAATGGCTGCCTTGCTTTACCCAAATGGTCGCTACACACTGGTTGGTGGTTTAGATGAGTGTCCAACCGCCTCACCGTAAAGCACTTGAGATCCTAAAATGAAAACACCATATACAAATGCAATCCATAATTGAAACCAAAGATGCAGAGAAGTAACTGCAGAAAACCGCTTCCTTTAGACTGAAGGTTCACCCAGGCGCCTCTTTCAACTACAGCCGCATGAAAATAACATGGCTGTATTGGAATCAGCCAATAGGCTATCATCTCAAAACAAAGTTTTTGTTGTTGGCTAATAAGATTATGGCTAATAGGATGATGCCAGAAGCATGCTGTAGACAAGTGACCCATTGCATGTGCTGCTGATGCTCTAAATTAAGTGAAAATATAATACACAAAATAGCCAAATCATAGTCTTCTGAACATCTTATTATTTCCATTTATCATTATTTTCCAACAGAGAACCCAGCAGCTCCCTAGACTCTGCTTATTGATAAAGGAAGCTGAAATATTTGTCATGCAATATATTTGTTATAGCCATACAGTTATAATATAAAACAGGTGAGCATCAGCATTGACCAATATGGCCAGTAAAATATTAGCTATGAATATCGACCACCAGAATTAGCAAATTGTGCATAACTTATTTCAACATACCCTGAAAACATGTCTCTTATAATTAGCTTTCATTTTACAGTTACGAATCACAACACTTTTCAACTTTAAGTGAACCATTTAAGATGCCATACACTAATTTGAAATAGATTTCACTCATTCTATCAAAATCCCAATTCCACCATGGGCAGTTAACATTATTTAGTGAATGCAAGGCTGTTTATCTGGAACAAAAGACAGGTAGACTTTAATGAACTGAAATATGCCTACATTTAATGATTAATTGTATGAATGCAACCATCACAATAAACATACAATTTAAAGGCCATCTCCTTGTTGTCAACTTCAAACCAAACCAAATCAAACCAAAAACAGTGCTATTTTTCTTTCTTGCTTAACTAGGCTGAATGTTTTAGGCAATTTAAAAAAATAGCACCTTTACATATCATTTCAATTAGTCATGTTATAATTTGTGAGTAACAATTTTTGAGAAACAAGCAATACCTATTGTGCATTGTACATTTTTCAGCAACAATAACAGCATATCGAATATTTTTTAAAGTAATGGATCTGCCAACAAGGACAAAAAACTAGCATTGTACAGCATCCTTAGTGAAATAAATTCTGTCAAGAGGTTGTTTCTGATGAAAAATGAAAGGAAAAAACCAACGAATAGTAGATTAAAGTAGTCAATTTATGAATACTAAAAAAATTAAATGGTGTAGCTGAACAATAATCCTCTTTATTGCTTCAGAAACATTGATAATTACGTCATATACAAATAAACGTAATGACTGCATTAGGAGGTTGAATCACTCGGAAAATATTGAACGGATACATTTCATTTTTTTAAAATAATAGCACGATACGTCCCGAATGCAATAATGCAACGAATACGACTGAACAGACTGTAATTTTGCATTAATCAAGTGTATTTTCAGGACAGTCCTATAAGATTTGTAGCTGATCGTCACTACGACATTGAGTTCATGCGCTGGAAGCAAGCATAGGGACATAGCCTACATAATAACATAAACACTTGTATAAAGCGTGAACGCGGAAGTTATGGCTTAAGTACCTGATGAAACTAAACATGAAAACACAGCTGAGCCAGTCATGAAAACAGAATCCCACTGATAGTTGAAGAAAAACAAGCAAATACACCAAGAAATAGGCAAGCTCCTTCAAACTTTTTTTCACCGTCCTGAGTGTATACCCTAGTTCGTTTCATAACTACAGTCTATATCCACCGTTCAGCTTCGTTGATCACCCCCTCCGCGCGAACCAATGTTTTACAGACAGACCTCGGGCCCGGGAAATGGTTCCCCGCCACACCAGAAGTCCGAAGGTTGAGGAATCTCGAGGAGCCACACTTCCCTCCGCTCCTGAGAACCTGGCTTCTTCTCTACCAGGTCCGAAACCGGAGTAAGGACTTTGTAATAGTGGCAATCCCTCCCGTCGTCTGGGTCGTAAGGGGGTGCCAGTATGTCGAGAAATGCAGTCGGCCCGTCCACTGCGTCAATCTGATGAAGGTTGTCTCTAGTTGGCGTTATAATGCAAGGGTCGCTCTCTTCCGTGTATTCGCCGACCGACCGGAGAATCGATCTCCTCAGGGCGTCCTTCTGGAAAGGCAATAGTGGCGGGCTGAACTGCGTTTCGCTGGCCGCTTCCGACTGCTTATCCAACTTGTCAAAGCAGCTGATCCTCACCTTGCCGTACAGAACTTTCAGCATTCCGTTCATCCCCGGGTGGTCGTGCAGAGGAATGGAAGTTCCGTTTTTTAGCAAGAAAACCCCCATGCTGAAGGTGTCGGTCTCGCATATGTGCATGTATGTGACCGGCGGGTTGTGGGGTATTGATATTGGGGAGCTTTCAACTTTCCGCGGTACAATCTGTAGATCCGCCGCCCTCATTTCCGTCAGAAGGCTAGTAAGTTTACTTTGATTTTCCAAAAATACTTTATCCCCAAATGTGGACGGGTTTCTGAAGGTATTGAAGGCTTGTCTGGCAACCTTTTGGATAAGAGAGGTCATGTTGTCCCGGGGCATTGTATCTGCCTTGTTAGTAGGCTATATGGAGCGATGGTCGTTTTAATCAAGCACGCAGCCTCTCACAGCTGCTGTACAACCGTATTATATCTGTACGTTTTCCACACGTTACGCCTAAATAACAATCACGAGTAGGTCTATATATAGCTGCAACTGTTAATATCTATAACTAGTATTTCAATAATATAAAATAATTTAGTAATATCAAATTTTACCTTCAGAACGCTCATCTTTACTGCGTCTATTCACCTCCCCATTCGTCCACATCTCATTCACACGTCCGCAGTGACGTCGCATACGGACGTAAAAATATTGCATTCTGGGACCTGTGGTTTTTTCTTGAGTTTTAAAAAAAATGTAATATTCTCTACGAAGACGACAGCACAGTTTTAAAGTATTGATTGAAACCGAGTTCAAAGTATTGAACAGTGGCACTAAAACCAGATTTGCTCGATATAAACATATATGGATTGCCCACGACAATCAGAAATCACAACGAATAACATATTTGATTAAAATTGCACTACATTACCCACTTTCCCGCGTATCATGTCACACTCATTGGTGTGCGCGAGGGGCAAAGGCAGTCCGTGCATTGACCTTTTATTTATTTATTTATTTATTTATTTATTTATTTATTTATTTATGCACATTGGAGTAGGCGTACCGACGGCATTATTTTCACAATGTCATACGTTCTTGAGAAGTTTTATTCCACAGTCCTTTATAAAGATTTAAAGCCCTCCAATTCTGTTTTAGAAGAAAAATTTAATAGGCCCCATTTTTTTCATAGCTGCATGTATCTTACCATACTGTAGTTACAAATGAATTGCAAACGTTTCATATAAAAATTGATAAATGTACAGTAATCAGTGCAATAATTAAATAATAGCCAAATCAGACAAAATGGCTACCACACATTACGTTGCATTGCGAGAGACAGTAAATGGGTGGATGTATTGATCCTGCCATTGCTCAGCTAAAATTGTAGGAAACTTCAAGCAGACACACAACAGCCATTACATACACTAAATTGTTGGGGGGAGGTTAAAATGTAATGTGTGTAGTGTTTGATCTAAATTGATCTAAATTGTGAGTACTCACTGAACACAACTTTGTATGTCAATTGCACTTGGCCAGTTATCCTGTTGAGATTCCTATTTGCCCAATCCACAGCATGTTTCCATACGCCAGTGAAATATGTACAGTATTTGGAGATATAGCATATAGAAAATCATCTGCAGGTCCGCAAATGCTGCTAATGGATATCTTTGTGCAAAAGGGCTGCCCATCCAGATAAAGGTAAATAAATAAATAAAAACAAGAAGGAAAAACAAAAATGTACACTTTGTAACTTGTATTAATTTCCTCATTCCATTCCTGGACACTCAGAATGAGTTTCTGAATGTGTTAGCATTCATGCAGTTTAGTGAAAAAGAAGACACAATTCCCCGCTCTGCTTCCCTGTTTGTTAATGATCTAGAAAAGAAAGGAAACATTATTCACGTCTCTTTAAAATGTGCAGCTTTCGCATCGCACAGAAGTGAACTTTGTTTCTTGTGGAGACCTAGCAAATAAGCCCTCAATGTACAGAGGAATCCCTTTCTCTTGAAATCAACACTCATGGCATTGTGGAGCACTGATGTTATGAATTCTCTGAAAATCTTTGTTTCAATAAGTCTGCAGTCTCTTTTGCTGTGTTGTCGTTATTCTTTGCACCCATGAGTCTGTCATAGGTTCAATGAACCCATTGTTGATCTTCCAAGAAACAGAAAAAAAAAATATCTTAACCATTCTGGATAGTTATGAAAATTCATAAGTTGGCTGCTCTCAAGAGAAATACTTGCATATTTTAGAACAGAGATGCAATACAAATATTTGTTCCTTACACTGATCAATGGGCAATGGTTCTTGTGAAGGTCATTTTTGAACTCACTCAGACACAGACAAAAATAAAGAAATTATTTTTTTTTAAACACCACACATATACATAAAGAAATCCTGTTAGAACTGGTTTAAAAATCTTAAAATAGTGTAAATTTAGTGGTTGTATTTATATTTTAATGTGCCCACTTAATGCACACTATTAAAAGATTTTGAAGTTGGAATTTTTGATGTAGATATTCTTCCTTGTTTCTTTTCTGTTATTTAATAATTTTCATGAACCAAAATAACAGAATATTTTCAGCATGTTAAAGAGCAAGAGGCTAATTGTTAAGGCTCCACATTGAGGCCTCAATTCCTTAGAGCAATTCTCATGACCTCTACAGCCGTGGTTACCAAACTGCCTAAACCTTCTATATTTCTGTTGTGTTTCTTTGAAATACCTAGGTATCACGTTTCCTCAAAGCATCAAAGATGGGCCCAAAGACAGTGACATTGATTGTCTACAGATTCAGATAGCATCAGTATGTTCTCTTGCACATTCTAATATTGTGCAATAGTGAATTATGACCATGTACGGTACTGTGCAACTGTGCTTATGTTTTAAATGAATACCAATTGAACAAACCACTCATTCTGTTCAAGCAGTGGGTGTAGTAATAGTATTGAAATTGTAATTACTAAAGCTAGATCGATCATTTACACAGCAGATTTTCCACTGAAATAGATTGTTCTCACCAGGCAGCTATTGAAATGCGTGACCATGTTTAATTTGTTTTGGGAACCGCTAGTTGCCATAGTTACTAAACACCAGCAGGATTCTATGTCGTACTTGATTGTTCCCATCTGGATATTCTACAGTTGGGATCATCGAAGAGAAAGCGTGGAATTTTCATTTGTTATGTCAAAGATCACATTTCACAAATAGTTTAAAGTTCAATGAAACTTAAACACAACTGAAAACTTGAATTACGTTACAGCCCAAACAAAACAACGTTATTTAGTTTCAACCTAGCATTTTTCTGGCTGTAAATTGGTAGATAAAATATTTATTCCTGTTCCAAGGTCTAAAGGAATTGCAAAATGAGTACTGTGATGCAGATATGTAAACTAATGACATAAGTATGGCATTTTAAGTTATTCCTTGGAAGTGGAAATCCTCAAAAACTTTACCAGAAGGTGTCCTTATAGTATGAAATTTATAAATCTTCTTGATATTAGGACATTTTGTAGATACACTTCATGGCCAAAAGTATGCAAACTCCTGACATCTGGCATCTCATCCAAAATTATGAGTATTGATATGGAGTTGGTCCACCCTTTGCTGCTATAACAACCTCCACTCTTCTGGGAAGGTTTTATACTAGACGTTGGTGCATTGCTGCAAGTATTTGCTTCCACTCAGCTAGACGAGCATTAGTTAAGTTGGACACTGATTGGGCAATTAGACCTGGCTAGCAATTGGCTTTCCATCTGATCCTAAAGGTGTTGGATGGGGTTGAGGTCAGGGCTCTGTGCAGGTCCATCAAGTTCTTCCACACCATTCTCAACAAAATTATTTCTATATGGACCTCGCTGTGTGCCCGAGGGTATTGTCATGCTGAAACAGGAAAGGGCCTTCTCCACACTATTGCCACAAAGTTGGAAGCACAGAATCATGGAGAATGTAATTGCACTCCGATTCACCTCCATTGGAAGTAAGGGGCCTAGCACAAACCATGAAAAACAGCCCTAGACCAAGGGGTGTCCACAGGGCCGGCCCGTGGCATAAACGCTCTCTGTGGTTGTTTAGGGCCACAACCACTAGGGGGGGGCCACACGATCCGTTGTTTGTCTAAGGTAAATAACATTATTTTCGTAATTACGTTATTCATTCCGTATCGCGGATCTAGCAGTATAAATGTAAAATGGAATGGCAACAGAACATTTCATAACAACGTAAGAATGATTTTAATCCCCCCCTCCCCCCGCTCGAACGCATCCCACAGTTGTTAAGGGCCACCAAAATCCTAGGGCTGGCCCTGGGTGTCCAGATACTTTTGGTCACATAGTGTATATTTCTGTGGGAGCTTGTGTGCCGACCCTGTCATTATTGGAGGACAGAAGAAAGCACCCCACAAAAATGAGTGTTGGTTAACCTTGATGTCTAATAAATAAATATCCTCAAATAACAATAACAGCAATGATGATGATCCACCTGCTGTATATGACCACTGACGTGCACTTTTTGTTTATGTACGTGGCGGAGCTGGTCTTGTAACCTAAAGGTCACAGGTACGATTCTCAGGTAGGATCACTGCCGTTGTACCCTTGATACAGGTACTTAAGCTGCATTGCTTCAGTATATATTCCAGCTGTATAAATGGATGCAATGTAAATGCTATGTAAAAAGTCGTGTAAGTCGCTCTGGATAAGAGCATCTGCTAAGTGCCTGTAATGTAATGTCATTTTAAAGAGGGGGAAAAAACCCTTGGATCATTTAGTGCGTTGTGCTGCTGCGATCCCGCTGGGCATATCCAGGAAACAGAGCTGTTCTGAGACATCTGCAGCCATACGGCAGGGTCACTTCTGCCGTGCGACTGACCCGCCGACATCCGACTGTGATCCTGCTAATCATCTGACATTTTCCACCAATGCTGCACTGTAAAACGATCATTTTGAAAATGCGCAAGATTCGACTGTGAGCTCACTCATCATCTGACATTTTCCACCAGTGCTGCACTGTAAAACGACCCTTTTTGAAAAGACGCTAGCTTTTCATAGGCTACTGCAAAATTATGAAGCGATTTCAGAAACAATATCCAAAAGGGAATTCAAATGCATTTGTCTCCACTGGTTATTTAATAATTGACGAAAACAAAATGAAAGCATGATGGTTACTAGGGATGCGTTGGGCAGCATGAAAGGCTTGAAGAGTGAATATCTGGATGATGAATACCATACAGCCTGGTTGACGCAGAGGACTTCACAGAGCCCCAGACAGCAGTATGCTGTGAAGGCCCCATAGCCTTTCTACCATGTCTTCATTGTGTAAATTCATGCAGGTCATCCATCAGACACAGTTACCTGCGCCAGGGGTGTCCAACCCTGGTCCTGGAAATCTGCCGGGCCAACTGGTTCCTATTGTCACTCACTACTGGTCTATTTAATCAATTCGTTAGACAGTCAAGCCATCCGATACAGTTCCTTGGATCTGAATTCATTTTAAGAATCAAAAAACGGCAGACATTGTGGTTCTCTGGAATCTGGTTTGAGAAGAGGTATAAAAAAATTTTGAGAAGAGGAGGTTTTAGTGGAATGTCAGGTCAAATGTCAGTGAGAGGATGCAAATCTTTATATTCAGTGCTTTGCTTGTAGTTTGCGAAATTCACCACTATGTCACCCTTACTTGGCCAGAGAGGGAAGAGATGTTGCCTTGGCTTGGACCTTTGACATCTTAAATTTCAAAATATTTTAAAAATGCAATAGCATGCGAGCTGAGGATTGGGAGTTCATGACAAGGCGCCACACAGCACTTAAAATTGTCCCCGTCCTGTAAGGAGGCTCCTTCGCGCGCTTCCATCCGCTGCATGGATTGGAATGGGACGGACGGGACGGGACGGGCGGGACGGGGGGGGGGGGGGGGGGCAGCGGGGCACTTCTTGAGCTCCAGAGTGAACAATGACATCAGAGGTCCTGGCCTGTAGCTTTTTTCCTTTTTCGGCCAATTGTCCTTATTAGTCGTTTGTACACATACATTATCCAAACCAGATGACAGACGGAAAATAAGAAGGTAATTCTGCATGGCACCAGGAACCTCTTTTTCTGTCACTGTCTGTATGTAAGCCCGATTGAAATATAGATCAGCACTAAAAACAAAAAAGAGGGGTTATCAGCACTTCCAAGACCACTGGCAATGGCAGCCAATAAAATTCCTTACAGTTATTTAACTGTACATATTACATATTTACATGTTCCACCCTCCTCCCCCATCGTACAAGACTATCTCAGACACACACACACACACACACACACGCACACACGGACAACTGATCACCTCTCAAACACTCGCAGACAATCACAGACCAATGAAACGCACAGACAAGGAGACAAGACAGTAAAAAAATAAAAATAAAAATACCGTCTTCGAGCCCCACATCATGGCTGGGGTCTAAGTTTGTCCTGGGCTCAGCTTCTAACGCATGTTTCCGATCCGCAAAGTTTATTTATTCTGGCCGAGGACCTTCTTCCTCTGGACGCATTATGGCCCCTTGTGTGTCTGCGTTTGTGTTTTTCGTGGAAATTTAGCATCTTCGTTCTAATGAGCACAAGAGCGCAGATCCTGAGTGCCGTGTACAGGAAGATATAGACTCAGACACTCCATGTGTATTTGAATCTGTGCAATCTGTACCCCCAAAGACCCAGCAATTCATTTTTGTCCCCTGTAGGGGACATGCCTCTCAGGCATTCATCTCAAGAACCATATATTCTACTGCGCTAAAAACTGTTCTGTCTAGTGGGCATGAAATATATATCTTTGAAAATATTTTCGCTGGAAAATGTTTTTGTCTTCCAAGACACTTTTATTATGTCAAAAAATTTTTTTAAAATACTATCTGCCAGGTCTCAGACTCTCCGTACCCAACCTTATGTATTGCTGTTTCAGCTCAGAGGTCAGAGGTCACTGTTATAAAGAGGTGACGGATATCACTCAGTGACTATGAGATTTTCCACCACGAACCCATCACACAAGAAGGAGCAACAGCTAAAAACATGCTATGTTCCCTTAGGATGAATGGATACATTTTTTTGCCATAGCTGAAGAGTCCGATGAACTCAGAGTGCTATTTGGTGCTATTTGTTCCTCTATCATTTGGACTGCACTTAAATTCCATTGTGTATTTATCCCTGTGACCAATAAATCAGATTTAATGTCCCCTTGACATTTCATTTCTTATATTTTCCATTCTTTAATTTCATTGTAAATCAACTGGGAATACTACATTGGTCTTTAAAAAAAAAAAATCAGTTCCTGCTGTATACTGTCATTGTGTTCAATAAACAACTGGTGCGGCTGCAGCCTTACTGAAATATCATTCAGGATCTGAGATAAGAACTAAACGATAAACAGGATGGTATGTGTGTGTGAATTCCCCCACATGCAAAACAACAATGGGTTGTCTCAACAGCTTGATGGCAATTGATACAAATCTCCACACATATAAATGACTGAGTTTCAAAACGCTTCACAAAACACTTCACGTAACCACCTTAGATGGTCTCTCAGCCTTTTGCAGATGGAGACCTTTTGCAGCCTCTCCTGATAGATGGAGGGCCTTGGAGGTCCCGGGCAGCATTGGGACGTCCCGGGTCAGAAGAAGGGCCCGGAGCAGACCTCCATAATCTGCGACAGTCAATGTTGAAACGAGGGAGGAAGCGGGAGAGAGAGGCGGAAACAGACACACTGGAGGTCAACCGTGAAGCCGAAGGAATGCCGAAATGCAGGAATCCACCACATACCGGCAAAACACACGTGCATGCACACACGCACGCACACGCACGCACACGCACGCATGTGCACCCACGCGTACAAACACATGCACACACGCAAAGCACACGCACGCACACATTCATGCATGTGCACCCACGCGCACACACACATGCACACACGCAAAGCACACGCACGCACACGCACGCATGTGCACCCACACGCATACACATATGCACACACGCAAAGCACACGCACGCACATTCACGCATGTGCACCCACGCGCACACACACATGCACACACGCACGCACACGCACGCGCACATTCACGCATGCGCACCCACGCGCACACACACATGCACACACGCACGCACACGCACGCGCACATTCACGCATGTGCACACACGCGTACACACACATGCACACACGCACGCACGCACACACACGCGCACACACACGCATTCGTGCACGTGCACACACACGGTGCGTACACACACATGCGCACACATGCAAAGAAATTTCACTTATAAATTTGTAGCAATGCCAAATTTTTTAGTTGAAAATCAGTTAGAAATATCATCGGGCATCTGCTATGTAAATGTGGTGGATGTAGAACTCTGCATTATTTACTTCGCAGTGTGAAAATATTCACACAGTAACACTGCAGTAGGACTGTATCTGAACCTGAAAACCCTATTCAGAAAAACAGGTTTTGACCAATCACATTTGTGAGATAGTAATAAAATGAGATCAGTGGCAGAAGTGGACATTGAATTGGAAATTAAACAATGGTCATTTGTTGCGCATAATGAAACACACATTTTAATGTGTTTCGTCACACATGGACAGGTATATTTCTTACATCACAGTGAGACAAGACAAACAAATACGCCCCCATTTTCAGAACACGAACACAGATAATAGGATTGATCATTTGTAGGTTGAACAGATGCAGCTATTACTTTTGTAGTTCTCTGCACACCCTTTCTCTGCACTGTACTCCAGTGCTGTACTTTCTCATAGCATCCAACTTGTCTGAAAATAAAACAGCAGATGCTGTTTTTTTTTTCTCCAAACCTTTCCTACTAGCGCAACCACCATCTGCTTTGGCATGTCTTTGTGCTCCGTGCCGCAGTACAATCCTCTGAAACAGCGAGCCATGTGGAGCAGCGTATCTATTTAACCTCTTCATTCAGATCGGTGCGGCTGGCGCAACCGAAGGAACAGCAGTTAGGGGTTTCGCGCTTTCCACAGGACAAGCTGTTTTTGTCGTTCCTACGCTCGCGCTCCGTTTCACGTTCGTCTGGTTTGCCGGTCTGTTTGGGAATTTTATTTTTTTAATTTTGACTTCCTCCTCTCCACTTCAGGCTTAGCTGCTCAGCTGACACGGCTGAGCTGAAGTCGATACACTGGAAAAACCGAATTGAAAAACTGTATTATTGCATAAACACACCAAGGCGGCTTTTGGCTAGTTTGGAAGATGTACAACAATTTATTAGGATGTTGCCATGGGCAACTACAGTTATTCATTAACAACCAGCTGTTTAGAAGGGCTCACTCTTTCATATACTTGGTAACTACAGTTCTCTCAACAAAACAATGCACAATGCCAAAAAAATAAACTGTTTTACAGTATACCTTTCATTCATGTCCATGAAACCATTAAAGATAGCATACTAAAGATCACCAAATGTCTCTGCTAGACAGCAGCTGTGATTCCTTCTGAAATTTTACCTTTGACTCCACAGCTTACCCATGTTTCTCATGATGAGTGGAACATGCCAATCTTATAGACTGAACTTACACCCCCCACTTACACCCCTTTCACACCGAAGCAACAGCCATTGCATTACATTACATTACATTACATTACAGGCATTTGGCAGACGCTCTTATCCAGAGCGACGTACAACAAAGTGTATAACCATAACCAGGAAAAAGTATGACGAAAACCCGAGAAGTACCGGTCCAAGTGCAGGGAACAACCGCATAGATCAACTTGGACCCTGAAGGTTAAACTGATTAACACGAATACAACGAGAACGGCAACAATTACTGCTTGTATTTTTATTTTTTTTTACTCCACTGCGTTAAGACAGTTAATGCACCTAAGTCACCTTAGGTTTTTACACCATTGGTGTAAAAATGTCAGCCCGTGATACTATGAAGAGAGAGGCTAGCTTCACGGTCATTCAAATAATCAACTGAAATGCAGCACATTCTATGGAACTAAACAATTGTCTGGTTCAATAATACTCATCACAGCTCACTCAGCAGTGCACAGTAGATGTTTGCCTACGTGGATGCCAGATGTTTATGGCTCTGTTCTAAGTTCCTGTTTATCTTATTCATTGCTGACGGCCATGTTTGTTAACGCTATGCTGTGTGTGCATACTTGTTGTTGGAGCCATTTTCCAAGTATGAAAAATTAAACTTAAGCTTGCTCAAATGTTTTTTTTTTTATCGGTCTCATTACAGGAAGTGCCAAGGCCTGTGACTAAATGAAGGTTCTCTGCATGTCAAGTATCTCAACTGAAACGAAATCTTATTGTGCACTTTGTCAGCAGTGGACTTCTCACAGCTGGGGGCGAGTTCAATGGCTGATTCTGTTCAGCACTTGTGACTTATCAGCGTTAAGGTACAGCTTACTCCTGCATGTGCTTTTAATATATTCTAATTTTTATTCTTTGTATAACTTTAAACTTAAACAAGTGGATATAAATTATGTCCCCATCGTATTAGGGGGTGATTTTATTTTGGTTTTACACAGAGATATTGGCAGGACCTGCTGGATGTACTCTGAGATTGTGGTCAAGGAACTGGCTTGAGAAATTTCAATCCAAAATCTGCTGCCGATTAGCTTTGTTTCTGCTTCTTCCCACCCATTGGACAATGCCCTTAGTGACAAGAAACACCCAGTGACCAATTTCAACAACTTCAACAATTTCTTTTACCAAAGGCAAAATTTGTCGTCTATGCAGCCGAGAGAGTTTTTCCGTACTCTGCCACTTCATCCACGGCATCCTCATTCGTCCTAGCAGCATGACCTCTGTGACCTTGACTGAGAAACACAGGACAGGGAGAACGGACCCGCCAAGCAGCCTTCTGTGACCTACTGTACACCATTCATTCACAACCCCACACTGAGGCTTTCTGTTTGCTCGAAGAACAAAGTACACAGTTTTACGGTGGGTGGTATCACTCTGTGATATAATGTGCCCGGACTTCAGACTCTACACACCGAAATACTGGGCAGTGATCTGTATGTACCATCAAAAAGATGAAAGATCGCCAATACAAAAAATATAAAAACCTAAAGATTTCAAACTCGCCTGTGTGTTTTGTACTGTGTGATAATAAAATGGCCGCATTTTTAAGTCTTAAGGATTTGTCAAACCAAGATTCTCTCCAAATAAATGAAGGACCATGTGCTACGTCAAGGTGTTGTTGTTTCACCTTATTTGTACCAGGTGATCCACTGTGGACAACAAAAGCATTAATTATTCATATTGTTAACCCACCGTGATAATATAAAAGTCAAACCTAATGTACATACATAGATCATTTGTGCACAAAGTCCTCAAAATTACAGAAGATGCTTTATGACAAAAAGAAAAATGATAACAAATTCTCTTCTGTGTGCTTTCCCAACTGGAATATAGAATGTCAAATAGGACATATCAATTCAACGATGATGTCAGCATCTAAAATCAGTTGCTGGCTCAACAGCCGGTCAAATGGCGTCTGCTGTTAGGAATTTGCGCCATCTAATGGACTAAAACGTCATCTGACGCACAAGAAAGAGAATAACATTAATTGACCCTTAGCTGTATATACAACTAAATTATTCCACATCAACTAAAAATCTAAAGTGTCATTTAAAACATGCTTGGACCACAGTTTGTAGTTTTGTACCATACATTAAATCTATTTGGGTTCAAGTTCAGGAACAGCACTTTTAACAGCTGCACAGATTTTTGAACAAAAATGGCAATATTATTTCATTTGAGTTTGTTTTTCAATGAGCACATAAACTACATTTTAAAGAAATTAAATGAAAGCTGGATGGAGTATTGTGTTGGGTTGATGTCCATTGGTGACTTTATTATTAATCTACTGATTATGTCGAAATAATATAATATATTCCTCTTTATGTATTGTGTTCACACACATTGCATTTAGGAATTCAGCATTCGCTTATCTAGATTACATTTTTACATACAATCCATTACATATGAAGCTGATGTTTTCCCCCACATACAGCCCTCACAGATTTAAGACACTTGCTTTTTAAGTGCTATGTTCAGGCCAGATCAGATAAGTAGGACAATTTTTAAAATACTGAAGAAATCTGGCTGGGTCAGGAAGGACCTCTGTGGCTTCATTAAGGAGATAGTAACGCGGCAGTTAATCCAAGCTAAGTGGAATTGAGTAGGCAATTCTGAACTATATTTATAATCCAGAAAAAAAAACATCCAAAATGACATCTAAAATTCTGTTTATCATTCACTCATATGTGAGGCATAGGCGAAAAATGCCTATTATCAGTAACCGACCATCTCATATTCCAAGCTCTTCTTGCTAAATACAAAATTCACCACTAGAGGGCAGTTACAGTATACATAACTTCAGTAGTTATTCACTGTTGAACTTGATTACTGGTCCTCAGCTGCCCCCTCCCTTACTTTCACCAGCTTATTTCCTGACTGGATGTGTCAAAGTTACAGGTCAAAGTCAATGAACTGTCACTGTCAGCTATTCCTGTGCGAATACGACAGTCAACACTGCCTGTCACAGAGCACTGTTTAACTGGCAGTACCAGTGCTACAACCCTATAGCTCATCTCAAATGCACATTTTTTCAGTATTAGGATACAAAATGGCATATTCTTTAATCACTTACTTGTGTTCAATGTTAGGATAAAATGTGACAATTTTAATAATTTTAATGTTTTTAACGGTAAAAAAAACCATTTTGATAAGTTGTTATTTTTGAACTACAACACCTAGTGCAAGGGCAGATGTAACGGGATTTTTTCAGTCTTACTTAGGCTGGTTCAGAAACCGGAGCCTTACCAGAGGTGGAATAGAAGAGCACTCGGAGGGCACGAGAAGCCTCCGGAATGTCGGGCAGAGTTCTAAATGCTTCATGAACTTCAGCCAGCGGCACGTGGGCGCGACGCTGTCACTTCTGCTCAAGTGGTGGGCAAAGCCTAGCGTACGTAGACACTAAAAAAAGGCGCGCTGACCGAACGATAACTGCGCATTTCTCTCGACCAAAGAAGTCAGTGCACCTGGACACAGCAGCTACACCTTAAAAAAATAAAAAAAAATGAATAAATACCGTTAAATCCAGACATAAAATAACGTACACGGGGTTGCAAATGATAAAGATCTAAAATTATGGGTTGGATTAAAAAAAGCCTTTTCCATACATTGAGTGACTACCCTGGTAGATATTTAAGACAAATTAAAACCAAATGGACGTTTGTTACATAAACAGATAAGAGGCCAGAGGACATCATTTTAAATTTTATTCTTTATGATTTGACGGAGAGCAACACAATTTTTAATTAAGAATACAGAGTTGTGTTTCTCACAGTGTTTCAAAGGCTACATTTTTTCCCCCCAATTGAAGGCACACATACACAAGGGACTAGTGTTGTACATTGCCCACTTAAAACGCAGAATGCAAAGCCAACAGGACTCAACATCAAAAATATCAGATTTTATAATATATCATATTTAATATCAATATACCCATTATGAGATATTACACAATAGTCGAGAGACAAAACTAACCACATAGTTAGCACATTTGCTTTATCTGTCTGATTGTCAGGTGTACTGTTTTATATAGAAACCTGCATTGTTGTTTATGCACCGACAGAATTTTCACCACAAAAATATATTTGGTCCACAGTACATAGTGCAAGATATTATATCGCAATACAGGTTTTACCATCTAAAGAAGCACATGCAGATCCAACAATATGCAAATCACCAGGTCATGCATTTAATATAGTGATTCTAAAAATGTTTCTGAAAAGGTGAGCCAAAAGTATCTGGCCATCTGAAAAAATAAACCTACCAGAGGTATATACAACAAAACCATAAGATCACAGTATCAGATTCTAAGGATTACTAAATATTTATCAGTATTAATATGAGTGAAAATTAGCAGTCATTGGCATTTTACCATTTCCAGTATAAACACAGTGTTGGACGCAGAGGAGTATCAGTTTAGAGAAAAATATATATTTTTTCCTATTGCACAGTATTGCTCTATATTCAGAATTGAACGGCAAAAAGCATATAAACGACAATATCATAATAACGACAGCACTATTAAAAATGCATTCAGAAAACTCTAGTATACAATCACCTTTAGTTACCAAATAGCCACTGTTTAATTTGACTGAATACACAGTATCAAAGAAATACAAAGTGCACTATAAACAAGACAACAATAAATAAATATCATAAGGTTATCCTATCGGTAAGACTGAGCTCTTACAAAAGCATCACACCTTTAATGGAGCGTGTGACATTCTAAACACAAGAAACCCGCCCCATATGGTGAATGACAAACAGCATTTGGCAAAAGCAACTGTTTTGAGAGGGGAACACAGTCCCCTATCCCAGCTGATAACATGATGTCCGATATGCAATGACATTAAACAATCAATTAAATATTTTGCTACATTCAGAGATGTGTCTATATGAAGACCAGTTTTCCCAGATGTCAAATGCTGAATTCCCTCTGAGGGAAAGGAACATCTTCCAACGCACTTTAATTGTGGAAGTAGACCTCTAGTCATTCCCAACGGGAAGTTTTTTTTTCTTTCTTTTTTTTTTTTCTATTTTATGTACTTTGTACTTTCTTTGTTCCTTTTGCTTTCATTTACGTAAAGCACACTGGGTTGCCTCTGTGTATGAAGTGTGCTATAGAAATAAATTTTGATTGACTGATTGATTGATTGATTGATTGATTGATTTTTTGATCGATTGAAGGGTCCGTTTTAGGTTCCGGTGACATGCTATGTCGCTCCGTGTTCTTCCACCGCCAGGTTCGCCGGTCCCGGACGTTAGCGTAAGCAAAGGGAAAGGCGATGAAAGACGAAGTGGCGTCTTCCCTCACGAGGAGGCCGGAGGCTTCTGCCACAGGCCCGGGGTTTTTTTTCCCAAACACAACCGCAGTCCTGGGACGCCAACATTCAAACGGCTAACAGTAACGTGGCGCTACGCTACAATCTGGAATACTCTGGATCGTTGCACTGGAGGGCTCACCCGCACTGGGCCAGATCACTTAGGCCTCGTAGCGGGCCAAGTGTCTGTGCTGGCCCTTCCCTTCTCCCGGCTTGTAGTCCGGGGAGTGTCCCTGGCTCTCTCTCGGGGATTTCGTGAAAGGCCGTCCTTTCCGATCGGAAGGTTCCCTCGTCTCCGTGGGGCCCTCTGACGTCAGGAGGCCACCAGCCGACCTGTGATTGCACAGACAGATTTTCAGCGCGGCTACTGACCCCGGTGAGTCGGCTACGGCCTTTAACTATTGTGTAGTCAAGGGAAACGGTCTTACGCAGCACAATTCCATGCAGAATCAATTTATGTAAAGAAGTGACCACGTGACAGTGTGGTATTTTCAAATTAAATTGAATTGTCCTTAGGAAAAACAGTCGCAGCCACCTATCTGCTAGTTGTTGCGATTCTCTGCTCCTGCAATAAAAAAAGCTTTGCCAGAATTACCTGCTTTTGGTTATTCTCAGAGGTCCATTTTCAATGGTGTGGGACATCTGGAAAGAATGACAAAATGAGACAAGCTCACAAGGGCGTTTCGGATTTATCCCCCGAAAATGAAGCTGAGACAGGCACTCCCTCATTTCTGATCTTATCTCTCAAGTGGCCTTAACAGATGGACATTGTAGGGGGGAAAAAAAAAAAAAAAAACTATTGGAAATTGTTCTGGAAATTGCCTACCATTTCCTACTTCTGCCTCAAACCGACTTTGGCCGCTGTTTAGTTCTCAATTTCAAAACTAATTTTCCTAATGGTCAACATATGCGCCACTCCAGCACTCTTCCCCTGAAGCCAGACAGTAGAGATTTTGTGTCCACATTTCGAGTGAATAAATGGCGATTCAGAACGCCGTTCAAAACGCATTCACTTAACGCTGAGATAAATCTCTGATGAGCCCTCGGATGAAAGAAAATAGGTTTGTAATTTAGTAGCCTGTCTCGAATGCTAACTAAGATATAGTCCAGTAAAAGGATGGAAGCCATAAAATAACCTTGGAGAAAAAGAGCAAACTTTCCGAAAAGGAGCCCTGCTAAACGATGTAGTCAAACATATCAGATTTGATTTCTGTATAGACAGTAACAGACAGGGACACTGGACCTTGCTGCTTACAGAATCAGGCAGGGTATGGATGTTGTTAGAATCCATGCTCTCGTGTCTCAGTACAAAAACAGTTCTAGAACTCCACTGGCTTTCAATTACCAGCAGTGATTGTGACATCACATTAGAATGTTTGTGACCTCACACCTTAAAGGGTTAAAGGTGTCGCAGTCATACGCAGGCCATCTTGAACACAGGTGTTACCCTCTGGGTTACTTACACAGTGAGCTGTGCAGTTGGGCTGACTGGAAGAGCTCTGATAGTATTTCAAAAGCCTCTCCGCCAGACTGATGCGCTGCAAGAGGTTCTCGATGAAGCTCTGCAGCCGAACTTTCCCACACATCTCGTGCTGAACAGCTGTTTCCAGAAAGTGATGAATTGTTATAACTTCCCTGGAATGAATTAAAAATGAGAAGATGAGAGGGGGAGGAGGGAGAGGGGAGGGATGAAGGGAGGGAGGGGGGGATGAAAGAGAGAGGAAATGAGAAGGCTTATTTCTTCTGGATCTTTCTGCGACAAGGCTGCCAAAGTTTAGGCCTTGGCAGTTACAGGAACAGCAGCCGTCAGATCTTCTGCCAGTACCATATGACAGAGCTGCATAAAGCTGTTAACTCATGATATTTCACAGGACTGTTACTGTACACACCAATTATATGTTATATAAATTATATATTTAAAAATATATATAATTTTTATTTTATTTTTATTTTTTGAGAGAGAGAGAGAAAGAGATATTTAAGAATGACCATGGCATTTAACTTTTTAGAGGGTCTTCTGGTCAATTAATATCCAAAATTCGACTTAACAGTACAGGAACTACAAATGTTACATAAAGCAAAGAAGATTGATGCAGGCACGGTGCACAGAGCAGTCACAGTTGCCGAGCCTATCGAGATTTCTTACTGCCCTTCAAACGTGTGAGGGAAAGCCAGCTGGCCTTTAAAGCACCAGTTAACAGAAAATAAATAAATAAATAAAAAAAACAGAAGTGTTTACTCAGAACAGTTGCATGCTGACTGTCATCGAGAACATGTTTAAATGAACACTACAAATTTGAGCGTGGACCTTTACTTTTGATATTACGCGTTTACATCTTACGCACCAAAAACATTCATTTCTACTTTTTGACGGCTTCTTTAAAAATTAGAGCTCAGTCCATTCTGGGGACAGGGGCAGAGACCCAAATTGAAGGCTTGCTTTGTAAGTTATGTGCCTAGTGGTACCGCCAGAAGGCACAGGCCCCATCCACCGTATGGCGTAGTTGCCGCTCTCCTCTAATTATAAGGGAAGCTTCCCTCCTGAATGAGCCGTGGTACTGACTTATGTTTGAGAGTAACTCACTGCCAGCATTCTTTAATGGCGTCTTAATTGTAAGTTTCCCGTTTATTGACTTTTCCGTAACAAGGTGCGCGGCCCAGTTAGACACAGGAGATGGGCGATAGGGAGCTTCCTGCATGGTGCGAGTGCTGGATGCCAACACCAATTAAGCTGATGGACAGACTAGTATTCACAGATATGCATCCATCTGTGCCTGCCCTATCTAACAGAAAGACAGGCAGGCAGGTAGATGGATATGTGCAGCATATGTGCAGAGAGGCTTCCAAAAGGCTCCTCTACCTCCATAGAGGTACCCTGCATTGCTCAAGGTATTATTTTTTTTGGCCAAAATGATTAAATCTGGGACCTTTCAGTCTTTTCACACCTACCATAGAGGGCTCTGTAAAGTGCTAAAAAGGGTTCCCTTATGAAGACAAGGCGAAGAACCCTTTTTTCAAAGAGTGTATATGTACACAGACAGACAGATGGACAGATAAACAGACAGACAGATAGATGGACGGACAGAGACAGACGGACGAACAGAGAGAGAGAGATGGACGGACGGACGGACGGACAGACAGACAGACGGAACCTGCCGGAAACACGCCGCGGCAGACTCACTGTTCCTTCCTCTCCAGCTCCTGCTGGGATGCGCAGAGCTGCTGGCGCAGGGTGGCGATCACCATGACGGCAGAGTCCACCTGGCGGGTGAGCGCCCTCTCCCGCTGGCACAGCTCCTGCTTGACCTGCGCCAGGTGCTGGGAGCGGGCGCGGTGGCGCAGGAGCTCGGAGTCGGCCTGCGCCAGCTCCGTGCTCACGCTGAGCAGCCTGCGCTCCGCCGTGCTGTCCGTCGCCCGCAGCATGTCCTGCAGCCTGCGGCGCAGGCGGGCGCCTGGCTCCGCCCCTCCCGACTCCGCCCCCGCTGACTCCGCCCCTGCCGGCTCCACCCCCGCCGACTCCGCCCCCGCTGCCACCACTGTCCCCTCAGGCGCCTCTCCCCCTTCCTCCTTCTCCTTCTCCTCCCCCTGCGCCTCCTTCGCAGTCACCTCGCCGTGTTTCGAGCGCCCCTTCTCCGCGGCGGCGCCGTTGTCGTCCTCGTCTCCCGGGCGACGACGCGCCTCCGCGCGCGCGCTCTTGCACCGCTCGGTGCAGCGGCCCTCCCGGGCCCTCCGGCCGTCCGGCAGCGGCGCGGCGTCCGCGGGGCGCCACCTGCTGCCGGGGCCCAGGTCGTGCAGCGTGTGGTAGGCGTGGCTGTAGTCCAGGTGAGCCCGCAGGGACGACAGGCTGCGGAACCTCTCGCGCTCGCCGCACCGCGGGCAGCGGAAAGGAAGCTCCCGGACCTCTCTGCACGGCGGGAGGTTCCTCACGCTCAGCCTCTGCTGCATCTCATTAACGACCTGCGAACCAGCGGACCGTCACTGCCCTCATCGCACGCAGGCCGGCGGCAGCGCGGCACAGTGCGAACCAGCGGACCGTCACTGCCCTCATCGCACGCAGGCAGGCGGCAGCGCGGCACAGTGCGAACCAGCGGACCGTCACTGCCCACATCGCACGCAGGCCGGCGGCAGCGCGGCACAGTGCGAACCAGCGGACCGTCACTGCCCTCATCGCACGCAGGCCGGCGGCAGCGCGGCACAGTGCGAACCAGCGGACCGTCACTGCCCTCATCGCACGCAGGCAGGCGGCAGCGCGGCACAGTGCGAACCAGCGGACCGTCACTGCCCTCATCGCACGCAGGCAGGCGGCAGCGCGGCACAGTGCGAACCAGCGGACCGTCACTGCCCTCATCGCACGCAGGCCGGCGGCAGCGCGGCACAGTGCGAACCAGCGGACCGTCACTGCCCACATCGCACGCAGGCCGGCGGCAGCGCGGCACAGTGCGAACCAGCGGACCGTCACTGCCCTCACCGCACGCAGGCCGGCGGCAGCGCGGCACAGTGCGAACCAGCGGACCGTCGCTGCCCTCATCGCACGCAGGCCGGCGGCAGCGCGGCACAGTGCGAACCAGCGGACCGTCGCTGCCCTCATCGCACGCAGGCCGGCGGCAGCGCGGCACAGTGCGAACCAGCGGACCGTCGCTGCCCTCACCGCACGCAGGCCGGCGGCAGCGCGGCACAGTGCGAACCAGCGGACCGTCGCTGCCCTCACCGCACGCAGGCCGGCGGCAGCGCGGCACAGTGCGAACCAGCGGACCGTCGCTGCCCTCACCGCACGCAGGCCGGCGGCAGCGCGGCACAGTGCGAACCAGCGGACCGTCACTGCCCTCACCGCACGCAGGCCGGCGGCAGCGCGGCACAGTGCGAACCAGCGGACCGTCACTGCCCTCACCGCACGCAGGCCGGCGGCAGCGCGGCACAGTGCGAACCAGCGGACCGTCACTGCCCTCACCGCACGCAGGCCGGCGGCAGCTCGGCACAGTGCGAACCAGCGGACCGTCACTGCCCTCACCGCACGCAGGCCGGCGGCAGCGCGGCACAGTGCGAACCAGCGGACCGTCACTGCCCTCACCGCACGCAGGCCGGCGGCAGCGCGGCACAGTGCGAACCAGCGGACCGTCACTGCCCTCACCGCACGCAGGCCGGCGGCAGCGCGGCACAGTGCGAACCAGCGGACCGTCACTGCCCTCATCGCACGCAGGCAGGCGGCAGCGCGGCACAGTGGGTAAGGAACTGGGTTTGCAACCGAAAGGTCCCCGGTTCGATTCCCTGCTAGGACACTGCCGTCGTACCCTTGAGCAAGGTACTCAACCTGAATTGCTTCAGTATATATTCCAGCTGTATAAATGGATGCAGTGTAAAAAATGCTGTGTAAAAAAGTTGTGTAAGTCGCTCTGGATAAGAGTGTCTGCTAAATGCCTGTAAAGTAATGTAACAGACAGCTCGAACAAGGTGCCAAAAACCTCCCTGTAAAAACAATTACAAACAATAAAAATATGTGTACAGACAAAAAGAGAAGCAGCGAAGCAGCTAGTGCTAATAAGCTAATAATTTATCTGAAATGCCCTCTCTCTGTCTCTCATTAAGAGTGTATGTCTTATAAGGAGCAATGTAAACAGCAGACTAGCAGTGGAAGAGTGAGGCTTCACCACACCTGAAATGAGCAGAGCTGTCGTACCCCATTTTTGGCTCCAGAGTGCAAAATATTTTGATTGGTTGGAGCAAGTCAGTGATTGACTGCCAACTCTGCCTATTGTGGAGTATATTAAATCTTACTCTTCCCATTTCACCACAGCAGACATTTTACATTTTATTCTGGTAAGAAATGTGGATTTATTCCGCTGGGTACTTCACTAAAGTAAGTATCTTGCTCGAGGGTGCAGCAGTGTTTTCTCACATGGAAACTTCCAGTCTAATTTTCCACAGCTGACTTGTCCCAATACTGCCCTATGTTAGACCCAAGGAGAATATGACATTTACATTGGAGCATTCTGGAAAAAACCTAATCAGTTTGGAGCAGGAAAAAAAACCCCAACTCAAGTATTTGCATGACACATGTTGCACAGTATGGATAAAATAAATGCATGCCAAAATTACAATCATACTTGCTGACTAGCCAAAGACTGAATCTACAGAAATTATACTATCTCTGATTTAACAATGTTAGTTTCGTTAGGTCTGACCACTCAGAACCTGACTGGAAACACACAGCACCCAGGTTCCTCCACTTTCTTTCGTCCATTTCACGTCTGACAGACACAAGCACCCATATAGCAAAGGTGTACATCGCTTCTGGTTCAGACAGAAATGGTAAATTTGTTCCGGCTGCACAGAGACGGAGGTCGCGGTGTAGTGACACACCATTCTTCATTCGAAAGCAATTACGGAACAGCAGCACACCAAACTGCTGTGTCCAATTTGTTCTTGGACAGCTATTGAGACGTATTAGCGAATGAGCAGATGTATTTAAGAGGGAAGGTCGGAGATCTACCAGCAATCATATAAACTCTGACTTCGTGAATGCTGAACATAGACACGGCTTTTTTTGGTAATCAGGTTCCTCTTCTGTCGCCAGTTACAGTTGCAACGTCAGCTCAATGTAATTGCGATACGCACGACATAGTACGTTGTTAGGTTATATCTGCAGCTGGCTGGCTAACCAGTAACAGGTAACCAATCGCATATGCACAAGCCAGTAATTAATTAATTAATGGAATTTTAATCTATAGCTAATGATCAAACCCACCCGATCATTTTACATACGTAAACAAATTACTTATAGCAAAAAATAAACCTGTCTCGCTATTCGCCTGCGTTAAAACGCCCTTAGAAGAAAAAATCTAACAGGTCCGTGCAGGAGCGTTAGCTACATTGTCACGAAGAAAGAGACATCACATGCAAAGAGGCATATTATACAAAAAAAGACTCAAACTGAGCAGTCGACCATATCGATTTCAGTATGGTATTTAGAAAAATTGCGTTATTTCGACTGAATCAGAAGGCACATTTGTGGCAGCGTGATTTTATAGCAATTATGACTTGTTGTAAGCTCAAATAAAAGGCTATGCATGTAATGAAAATGGCTATTTTCAGCTATCTATGACATTCTTCGAAGTTTTACCTGGGTGCACAAGACGTCATACAGCCAGTGTGGTGCACGTGAAGTTTTATTCCTTGCAGGTCGCTATTCTGGCTACTCCAGTGACACAGACTGGCCAGACAATTCAGGGAACCAATCAGTAGCCCGGATTTTTCCCACGGATACCACTTTAACTTGCCCAAATTTACCTTGGGATAAAACACGGGTTTCAAAGAGTAAACGTGAGAGCGGCAGCTAGTTTTGGGAGACTCGCTGTATTCAATGTCATGCTTTTGAGTACACAACAATGTAAACCACGAACCATTCGATTCATGGCTAGATTTTCATTTTCAAACCTCCCCACCAACCACCACTGGGTATCACTTTAACAGCTACAAATATGCGGGACTACAGGCGATGTGCTCACTTAAACGAGAGCCCATGTTTGCATACCTGGATACCCTCGGGTCACACACAGAGTGAAATTCGAAAATCAAATCAAATATGTACTCTGTCAGTCTGATTCCTAACATAACATATTAGCATTCTCGTCATTGCAAAGCGAGACGGGCATTTGAACGAAACCATTCCTCGAAAGACGGGGGACGTAAATCAACAAGACATTTCTAAGCAAAGGGTAAAGTGGCACAGTTTTCCTTAAAGCGAAATTAATACGTCTTCGAGAAAGTGTTGCACAACGTACAATCTCAGTTTAAAACAGGAAAATTTCATGAAAATGTGTAGCGATAACTCCTAAAATTCAAATATTGAAATATGGTAGAATCCTATTGTGGACTCCGGGAGGCGGACCTTGCTCGGCTCAGTGACGCTGCAGACGTAGCAGCTGTTCTCCGTTTATTGCCAGGGCAGCGCTGAGCGAATGGCGAGTATGGATGGTCCGCGCGATATTCAAAACTTCCGCAGGAACGAACGGGCCAGGGCTACTGTATCGTCCTGCTCTTCCCTCGGTATGGAGATAAAAAGAAAGAAGATCCGACAGAGCACAGTACTTCTACCAAATGAGGTGATCCCCCCCCTTTTTTTCGCCAATCTCTTAGAAAACTAGCTTTAGTTATGAAAAAGATTGCGGGTTCCTAAGAGTTACTGTTAACGAACAAGCTAGGGAATACTCTGTCATATCGAAACCGTTTACGCCCACTGTACCTTGATTTTCTTTCCTTTGCGATCATGCTGTGTCCAAGAAATTAATGCTGGAGTACAGAACTACTCAAATGCACAAAATGTCCAAATGCATGAATGCAAAAGCATCCTGTAATATTTCTCCCGTAGAAGAGCAACGTTTTCAGCTGTTTCGGGGTGGTACAAAAGCGAATGAGGGGGATTGGCGGTTGTTGTTATAACCTTTCGCTAATTTGTTGAGCTGATGAAGTAGCTCTGATTATTTTCCGCCGTTTATAGCCGTCTGTAATGTTATCGGTGAAGATGTAAACCGAGAAGCTAAGGACAAAGGGTCTTTTTACATTTCAGTATGTGAAAATAGTCTGCTCTGTAACCAACCCATGCAATTTCAACGTTCATATAATTTAATTGTTTTCTTTGGTTTTTCCATTAACATCAAACTAAAATGTTCTTACAGGGAAAGTTCATGAAAAGGTGTACAAGTCTGAATGACACTCTTCAGATTGTAGAAGACATGAACTTGTTGTACATACGACAGATATCTAAGAAAATAAAGGTAGAAAAAACTGTGTTGAAGGTGTATGATGATGGTTATTTTCAAAATTTTGGATATCTTTCCATTTACACTGTAGTAGAAATGAAATCCAGTGCAGTCTAACCCAAAGCGAGGTTCAGCTTGCTCAGCTCCACATAATTTCTGTCAGAAAAAAACTGAAAAGAAAAACGGATTCAATTATAGGCTACTTCGTGGCGTATAGTTGGCAGGTTATATACCATTAAAGAGAATATTTTTAAAAAACTGACCTAGCATGTTTAGGACAAAGTGATTTGATTTGTTATAAACATCATCATAACACCGGTTTCACATTGGTTCACTCTAGATTCTAGATGTCTTTTGTGTTTGGACTCGCATTCAGAACCCCACTCCCACTCCCAGTCCCCCACCCCCAACAAACAAGCACGCACACATCAACGTCATTCTGTTTTATGTTATTGTTTTACGTCATATTTCATGTACAGTATGTCGCGTATACTCACATGCGTACGTATCTCATTCGGCTTACTCTGTTGTGATTTTGGATTTAGAAATTGCGCCTGCGCATTGACTGATTAAATGAGAATAAAGTGGTTATTAAAATGAATCGAAGATGAGTCACATTCTCAGTGACATATTTTAGAGCTGCAGTGTTTATATGCCACTGTTCTTTTACATTTTTTCCTGCACTAAAGTTAATATGTACTGTTATACTCTCGGCAGATTAGGTATGATTTTTAGGGAAAAAATCCCATACCTTCATGTTTATTCTGTGTTTGTTATCTAACCTTCTATATAAGTGAACAGATGGTGTTTTTTTGGAGATCTGCTGCACTAAACTTGTTCCAAAATGTAAAATCTTATTCCCCTTCAGACATTATCACAAATACACTCCACCAGTCACCCCCCTCATCTTCACTCATTTAGTTGAGCTACTGTCTTTGGCTGAGCGTTCTCCTGTCAGTGTACGCTCTTCCGCAATACACCACCATCTGTTCCGTTGGAATTCTGAGAGGCAGATGCTGCTGCATTTGCTTGTGTCTATATGTATGTATATATATATATTTGGGGGTTGGGGCCTGCAGGATAGCAGTATTCAGGAGAAGATAGACTTTGAAGTCCGCATGCGAGAGGGAGCGTACAAGCTACTGGTGGCCAGCACCAAACGAGACCAAATCCTGAACGCCTCAAAAAGCCTCCTGACCTGCAACACCCGCATCAAGGCCTACATGACCGAGCTGCAGAAGAGGAAGGAGCATCTGGATGCAAAGGCCGCAGCTCACAGGAGGTGAGGGTCTATTCATATAGAACAGCGCCCCCTAGTGGATGGAGGCTACTCTAGACCTAAAAAAAAGTAGTCTGCTTTTTATACTGTTATATACATGTGACAAGAGGGACATCCAGCCCTGTCCCTGGAGATCGACAGTCCTGTTGGCTTTCACTCCAATCCTAACAATGCACACTTCATTCCACAGCTAGAGATCTGCTATTGAGTAGAATCAGGCGCGCCAAATTAGGGTTCGAAATGAAAACGGGCAGGACGGTAGATCTCCGGGAACAGGGCGACTCTGATGCAACGCATTGTTCTTTACAGTGGAACCGTACCTTTTGTGTGTTCATATTGGTGTTTGATATGCAGAGACCTGAGCACAGGTGAGCTTCCTGCTCGTGTTTTGCAGGTTGTCAGATCCAGTTTCTGAGGACAGAGTGCCATGCAGGGGGAAAGTTGCCCTTTCCGGTACGGTCAGCACATTATGACATTCGAAGCCCAATTAGAACTGAACGAGAACAAGGAATGGTGTAATTAACAAGGAGTAATCTATGTTACTTTTGCACGTGTGTATTTGTTTACATTTTTTTTGCAGTGAACACAGATGGTTCATGCCATCTTGCATGTTGAACAGCAGGTCTGTTTGCTGCCTTGTGTTACTAGTGTTTAGCTGAACTTCCACCATGGGAAATTAAAATGCCTGTACAATTGGGACGGTGTGCAAAGAATAAAAATCTGTCAGTTGGTGTACAGTTTTTACAACAGGCATACAGTTTTTCTTAAAAGTGTAATGCGGAAGTGTGACAGTGGCATGGATGTAACATGGGAGAATGGGACCAGACAGGTGTACCTGGGAAAAAAAAACCCTTAGAGACAAAATTATGAACTGGGTACAATAGCTTCTCCCTTCCAGATCAATCTCTCTGTGTTTCTATTTGTATTCAAAAAAGTGACAAATAATTTATCAGATGCGCCAAACAGTGTAATGTAGAATAGTGTCCTTTTCGTTTCCTGTCCAGGGCTGAGAATACCATTGATGTGGAAAGACTCTGACCACTTCAGCAACAAAGGAAGTAAGCGCTTTTGATCTGTGTTTTCGGTAAAAAATTGTGAACTTGAATTATTTCCATATAAAGAGAAAACACCTCAACCATTTCCACCCTGGTACTCACAAATTTCATACTGAATGAGAGAGTAATCTGTTTCTGCGTAGCGGTTTGAATTTCATTCTGGCCTATCTTCTGACCTTTTTACAGAGTCTGCTGAGGGAATTGTCCCTGGCGAGTTTATGTAATGATATTGCTGAAATGAGTGTGATATTTTTATCATTGCCTCATTGTGTCATTTTAATCCTTGCATTCATGAATCCTTTTTACAGGCTCCAGACGAGTGGCTGTGTTTTGCCTGATGAAAATTGGAGCAGAAGTTTTTGACACAGAAATGGTGGTGGTGGATAAATCTGCAACAGATATTTGCTTTGAGGGCTTAACAATATTGTAAGTATCGAGTCGGAGACATTACTGAATGGATCTATAGGCACACAAAGTGGAATTTACATGTACATGCACAAGTAGACCAATATCAATAGCTGGTACTTGGCTGGTCACATTGCACTAAATAAAATTCTAGTTTTCGCTCATTGCAAAGAGCAAAAAACCGATATTTCAAGTCTTACAAGTGTTAGAAAACTGATCCATAGGTTAAATTGTTATTTTATTGTCCTTTCTGTCATATGAATATCTGCAGTAAATGAAAGTGTGATTGAATAGTCAAGGGGCCTCCAGTGAAATTGTGCTCTTAATGTATTCCCAGTGACACCAGCCATAAATGCAGTCAGATCTGAATGAACGAATTAATGAATGAATGAATGAATCTTTAGGAGCGGACGGCGTTTCTGGCCGCCTTCCTCCACAGGCCCTCACTGCGGCCGTTAATCTCCACGGCGACGATGTGACTCAGCGCAGGGGGCGACCCGCCCAGAATTCTCGCATTTCACACGCGTGTGTGTGTGTGTGTGTGTGTGTGTGTGCGCTCCCCTTGCAGCTCCGACGCTCGGCCGCAGTTCGAGCTCACGCTGGAGCTGTACAGCTGCGCCGTGGAGGAGGACGCGTCATTGGTCAACACGCCAAAGAAGCTGGCCAAGAAGCTGCGGAATTCCCTGGGCAAGGCCTCCGGGAAAAAACTCTGCCCCCTGCTGGAGGCAGGAGACCCGGAGTCTTTCCTGCAGTCCCACCCCATATCCCCGTGAGAAATCCCCGCCCCCCCTTCGCCAGTTACATTACGTCATCCTTGATATAACGGAGTTCATCTCATTGGTTTTTGTCCCGAGGCTTAGCCAAACAGTGTTTTAATATAGGATGTTATTTCAAAGGCATTTTAAGAGTCCTGAATGATTTCTTTCCATTTTAATTTCATCACAGCACATCCATTTATCAGACTTATCCAAAAGCAACTTACACAGCTTACATTTTTTTTTTTACTTACAAGCTATTTCCACAACTGGATATTTACTGAAGCAATTCAGGTTAAGTAACATTTCTCTGGGTTCCTATAGTCTGCAGCACCTGTACGTTTACCTGCTTGTCAGCACGAGCGTGAACGTAGCGGCTGTGAGACCAGCATGCCGAGCGGCGTGTGGGGGGCGGGGCTCTGGCAGGACTGACGGGCGCGTGCGTCTTGTGTTCCAGCGCGGCGAGGTACAGCCTGCTGGCGTACACCACGCTGTGCCTGGCCCAGGCGGAGGGAACGTTCCAGTCCCACTCGCTCATGATCGCACAGAACGGTGAGACCGCTGCACGGGAAAATAAAATTAATAAAATCTGGGGGCATTAAAACTCTTCTCTTACCCATCTGTGCACAGTGGTCATTGTGAACAAGGTTTGCATAATGCATGCCATCGGTAAGAAGACCATGCAATAATGGTGTTCACACAGAAATAGCTTTTTAAAATGGGATGCAATCACATACTGTTTGATAGCATCGTGGACACAAAATGTTTCATTTCACACCCGTTCAGAATGTAATGGCAGGAAATTCACATCAGAACTCATCGGTATTTTTAGTTTCAAGTCACTTGAAAGTGAAAAACTATTCAGAGGCATTGTGTGCTGCTGAATAAGAGTGCGTGTGCGTTTGTTTTTGGGTCTAGCCGAGTGTTCCTCTTGGCTGCCCCTGTACGGAAGCCTCTGTTGCCGCTTGGTGGCCCAGCCAGACTGCATGACCCAGGAAATGATGAGCGGCTTCCTCAACCAGCAGGTAACCTGCACACCTGAGTCACAACCAGCAGGTAACTGGAGTTACTGCCACCTCTATTAGATCACCTGCACACACTTAAGATCCTGAGGAATCTCTGGCCGTAACATCCGAGAACAGCACAATAAAAAATAAACTGCAAAAGGAATTGGGTAGAGAGGAGGAGGAAGGAGGAAAAGAAAAAAACAAAACAGAAACCTAAATCCAAGGGCTAGTCAAACCATATGAGCGTTCAATGGATAAGCCAAGGCTAACTCTGCTAGCCACCCTAGTGCAGATCACCCAGCAAAGGTGAACATTTTCATAAATACAACACCTTGAAAATAGCTAGGCTTCCCAATAATCTCACTACTAGTCCTCCATTAGTCTAACAACTAGAGCAAAAAAACTCTCAAATAAAAGTTCAAGTAGAGTTCCTATCAAAGAAGCTGCTGACATGAGCTGAACAGGATCAGAAATAAATGGATATGCAACTTCCTGCCTCTTTTAAGGCCAACAGGAAGCGTGTTGTCACATCCTGATTGGACGAGAGAAGAATGCACAACAGCTGCTCTCAATTATCAATTAACAGCCAGTCTCCAAGACACTGATCAGCAGCTGATCCTCATAGCCCTGCAATCAACTACTGAGCCACAGGAATTTCGAATACGAAATTGATAAGAAACAACGAACTAAGCGAAAAACGAAATAATATGCACTGAAGGAAACTAATTAGCAAGTGCCATGGGATATGGGTGACTGCTACAAGTGTGTGAGCCTCAGATTTTCCCTGCTGATGAGATTGATGAATTAACACGGGTGCTTTTGGTGTGCTCAGCAGAGTGTTGGGGGCGTGATGAGGTGCTGCTCGCTGTACTGCGTCCTGAGAGCCGGGAGCCTGGCCTGCTACTACTCCCCAGAGGAAATACAGGCCAAAATGGAGCCCGCCCTGACCATCCCCATCAACAAGGTAAGCTCAAAATGGAGGAAATGTAGAGCCAAAATGGAGCCTGCCCTGACCATCCCCATCAACTAGGTAAGCTCAAAATGGAGTAAATGTAGAGCCAAAATGGAGCCTGCCCTGACCATCCCCATCAACAAGGTAAGCTCAAAGCAAGGGAAATTTTGAGCCAAAATGGAGCCCGCCCTGACCATTCCCATCAACAAGGTAAGCTCAGAATGTAGGAAATGTAGATCCAAAATGGAGCCCACCCTGACCATCCCCATGCAGTGCCAAAGTTGAATTCATTCAGTGAACTCAAAGCTCTTTCCAATAAACAACAACCACACGTTGTTGCTGCTGCTGCTGTGGTTGTTGCTGTTTTTGTTGTGGTTGTGCTGTTGGTATTTTGAGTGCTTCTGGAGATGAAACGGTTCTCCTCTGTGCAGGACACACGGATACGCTTGGTGGATAAGGACCACAGGAAGGGTTCAGACAGCCTGACCATAATGAACCCCGGGGGGCCAGCGGGAGAGAGCGGCGTGTTCACAGCCGAGAGCAGGGAGGAGCTGCAGGCCTGGATGGAGGCCTTCCGGCAGCACCTGTACGACCAAGGTGAGCCCTGAACGTGACAGTGCACCTGTACGACCAAGGTGAGCCCTGACCATGACCGTGCACCTGTACGACCAAGGTGAGCCCTGACCGTGACTGTGCACCTGTACGACCAAGGTGAGCCCTGACCGCTACTGTGCACCTGTACGACCAAGGTGAGCCCTGACCACAGCCGCTTCAGGCAGCACCTGTATGACCAAGTCATAAACATGGCGGTTTCCACGGAGAGGGCGGATGCTGTCGTAACCGGGGCGGTTTCCATGGAGAGGGCCAATGCTGTTGTAACCGTGGCGTTTAACCTCTTACAGCTGAATGGCAGCACTGCTGCAGTGAGCTGATGAAGATCGAGATGCTGTCTCCAAGGAAACCACCGCTCTTCCAGGCCAGGCATGCCGATTCGGTCTACAACGATCTGAGTGAGTGCCCTTTACCCACGCCAGCCTAAATATTTTCATTCTTCAAAGTTCGCTTAAAGGGCCGGTTTCCCTGACATGGACGAAGCCTAGTCCGAGACTAAAAGAAAAATTCAGTTAAGATGTTGTCTAGGACTAGGCTCAGGGAAGACCAGCCCAAAGTGTTATTTGAGCTTTAATCTGAATTTGAGAAGTGATTTAAGTTAGAGGTGATTGAGCAAAACCAAGCAGTCATCTTGCATGTGACCAAAGCAGTTTTCTCGATTATTCAGCACGGTTATCATACATGGTGCTGCATTGGTGTGCTCTTTGACATGTGATCATGGGATACAGTCACAGCCACATCACACGCCTCGCTGTTTCTCCGACAGGCATCGGCTCACCGGGGAAATTTGAAAGCCTCACAGACATCATCCACAACAAGATAGAGGAAACCGGAGGCCGCTTCCTTATTGGGCAGGAGGAGGAAACGGAGGCCCCCGATTGGTCGGCTCTGTTCGGGGGGTCCCGCCCTCTAGTGGTGCAGAAGAGCGTGCTCTCCCCCAGCCCCAACCGCGGCGGCACCAAAAAGAGACGTGCCCCGCCCCCGCCACCCGATAAGCAGCCTTACTCCCCAGCCGCCAACAGCAACCCTCGCGGCCCGCTCAATAGTGCCCCCTATGCTCCGAACATACCCAGCGCCCCTTACACCTCGAGCATAACCAGCGCCCCCTATGCCCCGAACATAAACAGCGCCCCCTACGCCTCAAACATAACCAACGCCCCCTACACCCCGCTCAACAGCGCCCCCTACGCCCCGAACATAGCCGGCGCCCTCCAGCAGGACGAGCAGAAGCCCAGGAAGCACGGCGCGCGCACCGGCAGACCCTCTCTGGACGCCAAGTTCTCCGCCATCATCCAGCAGCTGCAGAAGAGCCACCACGGCCCCGCCCACAAGCCCGCCCCCGTCCGCCCGCAGGGCTCCGAGAACCAGCCGCCGCCCCGCCCCCCAAAGCCGGTCCCCGCCCCCCGCCACGCGCGCAAGTCCTTCCGGGAGAAGATCAATCCCAAAGGCTGGTGAACTAATCACACTCAACACGGACAGACCACTAACCACTTGATACCACTTATGCCATCCTATCCATGCTGCCTTGAACCAGTGAAACTCACAAACTGTTGATCAACTAATAATTGCATCCGCATGGCTAAAAATGTTTGGATTTTAAAGAATGTTATGCATTATACACTTTAGAAACCGACTGGTAGCCTCAGTAGGCTATTTAGCATGTTAGCTTAAGATTAAGTTGTATACTACAATGTACTAACGGAATTTAACAAATGTATCGTGAGAAATTAGCATAAGCTGTATTAACGAAGGTACTGTGAATGTATAGTTGTCCATAGCAGGACGATGTGCAATGAATTTTCCTTCATTTCAGATTTTCCTTTGTAGTCTTTTTATTGTTTGAACATTGTGTAAACAGTACATTGCTTGGATGAGGCGTTTCCTGGTCCTTCCAAATAAACAGCTTAGGCATGTCGTCCTTGCAAATGGGACCAATTGCTGGAACCCGCTGCTGGCCCTCACTAAGGCTAAACAGTGATGGTTTATTATGACACTCACTGGAGCATGAAAGCCAATGGGGGAAAAGGCCAACTGCATTCGGGCGTCAGAAAAAAACTAGCCTCATTTGTGATGATCAGATGCAAAAAATTTTAATAATTGTTTTTGGTCAAGGCCAGCCAGATAAAAAATATTACATCATACAAGAACGGGATTTTATGAGGTAATAAGAAAACATTACATCATATAAGGAAGGGGCTGCATAACATCTGTCCGGAATTTATACTCCAAACACTGACAGTTAGAGAGGAAAAGCACATTTCTCAACTCAGAAGAACTTTAGCACGGCTGGTTAAAACAGATTTTTACCAACCGATAAGCCCATCTGGGGGACTTATCTGCCGGTCAGAATCTCTCCCAGTTAAGTAGCTGCTGCTGGACTAATTAATCAAGAGATGCTGGCTGCCATGGGTGCGAATAACGTCAGTGCACGCTCTGGACCAGCAGGTGGCGCTAAAATCAAACTGCAGCGGGAACTCCACTGTACAGATACGAGGCGGTGCAGTAGAGATGCAGGGCCAATTATTCTCCAGGTTTAACATTCCAGTCACACAAGAGATCGCTTTGTTTGCAAAAGACAGTTTTGGATCACTGTGTGTGTGTGTGTGTGTGAGAGAGAGAGAGAGAGAGAGAGAGGACTGAATGTATGCATACTTCACAAGAGGAGAATGCAGTTAAAGACCTTGAGATGTGTTCCAGATCTAGAATAGAAACATGACTTTTAGTAAATCTGGCTGACCTGATTTGCCGGGCTCCCCTTCATGAGCAACGGGACACAGCTCATTCAGCCTCAGCCTGCATTTCACAGATTAGCTGTCGTCGTGTTTTTTTTCCCTCCCCAGGCTGGATGTGCTATTAGCTCTGGAGAAGCAGAGACGGGCTGGGTCCGGCATCACCGCACAGACCCCGAAAACGGGGGCGGATCATCCGTTTAAAAACGCTGCGCCGCGTAGATATCAGAACACGGGTTACTGTACGGCCGTAATACACGAGGCACGAAGGTGACCCCGTTTTGGGACGGCGCAGATTCGGTTATAGAACACGCTGCGGGGTACAGGGGGGCTGGATGTAATCCCGTAATGGAATTCCGGAGGCAGTGCCCGTGACCCAGGGGGACGCTTCACAGAGGATGAGGAAATCGCACCTGTGCGAAACAACAGAACCTGGATGACATCAGAAGTCTTCCTCTAAAAAAAAAAAAACTTGTTAAGGTACCCCTAGGTAATGGGTTCAATCCCACATCTTTACCGCCTTTGTGTCACGCAGTTCTTCGCATGTGCCAAGTGTTCACATCGGTCAGTCTGGAGTATATTCCATATGCTATATTAACACAGAATGGGAAAATATGTTAAAATGCATGTGAATATAATCTCCACAGCAGCATTAGCCATAATTCCCTAAATCTGAAAATGCTGCTCCAGATCATTTAATTTATTCACTATGATATTCATAGCATGAACAACATAAGCCTGCTCATAATGAAGCCCTTTATGCAATTTTGGACACTTGGGGAAAGTGCACAATATGCAAATATTGCTCTTAAACCGTACATAGCAAACAGTGCTTTGGGGTAGAGTGCCACAGTTGTAGCAAGAACTAAAATATAACTGAAATTGGTAGCAAAATATTTTAATTATACAGTGGATCATAAAATACAAAGTTTTTTGTTTGCCAGTGATGTGATTGGGAAACTGACAGCACATAGTATCAAAAGCATTTCCAGAAGTTCAGAAACAAATAATAAAAATAATAAAATAAACTAAAAATACAAGACATACCAAGGGTGAAAATCAATACTACCTTTCTGCCTGTAGTGTTTAAACTTATGTGGTCATTCAACCTTCAAAACAATAAAACTACACCTTTACCATAGCTTTACGATATACTGTACATCAGCCACAAACACAGTACTAAAGGTTCAAATGTACATTATTTACAGCAAAGAAACCCCATACAAACTGGTTTGTGTTCAGTCATCCCAAGTAATCAGACAGACTGAAGTTCACACACTGCTTAATGCGACAAAAATACAATGAAGTAAATCATCATCTACGTGCTATGAACAAACATTCATAGCGTTTTTTTTTAGATTCCCAGTGCTTCTTATGGCTGTGATGATCATCTGAACGACAGCTCTTTCTGTAACCGAAGGTGAGACTGGTACTCACCATTACACTGAACACATAAAGTACTTTTAAAATTTATTTAACCTTTGTTTACCCAGGGTAGGTTCGCTGAGCACGGATGCTCTTGTGCAGCAACGCCCTGCTTCGCACTCATACACATTCACACCTGGGAGTTGCCCAGCACAACCACAATCCTCTGTTGTTGGTCACTGAGCAGCTCCACCGGAGGGAGAGAACATTTTTTTTTAGCCAGTTAAATCAGGGGATGATTAGGTAAACTCATACCCTGCGCACGCCAATCGCTGTGGCTGGGATTCAATCTATCATCTTTGCTCTCTTGTTTTTTCCTCCAGCACAAACACAGTTTGTCAAGTTCACTGGTCGTTAAGACTTAACTCTCTGAACTGAGTTTGTGAAGAAAAATAGTCCCGTTACATAACACGTTTGCTGAAAAGTCAGGACCGACGTTTGATAGAATACAGGCCAATGCCTGGTGAGAAAGAAACCTTAATCTATTATGTGTTTTTTGCTCAAACACTTTTCTTTACACCTCCTCTCGATTATCATCGAATACACTGCAGCTACTCATAAAAGGCACAAGAACTTGCAAAGCAGAAATTTTCTTTAACACTGTTCTCTTCATGTACAAAACAATGTGGTTACATATAACAAGAAAAATCTTCCGAACTCCCAGAATGACAAAAAAGCATTTGACTCCTGCACCAAAAATCAAAGCTGTACAGCACTTATACAACATTTTTATTACCCAAATAATGTTACTTAGCAACCATGAGTGCTTCTCCAGACCTATTTGGAGAAAACGCATTCCAACTAATTTGAGTTCTAATAGGCGCTGTTGCATTTGAACATTTTTTTCCCCCAACCAGAGTAATCTCTCTCACTCTTTTCTTTTCCCAATTGCTTTGTGCAAAAAATGACATAAGCCTCTAAATTTTTCAGAGCTTACCGAAATTTCTCATACAACATATTGCATCACTAGCAGTAAGAACCCTTTTCCTTAACTGTGGCAGTTGCCATCTTTTGTCATCCTAAACTGCTTTAACAACACCGCCCCCCCCCCCCACCCCTTTTCCATGAAATTCCTTTACAAAGTTATCATGCTTAAAGTGTACATGAGAGAGAACACGGTCAGCTCTGGAACACGATTTCACAATGACATCATCAGCTGAGGAATACTGCGCCAATCAAACGGCTGAAATCGGTCCACGCTTTCCGTGTGGAAAAACGCGATTCAAATAACTCTGCCAAGGAGTGCTGGACATTAATCTGCTCAGTTCCGCTCAGCCAGACGTGACTGCAGCCATGAAAACATGGCGCTTCTTGCATTGCTGTGGGCGCGTTCAGCTGCATTCAGATAGCCGCTGTGCCGAATGAATGCAAAAGTACTACGCTGTGGATCATTCTAACTGCGCGCCTAAATCTACAGCGAGCAGACTGGAGCCATACTGAAATGCAGATTGATCTCTCCTGACCATATGTCATGAATACAGTGCTCAAACAGTGTGGCTGTAATGTAAAGGTGTGTAGATGGGAAATTGCACTGTACATTGCATTGATTTGTCACACAGGGTTTTTCTTTTTTGTCCTTTCGACCCCCCCCCCCCACCCCCCACCATTAGTGTTGCGATCTCACCATTCCTCAATCAGAGTCAGAGTCGGAGATCGACAACCGCTTTACAGGTCTGAAGCAAGCTTACTGGTGCGTTTTTGGAACAAATGTGCAAATCATCCATGTGAGCGGGGAAAAAGAAAAATCTAAAAAATCTTCTGTGAAAGAGGTTTCGTCCTGGATTCCAGCGTCTTCCGCACACCGCCGGTTTACTGGGTACGATGTCACTTCCGCACACCGCCGGTTTACTGGGTACGATGTCACTTCCGCACACCGCCGGTTTACTGGGTACGATGTCACTTCCGCACTCTCCGCCTGAGTGCTTCTCAGCAGAAAAGAATGACAGGTCATGCTTGCTGGCCTGTTAAAATTTAAAAGAACTCCCCCAAAAATCATCATCATGGTACTTGTCTTAACCTAAGAATAACTGTTTTGGCCTGCACTAAGCATTTGTCAAAATGAAATCTTTAATCTGTATCCACTTAAAGACCATTTTGAAGTGATATAATGCATCTTTTATTTCCGTTGACGGAGAGTACTGTGGTGAGCTCTTGTTCTCTCTATATTTCCAAAGTCACGGTCACCAAATTTAAGACATAAGTACTGGACTCTTGGTTCGGTTATATCTGAACTCCATTAAAAGGTCCTGAATCCTTTCTCTAAATTTGTTGAGGGGTGAAGCACCATGTGTGACACGTGAGAAATGAAGAGATAAATTATCCTTAAGGTGGGGGGGGGGGCAACGCTTTTAGTTAGGCTTCTTTTCTGCTGGAGTTCCCCAGCAATGGGAGGTCAGAATTGGGGGGCTGTAACAGTTTGGTATGGGGGGGGGGGGGGGTGGTGTTAAAGTTTGGTACTGGGGTGCAGAGAGGGGAGCTGGGGGGTGCTGAAGCCGGGCGGGGGGTGGAGGGCGGACATGGGGAACAGGCCGTGGTGCAGGAGGTCTCCGTACGTAGCTCCCCCCGGATGGCGGTACAGGTGGGGGGTGGCGGCCGAGGCCAGAAGTTGCCTCTGCACCATGAGGGAGTGGAGCGCCAGGGGGGGCAGGAGCGGGGGCTGGCTCTTCAAGCGCTGCAGGGGGTGGGGGTACCCCAGCCTGTCACACGTCTCCTCAGCCCCCGCATACAGCGGCCGGTACATCGGGCCGCCCACCGGGAACTTGAGTCCCCTCGCGAACCCGTCCCCCGGCTGGTCCTTGGCCTCCGGGTCGGGCGAGCGGGCCCTGGCGGGGTGCATGGGCGAGACCGCCCGAATCTTCTTCTCCGGGGGCCCCTTCTCCAGCTCCTCCAGGGTCCGGCGCAGGGGCCGGGCCGTCCCCACGCTCTGGGGGCCCCACCCGGCGGGACCCAACGAACGGCGTCCGGGGACGGAGTCTTTCCCCAGCGCCCGCGGGGGAGGGGGCGGGTCCAGGGGCTTGCGGGGGGCGGAGACGGCCATGGGGGGCACGCGGCAGGCTTTGGGGTGATAGTCCAGACCGGAGTGCGGGGAGTCCCGATGGGGTGCGGGGTGGGGGTGGGCGTACTTTCCGCCCCGGGAGGGGGGCGGTTTGTGGGGGAAGGGTTTGGGGAGACTCAGGTCCGTGGGCTGGTCGTCGGACGGCTCCTCCCCACAGGGCGAGTCTTCGTCCATCAGAGGGGGGCAGTAGCCTGACCCGGGGCAGTCGGGATGTGCGTTCGGGGTGAAACGGGGCCCCGTCCCGCCGTTGCAGGTGAATGAGGCCCCCCCGCTCAGGACGTGCTCCCCCTGCCGGTACAGACTGAGCAGGGGGTGGGGCGCGTAGAAGTTTGGGAAGCCGTGCCCGTGGGAGGGGTGTCCCATTCGCCTCTCCACCGGGTACGGACCCGCAGTGGGGCGGGGCTGCGCCGGGTCCCACTGGAAAAGTTCTGAGGTCACTTCCTGTTTCCTGTTGCCCAGGGCCCTGAGGCTCTGAGCGTGCCGGATGACGGAGGGCCTGCTGACCGCGGCTCCCGGCCCGTGCGCGCAGTGGTCGCCGTGGGCGACGGCAGGGGGCGGGGCGAACGGGTACCCGCCGGCTGTAGCGCAGCCGCTAACCTGCGACAGCAGCTTCTTCTTGGCCAGGGGCGACATGATGCCACCGTTACCCCCAGGGGGCGCCCCCGCTCTGCAGCCGAAACGGCAGTCCTCCTCCTCCTCCTCTTCCTCCTCCTCCTGGTCCGCGGGGGCCTCCGAGCCCGCGGCGGCCTGTGGCGGGTTCTGCTGGGGGGTGGGCAGCACGCGGCCCACATGGGCGGCGGCCTCTCTGGCGGCGGGCGGGGCCGGCGGCCGGTCTCCAGCGCGGGACCGGCAGAACGGGGACTTTTCCGCCAGGGCTTGGCCCGGGAGCGCGCGGGCCTGCGTTTCGGGGTACCCCTGCGGGGGAGCCGCGTCCCCGGAGAGGCTCGCGGTCGCCTCGCCGGGCGGCGTTTTCTCCTCCGCCGCCTCGCCGCACGCCGTCTCTTTCTTCACGGTGAGCTGCAGCTCCTCTTCCTCCTCGTCCTCACTCTTCCTCTCCCGCTTGGCTGGGTGTGCAGGTTCAGCGATCTCTTCCTCACCGCCAGGTTCCTGCAGACACACAGAGCAGTGAGCCAGACTAACCTCATCCCATTTTAAAGTACAGGATTTCAAATCAGTATGGGTCTGCACAACACAGCTGCACATACACTTATGTCATACTTAAGGCTCCTTAAAATCTTTTCCTTATAATAATGATCTATCATTGACATTTTCATTATTTCATTGTCATTCACAGAACGACACTGCGGTAACAGTGTCACTGTTCATTTCCCCCAGTCCAGAACAATCCAAACTGTCTCGCACATATTAAAATGAGCCCTCACAAAACTGATAGTCCACTGCATACACAGTGTAGAGAGTTACACCGGAATAGTGACAATCAGATGAAGGTGTTTTTGTGACATCTGTGGTGTTTGTGTGCCATGTAATTCTGCCATCTTTGAATGACAGAATATTCTTTAAAAAAAAAGGAAGAAAAAAGAAAAGGTCTACAACAGGTGAACACACCACTGTAAGCTTTGTTTGCAAACACACACAGTCAATGTCTTCATAAACTGCATAAATTTGTAAATGTACATATACAATATGCATGTACGTACGTGTGCTCAAAATGCATTGTTGTTGGAACATAATTCTAAACCCTACTCTCCCATTGTAATCATTTGGTCAACCATAGGAAAATTATTCTGTTGTTGATTTTTCATTGCTTTTGAAAGAGCCTTTTTTCGCTTATCTAGGAGAATTGGCGAATCCCCACGGAATCGCTGCCTTTTTGGAATAGAACAGCCTTATGCAACAGGAACATATGGCTCCACTTCTCGTACAGCAGCCTATCAGACTGGATCTAAAGCACCTCCACAGACACCAGCCGTTTGCACCAGCAAAACAGGCCTAAATACGGAACGGCTCCAAACAGGAAACGCACTGCAGTTACACAAGCACCAAGCTGAAAATACGATGCTTTACCCTTGCTTTGCTTTGGCCCTTTTTCTGTAGTACAGCTGCTCTTGGTTTTCCTGTTTTTAATGCACATATATTGTTTGGTTTTTCTTAAGTGTATCCAGTAAATGAATGTAATTTAATACAGAAAACATTATCAGGCCTGGCTCAGTGGTGGAGTTACTTTGCTGCCCTTACAAAAAACTTGAATGTTCAAGTGCTCAGTGAGTGGCAGGGGATTCCAGGATTTTCTTCATGGGGAGGCACACTATCGCCAACTGTTATATTAGCCAATGATAATACGCCATTTCAGGTGGCGATATTAGGGGCGGCACCTAGGGTGGCCAATCAAATTCCAGAGATGGCCAATGGCCACCCCCATTGGACACGCCTCAGGTCAGCTGACGAATGTGAGACTGTTGTTCCTACATTTCATACTTCATAAAAAAAAAACAGGACTGTAAAAACACCGTAATTACCCAGAGTCGCTATAGCAGAGGAACAGTTCAGTTTCTACTCTATTGCGCTGCGTCTCAGTTCGGTCTAAATTTACTGTTACCACTAGCAGTTCCTGCCAGCACCCTTTTACGTGTTTGTCGTTTTTCCCCCCCATTTTGGGAGCGGGGTTGCTTGGTGGCGAGCGGGGGAGGCAGAGGCATCGGGGACTCACCGGCGAGGGCGGAGGGCTTTTCGGGGGGCTCTCCGTCTCCCCCGGGGCCTTGTGGCCCGGTGTGGCTTTGGGGCGCCTCCCCCCCATGCCCTCCTGAACCCCGGGGTCCGGCCGTTTGGGTTTGACCAGGGGGAAGGGCCTGTCTTCCTCTCCTTTAATGTGCCTCTCGTAGGGGAGGAGGAGCCTGGGGGGGGAAGAAGAAAACTGATTGGTGCTGACCCATGATACCACGCCCCTCCCCATTCCATAACTGTTTCCTCCAGCTGCAGCAATCCAGTTTTCAATGCATCTCTGGAATAGCTGGTCAGAGGCCAGTTCTCATTGGCCAGACAAAACCACGCCCCCTGCTTATCAAACCTACTACAGACGAGCCTCATCTGGCCCCTTTACATTGCCTTCTACACAGGCATTTTAAAATTACTGACATTCCCAAACCTAAAAGGTTTGTCACAGTTTAGGAAAGAAAAAAAAACCGAAATATAAACAAAATCCTGTTAAACAGCCTGTTGGAAGTAGCATGCGAGCAGGCACACCTCTGTGCTCCTGAAACAGCGGGCGATGGAGCGGAATCTTCCCGGTCCTAATTAAAAGGCTGCCTGGGCCCAGTAGCTGCTAACATGAGGCCGGTCCCTCCGTCGCCGCGGTAACAGTGCCCCAGTTAGAGCTCTGGAAGGTGGGGGGGGGGGGGTCCCCCAGGGATCCACGCAAATGACTGCAGCTTGGGAAAACACAGCCAGTGCTTATTCTCCGATTCTAGCGTCATGTGATATCCTTCCTCTCCGCCCCCCCCCGCCCCCTCTCCCGAATTTGTTTCAACCAGATTAAACACTGCGGAGTTTCCGCCCCAATCTATTCCGTTCCACATTCCACGCAGACTGCTGATAAGAGGCTGTAATTGTAAGGAGTATATTGCACTGCGGTCACAGTGTAAAAAAAAATAATGTTTAGATGATTAATGAGTCACTGTGGGAATAATTTGAGGCAGAATGAAAAAAACAAGCAACTACAGGATGCTGCGAAATCAGTCGAGCAGCAAGGGAATGGGGAAGTGTGTCTACACACACAAACACACACACCCACGCACACATACACACATATCTCATATTTTAGAGGGCATCAAAGTTTACATGATTATTAGACATGACAAAGACAGAATCACATTCAATAATGTCACATTTCTTTGTCAAGTAGCATTCTAAATTTTAGTGTAACACATATTATGCTCAATGTGCTTGAAGGCATTAAGTATGCACCCTGCACACTGAGCATGCTCAGATATACAGTGGTACACACTGAGCATGCTCAGACACAGTAACTGGTACACACTGAGCATGCTCAGGCACAGTAACTGGTGCACACTGAGCATGCTCAGACAGACAGTAACTGGTGCACACTGAGCATGCTCAGGTATACAGTGGTACACACTGAGCATGCTCAGACACAGTAACTGGTGCACACTGAGAATGCTCAGACAGACAGTAACGTGTGCGCACTGAGCATGCTCAGACAGACAGTAACGGGTGCACACTGAGCATGCTCAGACAGACAGTAACGGGTGCACACTGAGCATGATCAGACAGACAGTAACGGGTGCGCACTGAGCATGCTCAGACAGACAGTAACGGGTGCACACTGAGCATGCTCAGACACAGTAATGGGTGCGCACTGAGCATGCCCAGACACAGTAACGGGTGCACACTGAGCATGCCCGGGCAGGGTGAGGGCAGAGGTATGAAGCTCTGCAGAAGCCCAGAGGGAACGTTCCTCTTCATCTCCCATTACGGAGAGTTTAAACAAGTCCCAGCTGCTGAAGCTGGAAAATGTTTTCTCCGCTCAGCTAAAGAAAAACAGCACACAGCTGTGAAGTGCCCGATTCCCACACTGCAATGCTGCAATTATGTTAATGTAATGAAAACCTAATACACACACAGGGATTTATCCAGTATTAACTAATGCTGAGAAATCTCAAAAAATCTGAAGCCAGTTGAGTTTTTCACACACTGAACTGTAACTCTTGTTTTATGTAGGTCTCATGACGTACAAAACTGCAATTAAGTTTTCTTTGACCTTACACAAATGCCAACATCATTTTCTCTGTTTCCATTTGAGGAAAAACAATTAAATACGCCCCCCTCCCCCCTCCTTCTCTTCAACATCGCCGCAGATTTTAAAAAAGATGGCAAAATGGTTTCTGCCCTTCCAGAGGGAAAAAATTGCAAGAACAGGATTTTTCCTGGTGACTGCAGGAGCAGGTCTAATGAAAGAAGCCATCTTGTATGTCGTGTGGGGAGAAGTTAAATTCGACTTTTCTACCAGATAAAATACATAAACTATATATTTGCATCACAGTGACAAATGAACTGGAAGGCAGAAAACTCTCTGACGCAGCTGAACATTTCATTAATGCCAAGTGAAATAGGGATTAATTCACTCAACTTCTGTACTGGAACACGGCATAGACCGAAAAATACATGGTACATACAGACTGCCGTTTAATACTTCCAGTTGACAATGTCTAGCGAGGCCTGGTTATGTCTTTTGCCTGGATCAGGATGCCAGAAACTAAGACTGATAGTGCACGGTCATTCCAGTCGACTGTCAAGTTAGGCCGCAGGCATCTGATTATTGCCTTTCTGTCAGTGCAGGCCGCTTCCAAAAATCGTCACCCTCAATAAATCATTTAGATTCTGTCAGAAATGCATGAGGTGGAATTTCAGTCCTCTGTTGTAAAACCCTGGCAATGTACTGCACTTCCAGTCCAGGAGCAAATGATGCTGCCTGCCAATGAGTCATCTCAGCATCTCAGATTTCTCTTTCATTCACCGGAATATGAATTTTATTTATATAATAAATTTATGAGTAACTTCATCCTTTTCACCTACAGATGCACACAGACACTGTATATCCACCATTATCTAACCACCTTAGTCCTGGTCAGAGTTGCAGGAGGTGCTGAAGCCTATCCCAGCATGCATTGAGCGAGAGGCAGGAATACCTAACCTGCATGCCTTTGGGCTGTGGGAGACACACCCGAAAACCCACACTGACACGATATATATATATATATATATCCCCTGGTACACAACCAGGGCATAATGATTTACTCACTGCAAATGAGTGGGTGGAACATTCTTTCCACACTTTCCTAAAGAAAACACTTAAACAACACTTTCAATCCAAGTGAATCATGAATAGACATGTCATCAGCAGTTTACCACATGGTTTTCGTCCTCAATTACAAGCTGTGTCTCAGAGTATAATGTGTGTAAATGACTGCCCTTCCCAAGGGGCAAGTCTGCAAATGTCCTGAAATGTTTCCCAGTTGGGTTTTCCAGAGAACGTCTTCAACTGTGTACTTGATTCATTGGGAAATCACAATTCATTGTGTAAATGAGTACCATTGATTAATTGACTGTCTGACATACTGATTGATCGCTTTAGAAATCCCTTTCAGTCGAAGTTCCTTGGAAATCCACACTTTGTTTCTTTTTTTGTTCTCTAAGAAAAGTGGCTTATGCCACATGTTGAGGAAGAGCAGACCAACCCAGGCACCAAAATGACTCTGGAAAAGATCGAGATTGCCCCAACACACAGCTCATTACTGTATTCTTTGCCTACTGTTGTAAACTTCACAAGTGGGTGAAGTTTCCAATACTTCAGGGCTGGCTGTGGGCCAACTTGGCCAACACACTGCCTTTGTGATACCCCAAGTGTCCACTAGGGGTGGCATTGTTTGGGCAAGGGTAATGAGATTCATCTGCAGTGTCCACTTCCTGCAAGCTTCGAATCCCCATCTTACGTAACAGCCATTTGAATAATCAGCATTCCAAACGCAGAGTCCTTACATAATATCTCCTGAGGAACGTAATCACACGAAGGCGCTCGCTGTGTTTGACTCTGACCCGCGGTTCTGATTTACTCTGTCCCTCCCCAGGGACACGCAGCACTGTGAGCGGACTGAGCATCATACCGCAGACAGCCACCGTTGAACAGGTAGGAATGAAGCACCGGTACGGACGCTGCACATGTGCTAATGCAGTACCACGGGGTGAGAGAATAGGACGCGCTGCGAACGGCCGTTTTCGTTTTAAAGGGAGCGACTGGGGCGTGTGCCGTTCCGTCCCGAAAGCCGCGATTGGACGATGCGATTATGAACACGCCGTTTTTACAACATCCTGCGCAGTCACCGTTTGCACTGTGTGCGCGCGTGCGTGTGTGTATGTGTGTGTATGTATGAGTGTGAGTGTGTCTGTGCATGCGTGTGTGTGTGCGCACGCGCGTGTGTGCGTGTGTGTGTGTGTGTATGAGTGTGAGTGTGTATTTGAGTGTGTATTTGAGTGTGTGTGTGTGTGTGTGTGTGTGTGTGTGTATGACAGTGTGTGTGCGTGTGTGTGTGCGCACGTGTGTGTGTGTGTGTGTGTGTATGAGTTCTGAGTGTGTGTGTAGGAAGTCAGGCCCAGCTGGGGGTAAAATGGAACTTTCTTGCTCACAGGAGGTGAGCAACGACAGACTTGAACCGTTGGAGGGAGGGTCAGGAACAGGAAGTGGGGAGCGTGGGCTTCACCATACAGAGGTGAAAAAAATAAACATGGCTGCGGTTTGCACAAACCTTCTGCTACCCTGACCTTCACCAGTGTGTCTCTGAGGGCAAGTGCACACATGTACATGACATGGATTATCACACCATGTAAGCCAGTGCACAATACATGCCAGTAAGAATGGCATTGTATGAATTTATATTTCTATGAAATAATGACAAAATTGCAAAATCATTATATGTTATATCCTTTTGATGCAACTCCTTTTATCGATCATTAGAGGGCACACTATTCCATGATGGAGAAAATTAAAAAAGTGGAGTGATGTTTACTGTGCTTCTGTCCAAAGTAATCTGCTTACCATGCCATTTACACAACAATGCCATTGTGCAAATTCACAACAATTTGACAAAAAGGTAACTTTCAAATTCTAGTCTACATGCGAGAGAATTTTACGTCTATTAATGAGTGCCAATGACAACAAAACTATTTCAGTTAGAGGTTCTATTATACAGCTCTGATAACATATTGGCTTGACTCAGCTAGATTCAATAAAACCTTATCAGAAGGAGCCCATAGACAGAGCTACCCCTTACTTAGCCCCTTAGTTTGCATAAAATTCACTCAATATGGTGGGTAAGGTAATGCTCCGACTGCAAGACTTGTTCACTTTCAATTTGTCACATGGATTTGATTCTTCTAGACTGACCATGCGCTGCCAATGCAGAATTACTGTGACATTAAAGGTCCATGAAACTGAAGACAATCAATTGTCACTTCTGGGGAATACAACCACAGTGTGAGTCCAGTTGCCTGGACCTTTAACCTGCTGCATGGAGCGGATCAAACATTTGTGCACCTCTGGTTGGCAGGGGGGACCGAACAGCCGTACACCGGCTGCACGCATACAAGTCGCACGGCTACATGCGAGATTCAGCTTCACACGCAAACGTTCTGTAGCACAAATCAAAACTGAAAAGTGTCGCAACTCTCATGCAGTTCTCCGCTGTTCAGGGTTCTCAAACCAGCTCACTGAACAGCATCGCATGAGGGAGAAAAGAGAGAGGGGGAAAAAATCACAATTGAGCCATTATTGGCTGCAGTCTGAAAATAGCTTGAGTGCAGGGGTTTTCTCTATAATAAAAAAAAATAATAATGAAAACACACACACAGAACCTAACACCACTTGGTGGAAAACTCAGGCTTCACTCAAACAAGAACATATCCCAGCATGCTCCTTTTTATAAGATAAAAGTCTCCAAAACCTTCCCCACACACCTGATTTTAACCAGCGCAAACTGAATTGGCACCAGGTGTGTGATTGCTCTTAATTACTACTGATAACCTGAGACCCAAGACTGACATCGAGACAATTAAGTGCTTATGGTGCTAATTACATTATATCTGATGTAGAATATAATTTGAAGACATTTCTGTTACTTCTGACACATTTTAAAAGGCTGTTTGTCTTTAAAAGCTCTACCCTGACAGCTGAATCTTCCCAGTACGCAGTGGTAACCAACCCTGTTCCTGGAGATCTACCATCCTGTAGGTTTACATTTCAACCCTAATTTGGCACACCTGACTATACTAACTGGCAGCTGAACAAGATCTCTAGCTGTTGAATGATGTGTGCTTTGTTAGGGTTGGAGTGAAAACCTACAGTAGATCTCCAGGAACCAGATTAGTTACAACGAAGTTGTTCCTCAACTTTTGAGAGTAGTTCCAACATTGCACTTTACAAGTCCTTCTTTCGATTTAATCACAATTAAGTTGTATTGATTGATACAAGCAGCCAGATAGCAGCATAAACTGCAGTAATATGTAAATTAGGTCATTAATGTCAGGGTCCAAATAAACAGATATAATGAATGCCACCGTTATGGATACGTAAGTGCCTTAAATAAGCATCTAAAAGTTTTAGTATCTGGCTTCACTCTCACATGGAGGAATTACTTAACCTGATCTAGAATTCAAAGGGGGAAGAAATAGCCATAAATGAAGCTCTTGTGCTTGTTCTGTTGTTAAGAGGCCTGGGACATTCTGGTTTGTGACACCCAACAGTCTTTTAAGCATTTACTAATACAGTTCCATATGGTGCTATACTTTATGGTTATTTGACAAATACAACTATACAAAGTATTGTAAATGGACTGCATTTATAAATGGTAAATGGACTGCATTTATATAGTGCTTTTATCCAAAGCGCATTACAATTGGTGCCTCTCATTCGCCAGAGCAGTTAGGGGTTAGGTGTCTTGCTCAGGGACACTTCGACAGGGCGGGGTTTGAACCCTGCCAGACAATCGGTCTTACCTCCTGAGCTATGTCGCCCCATTGTCTGCTTTCAGGTATATACTGGATATATATTAAGTTAGACTTCTGTGAATTATGTTAATAGCTATATAAAAAACTTTTTAAAAGTCCAAAACATTTTCAATATATTGCAATATATTCATTTTTAGTGCAGAAAGGTAGTTTTTTCCTCTGAAATCAAAACAATGCTATTTCTACACGAGTCTCATTGCAAAAACTTCTCATGAATTGAGAACAGATCTATCCCATTAAACTTGCTTGGCACGGTAATAATTTTCCAAATTTAAGTGACCACTGAAAATGACCTCAGAGGAACTGTACAGATAGTGTGTTAAACCATGTTACAGCGTTGAATCCAGGGTAAGCATTTACCGTAATACCTGGTTTGTTAAATGTAGCCCTCTGAAGGTGTCATTTACTCATGGGTTGTTGTAATATGAACGCAGGGCTACAGCACAAGGTAGGCCTGAACGTGTTTGCTACTCAATAATAAATGCTAAGCAAACAACTGGAAGCCAGTTATTGGAGTTTGATGGATGGAGGACGGGAAACAAGCGAGGTACCTGGGACCAGTTTAAAAGAGGAAAGATCATAACAAGAGTTTTAGCACCGCCACTGGAAAAGGTATGATTAAACTGGGCTTGTGATCGCTGAGTAACTGGTTTTAAGGCCGCGCTGAGAAAAGAAGACAGGGCGTGCACACATCTCTTCCGTCTTAGCCATCCGACCTCGTCTTCCTGCCGTGCACTACCCCATGTTTGGTAAGGGACCGTAGAGAAGGACAAACACAACTTTTTAGTTCGGCCTGGCGTTTGACCCGACATGTCCTCACCCTCTCCAGACAGCTGAAGTCCATTAACTTATGAACATAGGCCATAATCATTAAATCTGTTGAATAACAGAGCCAGATAGGAGAATTACAGCATTGTGTTCTCTGGAGTGTTCTGCTTGCTGTGCTACTGGAACTGGCCTGCTGATTTATAAAGACATTTAAATGACTATGTTGAAGACGCACAAAAAAAAATGTTGTACCTTGCTGCCCGAGCTCCTCACTTAACATTTTCCACTATGGAGTACAAACACTGACCTCTTTTTCTCTCCAGACTTTCCAAAGTCCATTAAATCATAAATCAGCCCTTATGTGATTATTACAGTACATCAATACTTTAAAAAAACTATTTGAAAAAAAAAACTTAGTTTGAAAACCCCACACCAATAAATACATTTTAAATACATAAAAATGAAAGAGCACAAAAAAATAATAATCTGGAAGAGGGTAAAGTTGAATCTTATTTGTGGCAGTTAGGGAAGTTGAATTTGAAGTTGAACAGAATGATTTTAGAGGTGAGATGTGACTGACTATATAGGCTGACTGTCAGAGTTCCTCGGTGCGATCAGCAGTGTATCACAGAGAACACGTCTCACGTTTCCGTCGACATCAACATCACAGAACAGCACAATCATCCGTCGGTCGCGGTTTACTCCTCTAACGAACGCGATGACGGTTCATCAGTAGAAACGAAGCTGAGACATTCAGATGCAGATTAGGAAGATTCGGTAATTAGACACAGCACGGATCCGGCTTCAGAGCTTCTGATTCAGCGTTCTGATTTAAACACAAACAAAGGCATAACATGACGCTAACCTCTACTATTATAAATACACTGTATGACCAAAAGTATCTGGACACCACTTGGTCTGGGGCTGTTTTTCATGGTTTGGGCTAGGCTCCTTGGGTTCCAGTGAAGGCAAATCTATGCTACAGCATACAATCACATTCTAGGTGATTCTGTGCTTCCCCAGCAGTTTTGGGGAAGGTCCTTTCCTGCTTCAGCATGACAATGCCCTCGGGCACACAGCGAGGTCCATATAGAAATGGTTTTGTCATGGACAATGTGGAAGAGCTTGACTAACCTGAGTCCTGACCTCAACCCCATCCGACACCTTTGGGATCAATTGGAAAGGCAACTGCAAGCCAGGCCTAATCGTCCAATCAGTGCCTGACCTCACTAATGCTCTTCTGGCTGAATGGATGCAAATCCTTGCAGCAATGTTACAACATCTAACATAAAGCCTTCCCAGAAGAGTGGAGGTTGTTGTAGCAGAAAAGGGCGGACCAACTCCATACTAATTATCAAAATTTTGGATGAGATTTTGGAAGTCAGGTGTCCACGTACATTTGGCCAATGAATCCATTGCCTCTGAATATTTCAGTCCCAATTATTTGAATAATACCATCACGCATGAGATCTGAATAGTCCATGGTTCCACTGGGTTTTTCCTCTTGTTTCAATCGAAACGATGCTAATTCTGAATCAATCTCATTGCAAAAACTTGCAATGTGTGAGATCTGAATAACCCAAATTCAACCTGTCGTGTTTGCTAAACAAGCAGCTTTCTGACTGTGCTGTGCCCACTGTTGAGAATAATCTATAATAAAGGGGGGGGCAGCTTGAAAGAAGACACCCTGCTTCAAAGCCCAGACACTAAAGCACACTTAAAAGCCCTGCATTATAAATCTGTCACATGCAATACTCTTTCAATGACGCATTCACCAAAGGCTGGCCGGTCTGAATTTAGAGCAAATATTAATTCCCAGGAGAACACAAGATCAATAAAGTGGGATTTATATTCAAAGCTTTTTATAAATTTCTATAGAAATACAATACCTGCATACACAGCCTTTGTGCTGTGTATGCATTCCAGTTTGCATATGTGAGCTATGAATAAACCTAATAACCCATACATGATGCGTATGGGATTTAATATCATATGTAAGACGGATCGGCTGTAGACGTTGGTTACTGTGACAATGTAATGCACAGCCCTGAGTCTCAAAATAGTTATTTGTGATACATATTCACTGTTGCCATGGATCTTTTTCATTTAATTATGCACACGCGCATTTCCCAGATGTATATATTAAGTGCATAATAAGGTCGGGTGGCCACTTTGTGTAAATGAACGCTTTTGAAACAAAAGCCTCTCCACAAATTGGCAGGAGAAGTAAATAAGAGGGTCAACACTGATCAATGAGGTTGACCTATATAATCTTTTAAAAACAGCGGGAAATGTAAGGTAATGGATGCTGGTGTCTCTCTCAAGGTTATTAATGTCTTTTTTTATTACCTAATTTTAATTCAATGTGTTACTGCGCTGACAGCTAATCTTAGGAACTGGTTAAATAAATATCATTAAAAGCATTTATTATTTGGAGCCTGGGCCGGAGTGGACGTTAAATATTGATTTCCGTTAGGACAATAACGGTCTCATAACTGATTTAAGCAGCCTACATTTAACACAATTACTTAAATGATCTTCTGTTCAGCCAAGGCAATGTAATTTAATGTCCCTGAGAAGGATCTGCGGAGAATGCACCAGACACTCACCTAAACTAAAACTGATAATGTAGCTCAAATGAAAACAACCCCAGCCAAGCTCTTTATAAAAATGACTTATATATTACAGATAATGGGGAAAAAAAGCAGAACATTATGTTCACGAATGGTCCAAAAATGAAAAATGGGTTGTTTAAAATGGGCTCCTTCTTGGCAGTGCTTTTACTGAGCCACCACTCAAAGGGTATGGTTGAGAGGGAAATCGCAGTTGGGGAGTATATCTTGTTTAGAAAGATTTTTAAAGATGCACTGGGAGTTTGAGACTGCTTTGGTTGAGAAGGCACAGCCAGTGTGATCGAAATTTCAGAATGCACCACAATGATGTCATTCTGCAACAGGAAAATTAATATTCAACCTTGACCCTGTGCTGCGCATACGCATACAAACGCATACGCTTAAAAGCAGGCAGTCACAGGCAGAATCATTTCCTAAATAACTCAATTACCCAGATGAAAACATCGGCTGACCTCTTGTTTGCAGATTACATTCCACTCTTTTTAATTGAGTATGTGGTCCGTCCATGTAGAGCTGAACTGTATTATTTAAGGTCTAAGCAGAAGCCTGTTAGAAACACACTCCCTATCAGACACACCCCATCAGACACCCCCCCATCAGACACACCCCCTATCAGACACGCCCCATATCAGACTCAACCCCTCTATCCAACACCCCCAATCAGACACACCCCACACCTCTGCTGTACCTGGTTATCATGTGTCTCCACACATACATGCGCACACACACGCACACACAAACACACACACAAGTACGCATATCACAGTCAAATGTGTAACTACACATTGCTAAAGTGAATCTGACAGGACAATTTAAAAAAAGAAACTTTGAATGTCTCCAGAGTTTGGAGACAGAAGTGTCAGTGTTGAGCGCCCTGTGCTTTGGCCCCCCCACACCCCGTGCCCCCCCCCCCATGCCCCCCCCCCCCACGCCCCCCCCGCGCCCCGCCCGCTGGGCCTCACCGCTCATAGTGCCTGCGCGTGCAGGTGGCCGCGCTGGTGCTCCCGGGATTCCCGCCGAGTTCGTCGTACACGTGCTTCCACTGCCGGCGGGCGGTGATCTGAGGAAAGAGACAGGCGTGAGGTTAGCGGGAGGCGAGCTCGAATCGGAGCCTGGCAACGACGTTTTTACCCACAATGCTCTGCCAGCGCATCCTCGCTAAAAAAACTGCAGCTGCAACACTTTGAAATTTCTTGAGACGTCTAATCGACGTCGGTCATGGAGGCCGATATGACGTCTGTTAGCGGGGCAGAACTGAAAGTGCTTTGACGTTGGTAATTCGGTGACTAAAAACTAATCCTAATTTATTACCGGTAGGAAAGTGGTTTGCGTCACGACTGGACAGCGATTGTAGCCGTGACGCAGGTCGACAAATTGTTTGTACATTTCATACTTTTCAGCACAAAAACAGCAGCACTGAACGACCCCAGCAGCGAAGAACACCCCCAGCGTTCTTCAATCAGAGGCGAAGTTGAGACTTCAGTTCTGTACGCCATGTTTCCGTTTAAATAGCTACCGTGCGCTACCATGAGGGAAGATAGCAATAGCCATTTATACTGAATCTAGGCTTGAGGCAATTCTGTCTTTTCCATTGCAGTGTACTGAACTCACTAAACTCCAAAATGTAAAAAAGCCATTAAAGAAAAATAGCAATATAGAAATAGTTGCTAGTGTTAACCTTAAAACTTTCCGATGACTTGCTCATGTTTGTTTCAGTACGTGGTAAACCAGCAGAGATTGGTACACCATTGCAAGACTGCACATACCAAGTTCAGCCACGATCATCTCACATTTTGTTTATATGGTACAATATGATGATGATTGAAATGGTAATTTGGGTTTTTATTAGAACGATAACATTAGCAATGACAGCCACAATGGAGCACGTTAGCTTCACATCCTGATCTGTTAGTCATTCAGCATGATGAAATGCTATAAGGTAACATGGCCGCACCAAGATCAGCCTGAGGTGGTCACACCTTGCTCACGCATGCTTCCCCCATTTTAATAATGTCAAAAGCAAATCCTTTTCAAGAGCCACACACTTAATGCGGAAATCCACCAGTCTACAGTATTGCACCTTATCTTGTGCTTTTTGGTCCTCGGTGGAGCCCTTAGAAATTCATGCCATTTATTATAAATCCAAAAACCTGGAATCTTGGCACAGTAACAGCCAAGTGATACATAAAATGAAATATGTTTTATACGGACGGCGACTGGAGAGCTTATACCAATAAAATCCCAGTGAAAAGAGCCAAGTGCAATCTCAACCTCATATACTGTAGTAGAAAATTCCATGGGGCAAGTTTTATTTGTGGAGCCTGTCACTTTATTTGATAGAATTAGGAGAAAGGAGAGGAGCGGTACCTGCACTTCATTTTTAACGCGTGAAATCAAATGCAGTGCACACTAAAAAATGTGTCAAGCGGTAAAATGTCTGCACTGATGTATGGTTTCACGATCCCTAACATTTGGAAGGCAGGCTTTATGTTTACTTTCTGACAAGAAATGCTGGGAGGAACTCATTCCCATCATTCTGTGCAGTGTAAAAATATTTCCGATGACATCATCTTCCCGCGCCCACTGATTTTCAAATACCGAAGTCAGTTGCTTCTAACTGAATCTGAGATGAGCAGAAGGGGCTGGAGATAATTCCCAACAGAAATATTATATTTATAGCTGTATAATCAGTAATTCCATCCCTAATTTTATTTTATCGGCACACACAGCATGCGATTCACAGTTCTTCCCACATGCAAAGGCATAACTGCGGCTTATCTTACAGGATAAACCAACTGACAGAAGAAGTATGCGAATAGCATCCTGTTTACTCAAAATATTTGCTCTCTGGCTGCCTCTCCCTCTCCCTTGTTTAATTTCGCACGGCTAATAAGCAGTTGCTTACATTTGCGAGCAGATTAGATTAGAGTGATTTTGATACGTTTCCCATACTGTAACGGAGCACGTCAGGTAAGCTGCCAAGTGGAGTCTATTTATTGTGCTGCCGGGCTATTATAAAACCGAAGCCTCTCCAGAGACTCCAACATGGGAAAAATACAGACCCTACCAATTTTCATTACGGAGTCGCATATGTTTCCCGCTTGCAGCCAGCTCTGCTTCATTTCTCAAAAATGTGGACTTAACCAACGTCCGATCCAAATGCCGCCTAGAGAGCGCTCATCAGACAGCGTTCCCTAGAACCGGAGAACGATCCGGTTTTTTAAACGAAGTAAGAAACGATGCAGAGTCACAGGGAGGAATTACTGATCACTGATATCAACATTGACAATGTACTTACCGACTCATAGCCTCCCAGCTTCTGTGCAGCTTGAAACATAGTCCAAAGGTTTACTGTTAGAGGGATAACAAGCATTAGGATCGATGAATAATCACATACATACAGCACATTCCTCCTCTCTAATGTTCACATCCAGACTCAAAATGTATTTATTTATTTATTTATTTATTTATTTATTTATTTATTTGACAGGGGCAGTGGGAAGCCACTCGACTGTCCCAGAATGAGCTATCGGGCTCAAGTTTCATCTGCTGCCTCTGGGCAGGTAACAGTATAGAAGACAGTGTGCATAGAATGTCATCGTTAAAAGACAGACAAACATACAAACACATCAGCATTATTAGAAAAGAAAATGAGGAAACACTGTACTCACTACATAACAGTTTCATAATTTCGTAGGTTAACGATCACATAACTGATCAAAATGCACAGCCTCACTGAATTACTCCCATCTCATAAAAATGTAAATGTAGAAATTCATGGTCAAATATGATACATTACCTAACATATGAAACATAACATATTCAGCTACATAATATATAAAAGTATATAACTATTTTAAGGAGGGACTCCAGACCAAATTCAATTGCCACACACACATTGCCTTACATTTTGTCACAATATTTTTTGTCGCCTCTCTAGATGTGATGGCATTATTATTCTTTTTTTCGAAAGCTGCTGTTGGAAGTGCACAGTTGAGGTAACAGAAGGATGTTTTTTTTTCGTCTCGGTGAATAGCATTAGGATTTCAGTCTCGCGTCAGGTCCTCTGTTAGGGAGCGTTATCACAGAGACACACACGTCTGATCTGCGCAGATCCAATGAGACCAATTAACTTCTCTCAGTATGCAACTATGGGGAGAGCTGTCTGCAACCTCCCATCAGTGTGAGTGTGTGTGTGAGTGTGTGAGTATGACTGTGTGTGTGTGTGTGTGTGTGTGTCCGTGAGTGAGTGTGTGTGTGTGTGTGGGCGGGTGTTTGGTGTGTTTGGGGGGGTGGGGGGCATCACACACACTCATTCAGAAGACAAGGACATGTGCCACAGATTCTATGAATAGCTCTTCATCCATAGCTACAGCATTCCTTTCTTGTCACTTGCTTTACAGTTCTGTTTGTTTTTTGTTGTTTTTTTTACACATGACAACATTGTATGTGTTAATGAGTCCCATTTGGACAACAAATAGTCTATTACAGTTAGCAGTACTCTATCACATCGATTTTACACTACATTTTACAGTACATGGCTACTTATCTGCATGCTATACTGAACAACGGGTGTGTTTTTCACGTGTGTTTGTGTGCGCGTGCGTGTATGTGTGTGTGTGTATACGTGTGCATGTGTGTGTGCATATGTTATTTAATATTAAGTATCACTACTTCTCTATTTATCTACCCTTTCCCAGAAGCAGCTCAATCTGAGAATAAACGAAACATGAAGTGAGCCTGATATGGGCTGGAGTCTTTCCCTAATGTTTGACACACTGCTGTTTAATTTAACTCCCAAAGAGTAGCGCACCTAGCAACTAATTAAACCAATGGCTTGAGCATAACCATATGATTCCTCTGTACAGTTCATAAAGCACTTCATTACTGCTTATCGCTGCCATGAAGCTGATGGTTTCCTTCAGCTTATTAAGGCACTGTGATCCAGGTACAATAAGAACACAAACACTGTAGTAGTCTTTAAAATGGCATCAGAACTCAAAAAATGCTGATACACAACTCTTAGTCATGTGAATTTACAATCATTATTTACAGTATACCGAAAATCCAACTGGGGGGAACTCAGATGCATTCAAAAGCGATAATTTCAGCGGATTTTTTTTCATTGTTTATCGTTTGTAATTGTTTTGCTTCAGTCCCAAATTTCGGCGCCAGCTCTGGGCTCGCCATCGCTTCGCGAATCGGCAGCGCGGATATCTGCTAGCGGGAAGACACTTCGCCCAAGCGCGCTGCTTTCGGTTAACATCCTCATCCTGACCGCTCGGCCTCAGCTGTCCAATAGCGGACTCCTGTAGTGGCGATCTGTACAACGGGCACACTGGCAGCTGTGCCAGTTCTTCTAGCGGGCAGCAGGGGGCACTGTTGTGACTGCTGTCTGAGGTGGAACTCCTGCGTTTCGACTTAACAGAACTTTTTTTGAATAATGAATAATCGCCCATGAAGAATACCCCTGAATGATACCCCTGAGTGATACCCCTGGGTGATACCCCTGAATGATACCCCTATGCAATACCCCCGAGTTGCACTCCTGAACGACACCCCTGAATTTTACCCCTGAGTGATACCCCTGAATGGTACTCCTGAGCAGTACACCTGAGCGGTACCCCTGAATTATACCCCTGAGTGATACCCCTGAATTATATCCCTGAGTGATACCCCTGACTGCTTGTGAGGCTGGAATGTGGCAAAGGAAAACGCTGCACTCACTCTGTTTGAACCCCAGGTACGGTATCCTCTCGATTGGGGTCCCCCTCTCCTTCATGTACTTGTACAGGGACACGAGGAAGGCCTGCTCCTCTCCCTCACCCTCCGCCGGCGCCTTTTTGCAGCCGCTGCTCTTGGGTTTGGGCACAGCCGCCCTCGGCTCCGATTTCACCTGGAGTTTAAAACGGACGAAAAACACGCTCAGGGGGGGAGAAAAGCTAAACTTTCTATTTTATTTTAAACCAATTCAACAGACAGTACTCTAACCCCTTGGGCACCAATAAAATTCTTAAAGATTACTGACAATTTAAAAAAAAAAGGTTTTTGTTATATTGGTAAGAAATATTTTTCTTACCAATATTTGGAACAAAATCCTTTTGTGTGATTATTTGCTTAGATCAGTAACTTGTTCAAATTTTATGTGAAAAATGTATTTGACCCAGGCCTCAAAACCAGATGAACATACAGTTTAAATTTATAGCACTGACTTACAATGACTCAGAGGCAGGAAAGAAGCAAAGGGGGAAAAAATGTGGCCTCAAAGATTCTAACTATTATTCTTTCTTACAGAGCTGCGAACTGAGAATTCTTACCTTGAGTTTCATAAGGAGCAGATTTGTTTGACTTGATCTATACATCCGAAAGTACCGTGTTTTTTTTTTGAGCTGGTGCAAATTAAAGAAGGGTTTGTTTATAGGGCACTTCCCTGTACGGTATGTCAGTGAAAATGTCCTTGAGCACCGCGGATGGGATTTTAATCACGATTCACGCCCCCTTCCAGAAGGCTTCCAAAGCCGAACATCGGCAGAGCACTGTGCACTGGACCTTTTAATTCTTTAATTCTCACGCTGTTCACACACAGCTCAGCAGTTCCCTTTGATTAAATGAGTCCACTCCAACCGGCCCCTGAGGGCTAAGTTATCAGCAGTTTCCCTCACGAGTATGAACTAACAGACACTCGTAATTGGATCTTGAAATTAAATTGTAACTTTGAGGAAAGAGCACGTAATGCTAGAAAATAGGCACACAAGAGGAATTATACAAGCAAATGGCATTCAAACAAACACATCCATAAGTGTTTGGTGCAAACACATTCTCCATATCTTTGTAAAGCAACTTTTACTCTATAAACCGACTGAGAATCCTGGTGACTTGTGTCATAATGACTCACTATGATGTCACAATTGCGCTTCCTCACTGCTGGCCCACACACTTCTGTTTGTTCATCTGTTACAGACCATCAAATAGGTAACAGGGCAAGAAGGAAACACAGAATCAAACAGAACTGTTTCACCAACAGTTCATATATTTCACAACCTGAAGTACGCAAACTACCCATATCAAAACTAACACAGACGTACAACAACAGTGTAACAGAATGAAACCTGCTCTGGTCATTCAGATATGTGTGTCCTAATTAACAGTGCATAGAAGTATAGGGCATTGTAGCGTATTGATTCAGTCAGAGTACTGCAGTAGATATGCCTGAATGAAACATGGATTTCCCCCAAATTCCCTGAGTCATACCTCCCACCAGATTAAGGCCCTGCTCTGTCACAGTCCTAACAGCCCTGGGAAAGGCTAAAGACTCTGAGCCAAGAAAGCCATTACCCTACTGTACATGCATACTGGAAAAAACCCAGTATAAACTGCCACCAAACTGTCAATGGAAGGACAACCAATACAAGGAAAGAGGTGTTCAAAATAATCAAGGAGGAAATAATAAGAGGAAGAAACAATTGCATTAATATTTTATACTCATGATCATCATACTATAACTGAGCATTATTCATTCCCAAGAAAGACGGTATTTTATGTATTTTATGTCTGAACTGGAATGTGGAGTTAAGTTACACTTTTATTGACCCGGTGGGGTAATTTATCCTCTGCATTTGACCCATCCTAGCTGCTTAGGAGCAGTGGGCAGCCACAGTGCAGCGTCCAGGGACCAGTTCCAGGTCTGAGGCCAGTGCCTTGGTCAAGGGCAACGGCAGGAGTGTACCTGACCTGAAATGCATGTCCTTTGGAGAGCAGGCAATGTTTGGAGGAGCAGGGCTAGCGATCACGAAGCAGGGCTAGTGGGCATGTTGCAGGGCTAGGGGGCACAGAGCAGGGCTAGCGGGCACAGAGCAGGGCTAGCGGGCAAGGAGCAGGGCTAGCAGGCTAGCGGGCACAGAGCAGGGCTAGCAGGCTAGCGGGCACAGAGCAGGGCTAGCAGGCTAGCGGGCACAGAGCAAGGCTAGCAGGCAAGGAGCAGGGCTTGTGGGGCACAGAGCAGGGCTAATGGGCTAGCGGGCACAGAGCAGGGCTAGCAGGACTAGCGGGCAAGGAGCAGGGCTAGCAGGCTAGCGGGCACAGAGCAGGGCTAGCAGGCTAGCGGGCACAGAGCAAGGCTAGCAGGCAAGTAGCAGGGCTAGTGGGCAAGTAGCAGGGCTAGTGGGCATGTTGCAGGGCTAAGCAGACACAGAGCAGGGCTGGCGGGCACAGAGCAGGGCTAGGGGGCACAGAGCAGGGCTAGCGGGCAAGGAGCAGGGCTAGCAGGCTAGCGGGCACAGAGCAGGGCTAGCAGGCTAGTGGGCACAGAGCAGGGCTAGCAGGCTAGCGGGCACAGAGCAAGGCTAGCAGGCAAGGAGCAGGGCTTGTGGGGCACAGAGCAGGGCTAATGGGCTAGCGGGCACAGAGCAGGGCTAGCAGGACTAGCGGGCATGTTACCTTGGCAGGTGCAGTGGTCTCCGTGCCGGCGGCATCCTTGGTGGGGCCCTGGGAGTCTCGGCGCTGGGATATCGACGGTTTCTTCTTGCGGGGCCGGCCTTTCAGATTGGGGGCTGAGGAGCGGGGAGAAGGCAGAGCTCACCCAGTGCAGTCCATATACTCACGTTCACACACACCCAGGGCTAATACACTATACACATACACCCAGGGCTAATACACTATACACATACACCCAGGGCTAATACACTATACACATACACCCAGGACTAATACACCATATAGTCACACACCCAGGGCTAATACACCATACACTCACACACCCAGGGCTAATACAGCATACACATACACCCAGGGCTAATACATCATATACTCACACACCCAGGGCTAATACAGCATACATATACACCCAGGGCTAATACACCATACACACACCCAGGGCTAATACACCATACACACACACCCAGGGCTAATACACCATACACACACACCCAGGGCTAATACACCATATCTGGCAGCTTGGTAAACCCCCCCTCATAACACAGAGGTAAAATACCCAAGAAGGGCAGCCAAAACCTTGAGGCAATCAGAGACAGGTACACATTTTCTTTCTTTCTGAGAGCCTACGGGTCAGCGGTACAGGTTTGGGGTTTTCAGTACCTCACACTGAGGTCGTAAATCACTGCTGAAGACGACAGATGTAAACGCTGCAGCCCATGCACAGACACAAGGTTTATTACCCAGACTGAGTAACTGCACCGCGATATTAGCTCATGTCGTGCGCAGTAGAACATGAACTGTGATGCCGGAGTATAATTGTTTTGTTGTAGTACCCTAATAAAACATGGAGCACGGAGCAGCTACACGGCAGTGCATTTACAGGGGGTACATTTTTACATCGATTTCACAACACGGCAGTTTGAATGCAAATTTCAAAATAATGCACCATCAAACGGTCTCCGGAATCGAATTACAGAAATCCTTCGGAGAAGCACAGACTCAGAAATAAAGTGGCAGCGGGCAAATGAAGAGATCTGGTATTCCACGCACAACGATAATCGAATCAAATCACAGGTCAGAGACCTCAGGGCTCAATGGCTTTTTAATTTTATTTATTTTTCTGTTCAAATCATATTTCAGCAAAACAACGACATCTCATGAAATGTAGGCCGAAGTGATTACTGGAGCTGAAATATGTTGCGACAGCTTGACGTTTTACTGCATTATCCATCAACCAGCAGCACCAAACGCCAAACCAAATTAACAACAGTTTCACCAGGAAGGCATTTACTACATCTTATCGCCGTGGCAACGGCAAGGCTTTTTTTTTTTTTTCTCCAGAACCAGCACTGAAACAAATGCTTTTACTTGGTCCTCAGAACACAATCCTGTGAAATCACAAGGGGATACAGGGACACGTCTGTGGAAAGAAAAAAAAAAGCCTTTTTCTTACAAATAGCAGCGGCTGCATTCAGTAAAATTAATATACGCTCAACCTTAATACACACTCCCACTTATTCTCCCTCAGAGCTGCAAGCCTGTGAGTAATTTTTCCTGATTACTGAATTAAAAATAGCTTTTTATTCACTGTGGCTCCCTGCTTGCTGGGCCAACAATCTAAACATCTTCAGCGCATGCATATTTTACACTATAAACACTTTAGTTTGACATCTTGTTTGCAATGTGGCTACAGATACACAAAGCAAGAGCATGACAATTATTTTCAACAAACATTCTGTCACCATTCCGTGCCGTAGATTATGTACTATAATCAGCCTCCATAGAAAGTTAACCTTAATTCACCCATCTCTCCTTAACCAATCATGTTTTAGTTCAGCAGAAGGAAACTAATGACCCGCACAGCTGCTGCGCAGCTACAGACAAGCACAGCCACAGTCTAGCACAGCTATAGCCTAGCACAGCTGCTGCACAGCTATAGCCAAGTACAGCTGTAGTCTAGCACAGCTATAGCCAAGCACAGCTGCAGCCTAGCATAGCTATAGCCAAGCACAGCTGCAGCCTAGCACAGCTATAGCCAAGCACAGCTGCAGCCTAGCATAGCTATAGCCAAGCACAGCTGCAGCCTAGCACAGCTATAGCCAAGCACAGCTGCTGCACAGCTATAGACAAGCACAGCTGCTGCACAGCTATACACAAGCACAGCTACAGCCTGGCACAGCTGCAGCCTAGCACAGCTATAGCCAAGCACAGCTGTAGTCTAGCACAGCTGCAGCCAGGCACAGCTATAGCCAAGCACAGCTACAGCATGGAACAGCACAGTCACAAGACTGCACAGCCCTGAATTTACAGATCTTTGACTGTATGAACATGCAGCCTTTTGTCTCAGTGTTATGGCTTCCTCAGTGCTCACATAAGCAGATTAGAGACCAGCCCAAACAGACAGGGGACAAGGTGACCGTGCAAGAGACTCTGGAAAGCCACTTCCTGTCTACGAATGCCCTACTTCCTCCTGTTGCCAAAAAAAAAAAAAAAAAAAAAGCCCAGAAGACCAAGTGACCAAGAGAAGGAAGTGCAGCGAGCGGGCAGAAGATCAGAGGGGGAAACGGACCTCGAACGGGGAAAGAAGCTTTACAAACCCCCTCCTTTCATCTCCGAATCTGGGGACGCGCGTAGCAGCACACC